>BSBM01000625.1:22070000-22400000 GCA_027924585.1 Larix kaempferi
AACAAGCGGTTCCTAACTCGCAACCACGATCAGTCCCTAGTCATGTTAGAGCTACACCAATCCACACTATCACGTTCTTGTTTCCACCATCCGGAGTAGTAAGTGCACCAGTTAAGGCTACACTGAATCTCCTCAAGTTAACACTAGCACTACCTGTGTGGTACTTACCTTATCCTAATCCTCCCCCGATACCAAACGTCGTTCTCCAACCAGTCCAACCAATTAACACTGCTAACCACCCACCTCCTAGTGTGGCGACCACATCCGTAGCCAACCCTGCCCCTCCACCGCCCAAGAATGTTGGGGGCAGAGGCCCACAAACTTATATTTCCCCACAGACAACGAAACCCGTGAAACCTCCCCCTCCATTCCGTGCACCTCCTAAGTGTTATTTATGTGATGACTTGGTCCATGCTACCCATAACTGTCCATAATTTCCAAACCTTCAAGATCACATGAAAACGTTGGATGATGATCCCAATATTTCAGTCCTCGAGTTGGATACCACCCCTAAACCATGCAACAAATCGCTGCTCACCAACCACTCTTGCGCCATATGCGGAGTCTACGGTCATTATTCACATCATTGCTCGGATCTTCCCGAGTACAGATCAGTCCTCCACGAGTTGAATCAATCTTCTTTAGAGTCATCCATCACTATTATTGAGGAGATTCATCCCCCAGAATCCTCCTCCTCGGGAGAAATTAACACGATTTACATGATTTCCACAAATGGTGAACCCATTTCGCCCCCATCATATATCCTCCCCTCTACTGATTTGACAACATAGTGCTTTTGTAGCGACAAAGAAATCCTCGAGGCGGTAACCGCACCTGACTACACTTGGGATGATATGCACCATCGATCCTATTTCATTCCTGAAGAGTCTACCACCATTGTGTCCAACCAATTTTCAGTTGATTCAAAGGACTTCCTCTCAGATAAGGTGGACTAGTTTAAGAATCCCATCCCAGCTCCCGATGCCTTTGAGGAAGGTAACATGGCCAAAATTTCACCTACCATTCAGGTTGATATTTCCATCCCACCCGGTGCACCTGAAATCATTACGCTAAGCACTTCCTGTACTAAAGACGAAATACATGCCTATAAGAAGCTCTTCGAAGAGTTTAACGATGTTTTTGCTTGGTCCTATACCGAGATGCCTGGTCTTGACCCCGCCATTGTTGAACACCATATTGATACTTGGTCGGATGTCCCCCCCGTTCACCAAAAGCAACGACCCATTCATCCATCCAAACTCCCCACAGTTAAAGTTGAGCTTGAGAAACTCCGTAAAGCTGGGTTCATTTATCCCATCGCTTACGCCACTTGGGTTTCCAATCCTGTGCCAATTAACAAAAAACAGGGCACCATTCGCATCTGTACTGATTTTCATGATCTAAACTGAGCCTGTCCCAAAGACAGCGTCCCCATGCCTGCAATTGACCAACTTATTGATGCATGTGCGAGACATGAGATTATGTCCTTCATGGACGATTTCTTTGGGTATAATCAGATTCAAATTTGCAAGGAATACCAGTACAAGACTGCTTTCACCACCCCATGGGGCACCTTTTCCTATCACGTCATGCCTTTCATTCTTAAAAATGTTGGTGCCACATTTCAGTGGGCCATGACATTTTGCTTTCACAATTTGACCCATATCATCCTGGTCTACCTAGACAACCTCACGGCTCGATCCAAGAAATGGTCCGACCATCTAAACGACCTCCGACAAGTTTTTCTGCATCGTCGCAAGTATAGAATCTGCCTGAACCCCCTCAAGTGTGTATTTTGCGTTCCTGCAAGCTAGTTGTTGGGTTTCATCATTTCCCAAAAAGGAATTGTCGTAGACCCTTTGAAGGTTCAAGCCATTCTGGACCTCCCATCACCATGTACATTACGCCAATTACAGAGCCTTCAAGGGAAAGCCAACTTTCTCCGTCGCTTCATTTCGGACTATGCTACAAAATTTCATGGTTTCCTTCGCTTTCTTAGCACCCACGTTCCTTTTGTTTGGGACGAACAAGCACAAGCGGCTTTTGAATCCCTCAAACAAGTCTTGACTTCCACCCCGTTGATTTCACCCCCTGATTTCTCAAAGGATTTTATCCTTTACATTTGGGCATTCGACTATGTCGTTTCGGGGGTGTTGGTTCAAGTAGATAGTGCATGACAAGAACAAGTCATTTATTATGTGAGCCAGACCTTTTCCGGCCCACAACTACGTTACTCCCATGAGGAGAATTTGTCTCTTGTCGTCGTCTTCTCAGTCCAAAAGGTTTGTCACTATATCCTATTAATCCAAACTACAGCTGTGGAAAACTCCAACCCCTTGGTCTATCTCTTGAGTCATCGCCTTCTTCAAGGACGCGTGGATAAATGGGTCATCATACTTCAAGAATACGACCTAACATTTACTACCCCCAAGAGCACCAAATCCCTTGCATTGGCATAGCTCATGACGGATTTACCATCCTCATCCACATCACCACCAATCACTAGGTCAGCTTTCCTAACGACCACTTGTTTATCATTTCGTCGGATGACCCTTGGTATGATGACATCCTGGTGTACCTATGCACACATAAATTCCGATCCAATATTGGTCGCAATGAGCGTCATCGCATACGCCATCATGCCTCATGTTATCTCCTCCTTGGCGATTTCCTTTATAGGCATGGTGTTCACACCATTTTACGTTGATGCCTCACATGCGACGAGGATGAACAAGTTCTAAACGATTGTCACAGTGGAGCCTGCAGCGACCATTTCTCCGGGATGACCACCGCTCAAAAGGTTAGCCATGCTACGTATTTTTGGCCCTCCCTTTTTAATGATTGCATTACCGCAGTCAAACATTGTTGAAATTGCCATCTCTTTTCCCCCAAGGTGAGGACCCCTTCCACCCCTCTCCATCCAGTTATCACTGTTGTCCCTTTTAAGTGGGCCATTGATTTTATGGAGTGTAGCCCCCCTTGGCGAATGGCCATAAATACATCGTTGTGGTTGTTAATTATTTCACCAAATGGGCCGAGGCCATGCCTACTTTTAATTTCAAAGTTGAGACTGCAACCCATTTCTTTTTTAACCATGTCATCACTCAGTTGGGTCCCCAAGGAACTCGTATCTGACCATGGAAAACATTTCGAGGACTCTGTTTGAAAGGAGTTGTTGACTTTTCTCAAATTCGAACACCAGTATGACGTCTCCTCCTATTACCCTCAAGGGAATGGCCAAGTTGAGGCTATTAATAAAATTCTGAAAACCATCCTTCAACACACTGTTGACCAACATAAGTCCAACTGGAACCATATGCTCTTCCCCTCACTTTGGGCTTACAGTACTTCCACTAAGACCGCCACGGGTTTCACCCCTTTTCATTTGGTTCATGGTGTCGAGTATGTTCTTCCCATCGAGTGTCAAATTCCAGCGTTACATATTTATATTGAACTTCTCCCGGACACTTCACCATTTGAGCAATGCTTAATCCTTTTGGAGCAAGCCAACGAAGATCGTTGAATAGCCTTACAAACCATTGAGGCTGAGAAAAACCGTTCCAAAGCCAGTTATGATAAGCATGTCCACCCCCGTACCTTCCAAGAAGGAGATCTGGTTCTTGTTTATGACCAAGCCCATGACAAGACCGGTAAAGGAAATTTTGAATCCATGTGGCAACGCCCATATACTATTCACACCTGCCTAGGGAAACAGACATACATCCTCACTGATTCTGAAGGAAACCCCTTGTGCAACCCCCGAAATGGGTTGTATCTCAAACGCTTTTACCCTTAGCATTTTTTGGACCCATTAGTGTATAGTTTCATTCCTTTTTTGTTTTTTACGTTTTGCATCTAGAACCTTTCACTTTGCTTCCCTGCATGCCAATAGATGGATCATGTTCCACCATGCTATGTCGGTTTCCCCGATGGTGCAAGTCATTATTCCCCACTACCTTTCCTTCGCAGCTTGGGTATTATATTCCCCCTCA
This sequence comes from Larix kaempferi, assembly GCA_027924585.1. Taxonomy (NCBI): domain Eukaryota; kingdom Viridiplantae; phylum Streptophyta; class Pinopsida; order Pinales; family Pinaceae; genus Larix; species Larix kaempferi. The sequence continues at coordinate 22,073,993 of BSBM01000625.1, forward strand.
CATGAGTTGATCCACCTCGACGGAGTGTGCATAGGTGCTGCTACCAATAACTAGGATGAGTACGATGCCATGACCAGTCTCTTGACTGCTGACCTCCATATGGGAATAAGTCACCTCCGTGTGTTTCTTGACTCCCAACTCCTTGTCTCCCAACTCAAAAACTTTTACCAAGTACAGGATCCTTGCCTTTTTAGAAATTTCTTGTGCACTAAACAAATGATCAGACAATTTGAATCCATTTCATTCACTCATGTCCCTAGAAATCAAAACAGTGTTGCAGATCAAATGGCTAACAATATTCTAGACTGGCACATAAATCACAACATGTAGGAAGTAAACCATATAGGTGCGTCATCATACCATTCACATGCATATAAACATCATATAGGCATATAACATCATAAAAAACAAAAAGACAACCATCATCATAATAAACTGCATCCACGTTCATAAATATATATCATCATAGAAATGCCATAATTCCCATAGCACCCAATACACATACATACATAGAGGAGCCCCTACAGCGTCCTTGTCATATAATACAGTCGAATACAAAAATTCCCCATGCTCATCGCATGGGGGCAGTTCCCTCAACTTCCTGGTCAATCAGAGTCATCTCCGTCATCATCATCGTCGTCCTCGTCGTCCTCGTCATCCTCCTCCTCCTCCTCCTCTTCCTCTTACTCTTCCTCCTCATTGGACTCTGTCTCCTAATCCCCCTCACCATAGTAGGGGGCATCCCCTTTATCCATGGCTCTCAACGCCTCAGCCTCCATCTCAATACACCTCATAATAGGCCTCCACTTCTGTGGAGCATCATAGCAGACATCGATCAAGTCCTGATCTAAATGTTTTCAGCCATCCTCTATCACCCCATCCAGAAGACGGTTGATCCCAACCTGCAACGTCTCGAATGTTGCCGAAGTACTCCGATGCCGACCCTACCCACTCCTAGGAGAGCATACTCCCTCTACACGACCCCTCCGTGCCCGGTATCCTCACGGAGGCTGCTGTCCCACATCTGCACAGAAACAATAGATCATCAATGTCATAAAATACTCTACCTATCATATATGTTATCGATTAGATACAAAATGATACTGTAAACAAAAAAATACATACCATCTGATCCCCAACTCTGACAGGAGGTCGTGGTAGCTATGGATCCCCTCTATATTCCATCCTATAGTAAGGGTAATCCTCGATCACCACTGGGAGCTGCATCCACTGAGTGAAAAACTCCTCAGTAAAGAACCGCCCCACTAGCCCTCCACCCTCGCGAGTCTTCATCTTTCCCCATCGCTGCATTTGCGGCTCCATGGGCCCTCCGTCGCGCACCGCGGTATGTGGTCGCAGTGTCGGCACTCGCTCAAAGAAAAAGGAACACAAGAATGAAGGAAAATAGAAATCCCCTCCTCTCTGACTCACCTTGTTTAGCTCACGTCGAACCACCGAAAGATACATCTGGCCCCAACCATAATAGATTCCTACCAAAACCCACTCCACCAGCACCATCTGTCCCCTTGAGACCCTGTGGGTCGAATTCGACCCCAGTATGCGCACCACCAGCACCGCAATAGCTCGAGTCTCCAAAGTATCTATTTCACAAATCAAGATAATGTTGTCATGCACATACGGTGTGGCATAACAATGTCTCTCCAGTAAGTCCTCCATGGACACATCCCCTGGCCTCCTCGGTAGGGTATCCGAAATCATACCTAAACATGGAAGCCCAGTCAGGAAGTACACATCCGCGAGCGTTATCTCTAACTGATCCCCCTGTATCATGAATGCCTCTGAATCAACATCCCAAAACTCTACCAACTTGTTCAAAAACAACTTGGTCGTGCACATCAGGTGCACATTCATGAACTTCAACAGTCCACATCGGGCCAAGTTGTCCTGAATATCCTCATCATATTGGATCGCCTCCAATAAGTTCCCGAGCTCACACTCTCTCCAACTCACTCTCAACATCCTATCAATCAAACAACAAAACACCCATCAAGACCATATCAACCCTACCTCGATCTCCTCCAGATCGACACAACCAAACATCGACAAAAAGGCACGCTCCACAATGCACTTTGTTTCCTCATAGGTGCACTCAGGAGAGCGCTTTTCTCCTCGAAAATCATTCCCCTTGATCGCACCTGTGGGGCCCACAATCATGCCCTGAAATGCGCATTTCCCAATAAATGTTGCGCTTCAGAGCGCGGCTGTACGACCCACAGTCGTGCTTCACAAGCGCGGTTATACAACCTAGAGTCGTGCTTTACAAGTGAGAAAGTAAGGCCTAGAGCCATGCCCTAAAGTGCGGGTTTCTCCTCGAAATCGACGCTTCGGCGCAGTGGTGCTCAAGCTTAGCTTGGCACGCCTCCCCAGAGGCCTAAACCCTCATCAAAATGCATCAAAACTCACTGTGAGACTTACCTGCAAGTTGCAGAACTAGATTTCAACGGTCAGATTGAGAGAAATATGAATTTACTCTTCTGTGCCCCTCCACACTTCTCCCAATTTGCATAGTGAAAATGACATGTGGCATGAGGGTCCCTTTGATATTTATAGCCATTTTGTCCTAATTCATGTTTTGACCATTCCAAAGTCATTTGAACTCCGTTTTTCGCATCGTTTGCATCGCTGGATTCATATTTCCGAGCCCATGATGATTCTTGAGATCATTTCTTGCTCTCACTGAAAAAAAAATCTGAGCATTTTTTCCTTGCCCCTCGCCCCTCAATTTGAGTGCCACATCGGCCGCCGTCGTTTTTTGCCATTTTTTGCATCGCGGCCTATCCATCATCCCTCCATTTCATACATACTGCAATTATTGCGTTATTTTTCCACCATTCGACAACCCACAAGGAGGCCCCATCAGTGTTCCCCCCTCACCTCTGCTCTCGGTTCACATACTTGTCCCTTGATTGAACACTTCCTCCTTTCTTGGCCATTACTTTTGTTCAGCATAATTTTATCCCTTTTTTGGGCCGAGCAATTCCTTTATGAAAAAGGCACTTAGGGAGTTTCTATTAAGTTCTTTTATGACTCCTAAAACAATGAAAATATCATTGAGTAATCTTGCTTCCTTTCATGCTCGTTAAAGTACTTGAAAGGGCATCTATCTGGTATAAGTTTAACCCTTTTCCAGACATGGTAGACTAATTACGAAAAATGAATACTCTAGTCACACCGGCTAGAAGAGTTCTTCATTGCATCCTTTTATGCTTTTTCGGGCCTTGGAGACTAAGACATGAAAAATAAACCGCTTGGAGTCTTCTTATTGCTTTCAGACTCTCTAAAATTGAAAGCAACCACAAGCATTCACCATCCTGGGCTTGGATAAATCCACACAACGGTACCTTTCCACCACTTCAGAGTCTTCTTATAGCTTTCAGACTCCTTAAAATTGAAAGCAACCATGAGCATGAGCTATCCTGGGCTCGTACAAATCCACACGACAGTACCACTTTGAGCACACTTTTATCTCTTCTTCAAGCTCCTTAAACCATGAAGAAGGTTTAAATGGTGCCTCTTGGCACCACGACGGATCATATCTCATCCCCACATTATGGAAGCACCCCCAGTATGATCACCTTTGTTCAGAGTATTATGCGATGTGTCACCTTTCGAGTCTCCTGATATCATCCATCAGTTCCCCCCTGAGTCTCCACATTGCAGTGACATTCCTTGGTCCATTAATCTATGATCCCCTTCCTCGAAGTCAGTTTCATATGCTGCCAAGTCAGCCTTGCCATCATACTCTAAACAAAGGAAGTTTGAATCCCCCCCCCACTCTGCGACCTCAATTGTCCCCCCCCAAAGTATGTCAATCCTACATTTAATACTATCACCTCTTCGTTGTACACCTCACGCTCCTATCAAGGAAACATCATTTCCTTGGTAGTTGGAGGTCTCCCTCTGTCCACGCCAACCCATATATTCCAGAGGATAGACCCATAGGCCCCTGTACCTTGGAATCATATCCATTAGTGGTGAGTTCCTACAGACCATCTAAGAGGAGTCCTTAGTTCCTCTTGCAATGGTTGTTTCTCACATGCTCGACTCCAACTCCATCATTGCATCGTTGAGATTCATACAGGGTATTGATCCCTTCAATTATTGGTTGAAGACCCCGGATGTCCCCTGACTTTAGCACATTGATGAGTCTATTCGGAACACCCTAGTTGTATGTTCCCATGGATATCCGAGCTATGTTGGCAATAGTATTTGGAAGCACCCCAGTTATATGCTCCCTCGAGTACCCAGTTTAGATGCAGTTCAGTGTACCTTTGAGATTCTAACTCTCATTCATTGAGTCTATCTAGTTGTTGGACACCTTCAGATCTCGCATAGCATCAGTTGTTATGGTACCACATTCAGTATGACTGCCATTGTCTCCATGTATCAGGTCTTCAGATCTTTCATGGTCAGACCATGAGTATGTCCCAGATTTGTGTCCCCTTTGGACCATTATAATGTACACCGCAGTTCCCTATGTATTGTTTAGGTCCCCCTTTTTTGGGACTCATTATTATTGATATATCTTTATACGAGCATGGGTATTCCCGCCTCGTCCATTAATTTGAGATTATTCCTCATTCATTGTTGAGGTCATGTATTTTCAGTTTTAGGCTTTGCAGTTCGTATGGAGCACGTGTTCCGGTCTCCAACCAGTTTCTTCTCTCCTCCGTCACAATGCTCATACCCTTGGAAAACGACAGAACCTATGATGTCTATCGGCCATACGATGAGATCTTGCCCTCACACATCAAGGGGCAATATGTTAACACCCAAAAGTTGTTCACTAGCTCATCCCCCTAGTCACATAACCCATTTGTCCACTTTTCTTACCATTTTGACCCCCAAAACCCTAAAAAACCCTCAAATGGTTACCAAAAAGGGGAAAAAAAAATTATTTCCCTCCTGAATTAGTGAAATTCCTCCAAAAAGGTCAAAAACCCCCAAAAAGGGTCCAAAATTCCCAAAAATAAAATAAAAAGGGAAAAAAGTCAAATAATTTCAAAAAGAGGGAAAAACCCTAAAACCATTTACCAATAGTATTGGTTGCCCAAAACCATGGGCCAATACTCCACCACCCAAAATACATATAAAAGGTTATGGAGGTCCCCCATGTTCACATCCATCAATCACTCTTCATACCCTTATGCTACCAAAATTCCTGTGGAACCCTATCCTATCACCTTGAGCTTCTGTTTACCATTACAGTTGAGTCTTGCCCACCCATTGAGCATTTAGAGAAGGGAATTGAACTCTGGAGATTTGGTGCACTACTCTCGTACAACTGCAAGGACTCCAACAACCTCACCATTTGAGGTAAACACCATTGCAAACCCTTGTTTTCCCATTAATACAAAAAATTTCAAATTCCATTATTGAGTTCCTCATGGTTGTTTATTTTTACTGTTACTATTATTGTTAAATTTATTTTTATGTTATCACTTGCACATGTCACATTTTAATATCTAGTTTTTATTCATTTTACATATTATTTTCTATCCATTATTGAACTGCTACTAATTAAGGTTCCTGAATCCTAAGTAGGTGCTCTTTAGCACGAGCTGAGGTGAAACCATGGTTAGTAATATATCACACAACATTAATGCTTACATATATTAGAACAAGAGCTGCGTGCAGCTTAGTCCCCGCCTTAAATAAATATATATAAGAATAAAAAACAATTTTTTAGATAAATAAAATCTTAAATATAAATAAATTAATTAATATATAGAATGCCATTTTAAACATTATAATAAATTTAAAAAATCAAAATTTGTTTATTAATCATTCAAAAACGTGGTTCATTGCCATAATATTTTATGACATACCTTTTCATTATAATGGTATTATTATTATTTACATATTTACATATAATTTTCCATTATGATATTATAATTATTTTTTACATATCAACATATAATTATATATAAGTGTTAGCAATTTGACAACATCTAATTTTTTTAAAAATATTTTTGCTAAAAAATTTCTAATTGGCAGTATTCTGTAAATTTTTAATGTATTTATTAGTAAACCAAAATAACTCCAATTAATAATAGTTTTTAAAATTAAAAGCAAATATGAATCCAAAATTTTAAACATTCATGACTAATTTTACAGCCATTAATGTTAAAACAAGATGTTGCAGCGTGCGTTCTTCACCTTTTTTTTTAAGTAAGAAGAGTTAAATTAAAAAAAAAGAAACAGATTACAATTCTGGTGCTGGACTGCTCAGTGAGAAGCCTGTCCTGCACCTCAGCCTGATAGTTACAAATTATTCTCATCGTGAAAACAGTATAAGATCTACGAAACGGAACTGATTAACAAAAAAAATTTCATGCAAAGGTCTTTGAATGAATCTTCAGTGCTGCGTAAGCTGTGGTGGAGGCCATGATCATGAGTTAAAAGGCCTGCTCGACATATTGATCGCATGCTCCCTGGATCCTATTTTTGATGCCTGTCCCTCTGCTAGCAGACAAGCTACCCTCGGGATGGAGATCGAGGTGCGCGAGATGACTGCAGGCTGCCACCAGAGGATGAGCTGGATTGTCATTGAAGTGAATCGCTAAATCCTACCCTGTGGTTTCAACTTCTGCGTTGCCAATTCTGTCAGCAACTTTGTTGGCAGTTCTTCTGACATGAGAAGGAATCAAAACATTGTTGTCGTCCAGGATGTCTTTCAAGAGTTCCAGAGGATGAAGAAGGTGCCAAGAGGGAGCCATTTTCGCAGGGGCTGAACCATGAAGAAGTTTTTTGAGCATGTTTATGACAACTAGTGAATCTCCTTCGACCACTACCTTCCTTAAATTGAGATTTATGGCAAGCTGGATGCTCCGGACCATACCCCATATTTCCACCACATTATTGGTTTCATACCCGAGATTGCCAACCAAAGTGTGCTGTATAACCCCCTGCTCGTTCCGGATCACAAGACCAAAGCCAGCAGGGCCAGGGTTTCCCTTGGAGGCCCCATCAAAATTAATTTTGAAGAAGCCTGAGGGTGGTCTGCTCCAGTGAGAGGGACTGTGAATGATCTGTTTTGAAACAGAGGTAGGATCATGGACAAGATTGAGATGCAAGGCCTAGCTGGTGAGGATTGGCCATTCCTTGACATCACAATGCAAGTCTTCATGAGTCCAAGTTTTAAGTTTGATCGTTTCCTTAATACAGGTGCATATTTGCTGCCAGACTTGCTGAGAGGAGGAATTTGTGTTTCTGAATATGTGACAATTTCTTTCTTTCCAGATTTGCCAAGCCACCAGACCTGGTAGGATTTTCCATATGCGATTGAGAATCGTATTTTTAAAGGCATTATGGCTCCAATGGATTATGGTTTCAAAGATGTTGTGGAGCTGATGATCAGTTTTATTGAGGCTTTGAGTAGCTTGGTCCCAAATTTCCGAACTGAAGCTACATTTATTTAAGAGGTGATCCATTGTTTCCTCATTCTGGAAGCAGAGAAGGCATATAGATGGGCCTGAGAATCCTCTTTTACAGATATTTTCCCAGGTGAGGATTCGTCGGTGAAGAAGAAGCCATAAGAAGGTGCTGACTTTAGGCCAGAGGTTAAGCTTCCATACCTTGCTCCAAGAGTTGTCTTTCAGAATGTTTTTGTGGCCTGCTTGAATTGAGTAAGCCTCTTGAATGGTGAAGGCGCCTTTTTGTTCGTGGCCCCATCTGATAATGTCATGCCTCTGTCTAATTTTTATTTTCCTTTTACTGGCTTCTTCCTGCCAGAGGCTTAGATCAACCTCCCGAGGAATATTCAAATCTTCATGGCTGATTTTCTAGGTGCGCCAAATGTCCCCATCATTGGTTTCTTTCCATAAGTCAGCCACTGATTGGAGGGGAATGTGGCCAAGCACAAGAGAAAGGGGCAGGAGTGAAGGAAGGTGCTATAGAGGAGGAAGTTGATGCCAAGCATCACCCCAAAAGTGTGCCTCATTGCCGCTTCATAACTCCCAGAAGGAATGTTCCTGGATAAGAGCTCTCTGCTGGTTGGCAGCATTCCAAATAAGGGATTCATTAGTAGCGGCATTCAGTCTGATAAGAGTGTTTCCATTTGCTTCTCGGGCGTATTTTTTCCTCCAAAGAAAGCTCCAGGTGGTGGTTTGGTTTGTAATCCATCTCCACCATATTTTGGTGCCATAGACATGATTAAGAGTTTGGGGGTCTCTCAAACCCAGTCCTCCTTTTAGCTTTGGCTTGCAGATTTCCTCCCACTTGACAAGGGCCCATTTCCTGTTGGCTTGGGAACTTTGCCAAAGAAAATTCCGCTGTAGATGCGAATGGATTTCAGAACTGACTTGGGAGCTGCTAGAGTAGAGAATAGGTAAATCAGCATGGCTTGAAGGACATCTTTTAGAAGGGTGAGGCCTCCCGGAAGGTTAAGAGTATGGAAAGTCCAAGAGTTCAGCCTCTTTTTTAAGGCAGTGAGGAGAGCCTCCCAAGAGCTATTCCAGAGAGCATTGTCAATGAGGGGGACACTGAGATACATGGAGGGGAGGGAACCTCGGGAGAAGTTAAGGATACAACTAATGTGAACTTGAATGGCCTAGGGGGTATTGAAGTAAAATATTTGGGATTTGGAATGATTTATGGATGTTCCAGAGGCTTCACAGAAGGTTGATAAAATTTCTTTCCAGACAGTGGCTTCACGAGCGGTTGGAGTGCCCATGAGAAGGGTATCATCCACGAATTGGCTATGGGAGAGGCTAGAGTCCATGTGGTCCAGGTGGAGACCTGAGAGTGAACCATCTTCTTTAGCGGCATTGATTAAGCGGCTCAAACCATCTGCCATTAGGACAAAGAGAAAAGGGGAAATGGGATCCCCTTGGCGGATGCCCCTGGAGGGAGTGAAAGGCTAAGAGGAAGACCCATTGACCAAAATGGAGAAGAAGGCTGAAGATGTGAGTGCCATGATCCACTTGATCCATTGAGTACTGAAACCAAAAGCTGAGAGCATAGCTTGCATGTATTGCCAACTTAATGTATCAAAGCTTTTGAAAGATCAAGTTTAATTAACATACCTCTTGTCCCTGTGGACTTTAGGGAATGGATGACTTCATGTGCCAGGATTACACTGTCCATGATTTTCCAGCCCTCAATGTAACGTGCTTGTTCCGTGGAGATGATGTTGGGGAGCAGGGGTTTGAGACAAAGGGCAATGATCCTGGTAATTAGTTTGTAGATGACATTACATAGTGTTATGGGTCTGAATTGCTTTGGATGCTTGACTTGCTCTTCTTTCGGGATCAACGTGAGAAAGATAGCATTCAGCACTGGTAAGACCAATGCTGATTTCCTGGAGTCTTCTACAAGTAACCACACTTCTTCTCGAATTAAGCTCCAACAGTGGTGGAAGAAATCTGCTGTAAATCCATCTGGGCCTGGAGCTTTTCCATCAGGTATTTCCTACATGGCTAAGTCCACCTCCTCCCTGGTGATCGGCCTCATAAGGGCCTCATTCTACTCCTGAGTGATTAAGTTGGAGATATGTCGAGTGATTTTCCTGATTGCCGCGCAGCGATCCGGTATTGGCTCATGCAGGAGATTTTTATAGTAATTTACCAGCTCCTATTCTATACTCTGAGGTGTATCTCCGTTGTTAGCTTCCAACTGGGTGATACGATTGATATGCCTTCTTTGGGTCATGGAATGGTGGAAGAATTTACTATTCCTCTCTCCTTCTTTTAACCATTGAATCTTAGATTTTTGGCGCCAAAGTATTTCCTCATGTTTCTGTCATTCCTCGAGTTGTTGCTGGATACGGTCTTGGTCTTCTTTAAGTTGGATAGTGAGCCCTTGCTGCATGATTTCATTCTGGATTTCATGGAATCTGGTCCTAAGGTCGGATTAGGTTTGGAAAATGTTGCCGAAGACTGTTCTATTCCAATCTTTGAGGTGAGCTTTCAATTTTTTCAGCTTACGTTGGAATCTGAACATCAGGGTGCCTCGCTCTTCATTGGCCACTTCCCACCAATGCTCAATATTGTTCAGGAAGTCAGGATGCCTCAGCCAAAATTTTTCAAATCTTAAGGGAGTTCGCCGCGGAGGCTGATTTGAATCAACTGAAAGTTGGATGGGTTGGTGATTAGAACCTGGGGTGGGGAGAATGCTGGATACTATGGCTGAACCCTCAGTCAATATCGATTCAGAAACAAGGTAGCGATCAAGCCTACTTGCTATGTTCCTATCCCCCGTTCTGCGATTGGTCCAGGTGTGCTCCCTATTGACCATGGTAATGTCCACCATTTGGAGAGAATGGATGAGTTGCTGAAAAACTTCATTGTCCTTGTCAAGGCGCCTTATACCTCCTTTCTTCTCTGCTAAGGAGAGGATAATATTAAAGTCACCTCCTATTATCCATCTGGGGCCTTGTATTATACTGCTCAGGGCCTCCAGGTTTTGGAGAAAGAGATATTTTTCCTCTAAAGATTGGGGCCCGTAGACATTGGTTAGGTAGCCAGATTGAGAGGAGCCTATCATTCTGTAACAGGAACTTATAGTCCATCTAGTGCTGCAGAAATTGTCTAAGATTAATGTTGTTGGATTCCATAGTATGGCCAGACCGCCAACCGCTCCTTTGGAATCATTGTTGATGTGGAGACCCTGTTTCCAACTGTTCTGCAGAATTTTCCTTGCTTCCTCACCTGAGCATTTAGTTTCCTGGAGGAAGATGATGTTGGACTTATCAATCATTATATTGTTTCAAAGAGCACGTTGCTTTCTCTTTCCGTTGAGTCCTCTTATATTCCATGAGACTATCTTCATCAAGTTACTGGGTTGTGGAGGGGAAACTATCCGTGATTAATTGAATCTGACTAGAATCCACAAGTGTGCTGCCAATCTCTTTGATAAGCTGCTGGGAGGATTTCCTCCCTTTTCTCTTGTTGGTTTTTGGCAGCTTTTTGGGTTCCTTAAGTGGTTCTTTTTGGACTCCGATAATTGACCTTGGTCTTGAGTGCACAGAACCTCCAACAGTGGAGGTTACAAAAATTTTGTGGACTTTACGTAGCTGGTTGGGTGGTAGGGCTGAGAGGTTGTTGTTATTGTAGGCTTCTTCCAGGCTATCCATATCTATATCCTCTAATGCCTCTTCATCTATCTTTGTGTCCATATCCCCTGTGTCTTGTGGGGGGGATTCTTCTGGTGTAGACAGGGTGGCTGTGCTAATCTTTGGGATTTGAGTATTGTCTGCTGGGAAAGGGTCTATTGAAGCAGAGGTGGGATTTGGATTTTCTGTTGCCAAGTCTGTTGAAGCAGGAATTTGACTCAGGCTTTCAAAGGAATTGGCAGTTTTGACATTTTTACTCTGGTTGTGCTGGGGCTTCTTCGGATGCTTCCTTCTGATGTGAGATGGATTGAAGCCCTCCTCATCTTGAACATTTTTCCCCTTCTCTTGTTTCCCTGTTTCGTTCAGAGGGCAATCCCTGAACAAGTGCCCATGTTCATGGCACTTCCTGCACCTAAATGGTATGTTCTCATAATCGATTGTTTGAATCCAATCCTCATCATGGTGGCTGAGATAGATTGAGCCAGGAAGTGGTTTTGAGATGTCCATGTAGACGCATAGTCTGGCACATGAAGTGTAACGCCCGGCCTTGGTGGGTTCTGCTGTTTTGACGAAGATTCCCAGTGTGTTCCCAATGCCCTGCAATATTTCTTCGAGCCAGAACTCATGCGGTAAGGGAAAGAGCCTTAGCCAAATTGGTGCATGCGTGAAGGTTTCCTTCTCTGGGCAAAATATCTCTGTCCAAAATCAGAGGTACAGTCCGACAGAGTTGTAGAAATAGGGGTCGTTTTTGAATATTCTGTCCTTATCCTCTAGGTTGTGGAAGATGGTGGTGAAGAATCCCTTTGAACCCAGCTGGAGATCAATGTGCCCCTTCGGTTTCCACCATGCTTTGATCCATTTGAGGAGTTCTCTTTCCGCTGGCCATATTCCCAGGAACTTGCCTATCACAGCATGGTCTTTCATGTATTGTGTATGGGCTTCTATTCGATCTGCGTTTACCTCATATCTTGGAATGCCGGTGGCTTATGGGAGGCATTTTCCAGGTTCCCATGCTCTTGCTGCTGTTGGTTGGGGCGTTTTGTTCTCCATGTGGGATTTTTTTCCTTCATCAGTGCTGGCTACGCTAGCGGTGTTGATTACGGTGCTTGTATCCTTCTGTTGATCGAGTGCTATTATGGAACCTACAGGAATGTTGGCTTTGTTCCTTGCCAAGCTAGAGATGATGTCCCTGTAGGAAGGGGTTTGTAGCCCCCCCATGGAAGAGGCCATGCTGGATCCTGGCTTGAGGCCCTTCGACCAGCGCCCCACGCCAGGTGGGAGAGGAAACGATGAACTTGCGAAACCCTTTTGGATCAATTCCTTCGTTCCAGAGCGGCCGACCTAGGGCACGATTTGAAGAACATTGGCGTTCTTCACTTAAATATCCTCAAATGTTGTCAAATTTATCTGAATAAAAGCCTAAAGAAAGAGTCACATCTCCCAAATTCAAATTCAAAACACCGGCATTGAAACATCCTTTGTACATCCAAAAACAATTATGCTGCCCAAAACGAATAAAAATATTGTTTGTCCTTTTGAATAGGGAGAATTTCAACTCTATTTTGAATAGGGAGAATTTCAACTATTCAAAAAGAGAGTTGATCTATCCAATGGAAATTCATTTTTCAGTTTGAAAATATTTAAAAAAAGAATTTAACCCATACCAATAATGAAAAATATTTAAAAAAACAATTTAAACCATATCAATAATATTTTTTATTTTATTTTTTAAAGATGCATTTTAAAACAATTTTCATTTTCCAATAACACCACATGGTAAAAAAAACAATAATCAAGAATCTGGTTGGTGCCTCTTTGAATTTTGAAACTTTTGGCAAACTTCATTCATACATCCTTTCTGTTAATATCTAGTTGGACGGAAATCCTTAGTCAAAAGAAGCATAGAATTTAAGTAACAAACTTAGAACATATTAATATTTTAAGTATAGACAAGGGTGCTCCAAGGCCTAACATATTCCATATTTCAATTTATAAGCTTGCTCGTTTGACTACAAACACCCTATGCATATTCCTCAACAAATTAACAATAATAGGAAACACTCTTAAAACTATTTCTCTTGAATCCATTGCCAAATGCAATCTACCAAATTCCATTTCCTTTTGCATCAACTCCTCCAAACACATATCAATGACAAATCTTGTAGGCCCTGTTGCTACTTGCTATAGGGGCAGTTCTACAGGGTATGGTAAAATCAACATTCTCATATCCTCAAACAATCATGATTAAACTAGCTAGATATGTTTACAACTCCAACTTTCACGTCGGTGTAAGTTGTCATGTCGTCACACTTCTGCAGTTAAAGAGCCTCTAAATGTCGCCTGATTTTTGCTTGCAACATTTTTTTCCCATTGAAATTGGTCCTGTAACTAAGCTTATAGATTTGAAGAGGCTCTAATCAAAATATTCTAGTTCAAATTTATAGAATCACACACCATTAAAAGCAAGCAAAATACTGAACTAACAGATATAGCAAGCAAAATACTGAACTAACAGATATAGCTGAGATCTGAGATGCACATACCATAAGAAACTTTTTCAAATCTCTCCCAGATGCAATATCATGTATAACAACAAACAATCGGTTGATTTCAAATATGAGAGCAAAATCCACATCCTGAAATAGTTGTTCAGAAAATGATATCTGAGGGATACGCACCGGTTGTCTGCAAATACAAATTATCAAGGGTATTTTTAGTCAGACAATTGAAATCATGTCGTAACTTTGCTTATATCTACCAAAGGAGATCATCTTTTAGCTGTTATTGTTGAGATAAGTGGAAAATGTCAAACAAACATTAAAACTTCAACAAGAGCACATTATAATGGTACAAAGGCCAAGAAGCACAATAACTTACTTATTAATAAAGGCTGATGCGTTGGACTAGACGAACAAGATCGTGATGCCCAGTATGAGAACATGGCAAATAAGTGTGAGTAGATAATATCCAATCCACTCAAATAGGAGCCAGATAACAATAGCACCAGCAAGAATGCTTGCTGAGGTTTGCTTGTTCCTCCATAGTATTACATCCGCAGCTACACATCCGATCTAGGGTTTTAGAATCATTTCATGATGAAAACGAGCACTGCAAACATCTTAGCAAATGAAATAAAAACTAAATGATTTGAAAATACTTAGGAAGGTTTCAAAATAATCCTCCAAACTAACCTAAAAATCAGGATCAGAAACGCACTTTCATTCACGACAGTAAAAAAAGTGAAAATCAACCAAACAAATATCCTAACTGGAGAAGCTGGCAAAAATATCTCCAGTACTATATATTTCTTTAAATATTCTTCAATTTTCTATAACACTTTAAATAATGTTTCAGCATTATATCAGGGAACGAATATTTCACAATAAATCCATCAAACCATTGAAAATACTAATTCAAATCGAGATCCAGAGAATGTTTCGTAGACTGTAATTATTTTGGTAAATTTTTTAGAATCTGAAAGTATTAAGTGAGGTAAGCCAACGATTACTACCTCAAAAATAAAAAATAAAATACAACAATATCATAGAAACAATGTGATATGAAAGATTATAATTATGTGCAGGCTTACCAAAGGGATACAAGCTTGAATCTCTATGTAGTAACATGAATTAGGCAATCCTTCGAGCACTCTCTTTCATGACTCAACCCTTTGAGGAAGCGATCTTTACGTCAATTAACGATAGCATATTCTCACTAGTGGATTTGGACCCAAAATCCTCCAACCTCCGACGAAGAAGGACTATGTCGTCGGATTTCACCTTAAAAATTTCAAAATTTGATGATCTTTTTAAAATTGATAGAAGGAGACGTCGGATATCCAACAGATATGCTCATATCCGGCGGTTCTGTGGACATCCAACATCATATTATGCATTGGGATGTCGGATATCCGATGCCAAGCTATTCAACCTGAGGATGTTGGAAATCCGACATCAATTCTCCAACGGTAACTAGGTTCAAGGCATCGGATATCCGACGGAAGGTTGACTTTTAAAACTTATAAATATTGAAACATTCTAACATGTTTTCTATACAAGCAACGGTTTGCGGAAGTTTTTTTATTCAGCGGACTGTTTCGGTGGACTGTTTTTCATTATTTCCATTGTTTTTTAGATTCAAGCGAGCAAAGTGTGGAGCTTCATTTTCTAAGATTGATAATCTTCATTCAAGCTCTTTACGAGAAAAAGTCAACTAGCAATATTCTTGATCCAGGCGAACAAAATTGACAATTGCTTGCTAGATTGTGGGAAGGAGTTGAAAAAAGGGGTGATAGGAAATGCTATTGTCCATGTACTCAATACAGGGGCTTTAAAAGGAGAAGAATTTTGATCACAACAGCCACAAAACATTGTAGGGAGCATGGGCACGCTGAGGGGGGACATGAATACCATCCATTTGTAAGTTTTGCATTATATATGTTTTTATTTTGATTGCTTTTGTAAATTTATGTATTGATTGTGGTTTCAATAGATGGGGACTAACATGGACAATAAATATTATTTTAATACTAAATATTTATTATACTATTTCTTTTTCTTTTGTGCATCTTGAATCTAGGGTATAGTAGAATAACTCATTTATTTGTTCGTTAGTGAGACTAATCCACTCACCAGGGAAAGCACTTAACTCTCTAGATTTGTGACACTTTGTATCATGATAATAGAAATAATGACTATATTGGCATGTTGTAATTTCTCTTATATTTTCTCTATAGAAATTACCATAGCATCATTTATCTTACCTTAGTGGAGTACAATATGATAAATTTTATGTTATATTTGAGTAGTTTTGCTCAGTAATTGGGTCAATTATTATGTCTCTTGGATAGTTTGGATGCACCTATTTGACCAACAGTACAATTGGCCATTACTCTTTTCATCCCAACAGTACAAAATTTGTTACATTTTAAATGCATCACATAAATGTTTATATTTTGCGTTTGAAATTTTTACATTTTGCGGTTGAATTTCTTATATTAACTTGTATATGTTGATGGTTTCATGTAATTATAAAGGAAAGACATCCTAGGGCACTTCGTCCGGAGGAAGTGCTTCCACAACAAGTACTAGAAGCTATGAATATTAATGGAGAACAAGTTAATGATCACATTAATGAAGATGATGATCATTTTGAAAACATAGTTGAAGATGATGTTACAAATAATTTGATCCATGATTCATTTAATGTTGGAATGGTCAATGTTGATCATGATGATGATGATCACGAAAATGATGAACATTTTGATGATATTCATGATATACCTCTTCTTGATAAGGCATATGAACCCATTTATGAGGGCTCCAAGACAAATCTTCTCTCTGCTATATTATTGATAATGAACTTGAAGGTTATGAATGGTATTTCAAACATATCAGTCACACGGATGTTAAGGTACGTAATATATTCCATCAAAAAATATATATGATTGTGTATTTTGTTGTTCATTCATATATAAGTCAAATTATTATGGATGAAATTTGTTCCATTAATATTATTTCTAGATTATATTAACTAGATTTTTATTTTAATTTGTTGTAGCATGATAGGTGAATATTTGTTACCACCGTCAAATATTTTACCTTGCACATATCGAGATATATCTGCCATCATGAAAGAAATTGGAATGCAGTATGAAGCAATTCATGCATGCCCCGATGACCATGTTCTATATTGCAATCAACATGAATTTGCAACAGCATGTCCTGAATGTCATATCAGTAGATATCGCACAGATCAAGTAACTAAAAAGGTGCCTCGCAAGGTTCTACATTATATTCCCATTATTCCATGTTTGCAACGACTGTTCAGGTGCAAAAACATAGCGCAGTTTATGGATTACCATGCATGGAACAGAAGTCAAGACGACATTATTCGGATGCCTGCAGATGGGTTTGCATTTAGAGATATGGAGGAAAAATGGCCCCACTTTAAAGAAGAACCTCGTAATCTTAGGATTTCTTTGGCAGCAAAGGGTGTCAATCCATTTGCAGAGATGAGATCTGTTTACTCGGTGTGGCCTATTTTTTTTATCAACAACAACATTCCTCCATGGTTGACAATAAAGAGGGAGCACATAATGTTGTCGATGATTGTTCTAGGTACGAACCCTACAATTTTTTTTTAAGTAGTTGTATTTCATTTGTCGTATTTTTGTCGCATAATGTCATATATATATTTAATGTTTTTCTATTGTGCAATATGGTTTAATATATGTAATCTAAATGGTATGTCTCATATTTATATTTTTTATATGTTCATATCAATCAGGTAGGTACCAAGTGAAAGATATGAATGTATATATCGAACCTCTTATTGACGAGCTACTGAAGTTATGGAATGGCATCACTATGTATGGCATATCTAGACCAATACGACAAAGGCAATTTCAATTCCATGCAATGCTTGTATGGACAATACATGATGCCCCAGGGTTGACACATTTCTGTGGTATGTAATTATTAGTTCCACTTTATTTGCAAAAAGTTATACGAACTACTAGTTAATATACTACGCACGCATGTTTTTCTAAATAATCCAGTCATTTTGTATATAATTATACCTGACATAGATATTCCATCTCTTTATGTAGGTCTTCAGAAAAAGGGGAAATTTGCATGTCCAGTTTGTGG
Organism: Larix kaempferi; assembly: GCA_027924585.1. Lineage (NCBI taxonomy): Eukaryota > Viridiplantae > Streptophyta > Pinopsida > Pinales > Pinaceae > Larix > Larix kaempferi. Next base: position 22,091,717 of record BSBM01000625.1, read on the forward strand.
TCCTAAGATCAAATATAGTCGTTCAAAAAGCTTAGGAAAGGAGGTGTTTGATGAGTAAATGCACTTCCTCTATAAGAATCACAGGTATTAAACTACCGAAAAACATATGTTCAGTGGCAAGCAAGAGACTGCATTAAAACCGCAGAGAATGACACCTTGCGTATGGAAGTTGCAATATAATAGAAATCGTCAAGGTACGTATAATGAATCATTGTATATGATATGTAATATTGTATTTTTTTATATTGTGTGTTTTTTACTGTAATTGACATTAATTTATGTAATTTCATGATTGACATTCATGTGATCATGAAGGAATTAATGGGATTCCACGAGGAATGAAAAGTTATCCTAGACAATTCAGTAGGTTTCCCTATTATGAGCACCTACAAATTGCTCATCTATTTGATAAAATGCATATCGAAAAGAATGTGACCGAAACATTATGGCGAATATTGGATGGAAGGAGTGACAAAGAAAAAATTGTCAAAATTTGCAAAGACATTTAAGATAGCAACCATGCAATGAAAGACGTCATTCAAATTCATAGCAACGAAGAGCAAATTAATATAAACGCACTTCCATGGATGTTAACAGACCAGCAAAGTAATGTTGTAAAAGAGGTCATTCGAAAAATTAAATTTCCCACTGGATTTTGTGCAAACATGAAGAATATCATAACAAAGAAAGGTGATTTCGCGGGGGTGAAAACTCACGATTGGCATGTCTTCATGAAGGTAATTATTATGGTATAGATTTAATTTAATTTTTTCCTATTACAGTGAATATGGTTGGTATATTTTTTATTTGTCTACTCTTTGTTGATAAAATGAAACTATTTGTATATTATTGTTACAATATGTTCTACCTCTCTCTATCCTAGACAACTTCGACAACAATTTCAAGCAAACAATATATAGTCTCGGGAAATACATGAGGTAAGTGGTGATTGTTTCCATGCGCTTAGTATTTTTTTAATTCAACATAGAACTTATATTTGATTTTCGTTCTGTAATTCATGATGTTACGTAATATAATGTTTTTTTTTCTTTAATCTCTTGATTTGGTTGTCATGTCACTTGTAGATGGTTGTCATCTAAATAATTCCATAAAGAAGACATAAAGTATTGGAGGAGAGAAATTCCTCATCTCATGTGTGAAATGCAGAAGCATATACCTTCAGCATTTTTCAATGCACAAGAACACTACCTCATACACCAAGTTGAGGAGATTGAACTTTGTGGACCTGCGCACTCAAGGTCCATGTGGATGGTTGAGAGGCACTTGAAATTTATGAAGGGTTTGGTCAGACAACGAGCATATGCTGAGGGTTCTATGATGGAGGGATATATGGTATACCAAAACATGTTGTATATTAGTGAATATCTTCTTAAATTAGCAAAAAAGCTCAATTTACGTCACATTTGTGACCTAGAATCCAATAAGAGTTTTGAAGGGGAGTACTCGAAGGGGAAAGGTAGATCGAGGAAGGTGAAAGGTAATATAACACATTTTTATATTCAGTATTTTGCATAAATTTATACTGTAATATACTTTGTTAAGTTACTATATTACATTTGTATTGAATTTTAATTTTATTGTCATGAAACAGTTGGTCGAGAGTGGGATGGAATTCATTTATACATCGCAAACAATCTTGACTGGATGAAGGCATGGATTGAATGATGTGCACAATCTGGTCATGGAATATCATGGGAAGGTGTGGCTTCATTGGTTAAAGTTGCACATCACAATGGAGACACCAATCTAACACAAAGGGAAATCAATTTAGCAAGAGGTTTAAAAGATAAGAAGGTAAGCATATTAATATCATCCACACTATTTTTTTTTTGTAAAAAATAATGCCGTTGTACGTCACACTGTTTTTTTCATTGTATGGCATTATAAACATGCACTAGTTAATCATAAATATTGGATCATTATGTAATCTTTTCCTGTATGGATTGTTGTAGGTAAAACACCATAAGGCTATGTGGTGCAATGGATGCAGATATCGAATCAAAAAGTTGGATGAAACAAAGAAAACATCTGATTGTGGGATATATGCATTATTTGAGGTGACCAATGTTTCTTCTAGAAGCGACAGACATACAGAACTCTATGAAAATAGATACTATGGGTATCTAGAAGACATTCTTCAGTGTGACTTTAACTCCTTCAAGGTATTTATGTTCGTTGTCAAATGGTACGGGTGTCGATTGAATCAACGTGATCCCGATAAAACAATAATTGAACATGATAATGAATTTACCATGGTAAATACAATGTTATTTGAGCCAGGAACGGAGCCCTATGTTCTTCCAACCCAATGTGAATAGGTATTTTACTCTAAGGTTTCAGGTAGAGCGGGTTGGTCATTTGCTGTGAGACACGATCCAAGGGGAAGGCTGGTAAAGTATAACATCGATGAAGGTAATGAAGACGTTCTCGAAGAAGAAGACGTTGTAGAAGATGATCATGATCAACATGAGTTAGATGATCATGTTCCTAAAGAAGATGTCGAAGAACTTATTGAATCAGATGATGTATCAGACAATGTCCATGAAGATGATATCGACGATGACATGAGGATCATAACTGACATTGATGACAAGGATGATATGGCCAATCCTTACAATTTTGAATCTGGATCATTGGATGATAATATAGATGATGACTCAGATAAAGAAGATGATGGAGACCATTGAAGTTTATGAGGTATGCAGTAATAATAAATTAACTATTTCGTAGTGAGTTTCCATTTTCCAGTATGATATAATTAGAAACATTTCTTGTTATAGAGTATGTCAAAAAACACATTTAAAGTTTTTGTACATAGATATTTTTGTTGGGGTATGGGGAATTGAGAGTGATGTGAGGGGGGGGAGGGGCCATAAGAGCTTCCACCTTCACGTGGTTGGCCCTATTTAGTAGAGAATATTAAATTATTCTTGAAACAGAGAGAAGATTAGCAAGGAAATGCACAATTATCAAGACTCAAACATAATCATCATCATCGTCATCATCATCATCATCATCATCATCGATCGTCATTGTCATCATAGTCATCATCATCATCATCATCATGATCGTCATCATCGTCATCATGATCATCGTCATCAACGATCATCGTCATCATCATCGTTATCTTCATCATTGTCATCTTCATCATCGTCATCATCGTCATCCAAAGGGATACCCATTCACCAAAATTATTTGAGCCATACAAATTGGCTAGCCCAATTATATGGATTTCCAAATAAACCAAAGCTTAGGCTAACCATTGAGATGGATGAAAACCCCAAGCAATAATTTGTTTATCAAATTTAGGAGAGAACAAGGTATCCACCCATCCTTTGACATAAAAATGATTAAAATAAATGCACTTATGTATTGGCCAAATAAAATAGAATCTCACTCACAACATGAATATTAAAACATGTATGTCTTTCCATCATAACACACCTATCCCACCAAAGGAATTCAAGATATGATGGATGGTATATTTTCTTCCCGAGTTCATTTAATCCCTAAACATTGATAAAAAAAATGATGCATCTTCCTTCTCCACATCATTATATTCAAGGCTCGGATTTTTGGAACATTTTTTTTTATATATGTTATGGCCTAATACATATTTTAATAATAAATAAATATAAAAATGTACGTTTGTTACAAGAAGCACACATACTAAACTATACTAACCCCTAACTAACCTATTCACTTATTAACATCCTATGAATTGATAACATCCTATGTATGTTATGTACATCATTTTATCCATTCATGATCCCTTAAATTATTTAAAAATTTTGTTATTTGATTAAAATTTTGTAACTTCAAAGTTCAAACACAATATTATTATTTGATTGAATTCCTTGCCCCTAACTAACCTATACTAACCTTTTTCAATAGATATATATTTTTTTCAATAGATAACTAACCTATTAACCCCTAGCCCCGCCTAATACCTTAACTCTCCAACCATTAAATCCATAAACCATTAAAACCAAAACCCCTAATTCTCTCACTGATCGATAATCCCGTCACTAATCACTGTTCGATAGGGTGTTTCTACATTTTTTTGGAGGGAAAATTCCACCTCCTCCGCATCTGATTCAGACTTGCGGTCTGGTTTGTGTGATGGGAAATGTAGTTTGAAGGGTAGTGATGAATTGAAATTCTAATTCAGTGATCTATATGGTGTTTCTCCATTTTGTTGAGGGAAAATTCCACGATCCAAGGGGAAGGCCGGTAAAGTATAACGTAGATGAAGGTAATGAAGACGTTCTCGAAGAAGAAGGCGCCGTAGAAGATGATCATGATCAACATGAGTTAGATGATCATGGTCCAGAAGAAGATGTCAAAGAACTTATTGAATCAGATCATGTATTAGACAATGTCCATGAAGATGATATTGACGATGACATGATGATCGTAACTGACATCGACGACGAGGATGATATGGCCAATCCTTATAATGTTGAATCTGGATCATTGGATGATAGTACAGACGATGACCCAAGCGAAGAAGATGATGAAGACCATTGAAGTTTAGGAGGTATGCAGTAAGACTCAAACATGACTAGCACTAACCATTGCATCATAAAAAACCATACATATAGATTAAATAATGTGATACATGGGGCCAATGTTAAATTTTTTAAAATATGTGCTGGCTTGAACTGAAATTTGGCATGGTTAGACTAGACGCATGCATTGACAGTGTGGGAAGGTTTCCAGACTCAAACATGACTGACACTAACCATTGGAGTAAAATATTGATTATGGCCATCCATTCCATTGAGGTATGTCTCTATTTTGCAGTTTTCTATTTTGGTTTCATCAATTTATCTCATCAATAAGGATGCTTTTAATCATGAACATGGCTTTGGTGCAAAAGCTCCAATTCTTTCATCTCAATTTTTTCTCCCATGTCTTGTTTTACTTTAGAAATTGCTTCTACACCACTCATGATTATGAGAACATCTAAATAAATGAAAATAATAAGTATGATGTTGTTACCACCTATTTGATGTACATATTTGGATCCATTGAACTCATCTCAAAACCACTAGCTCTCATATGCTCATGGATCACCATTCCCTTAGTTCTTACTTCAAGCCATAAAATTCTTTTATTAATTTGAAATACAAATCCCCTTACTTACCTCCTCAAAATCCTTTCTCGTAAGTCATGTAGACATCCTCCACTAGATATTGATTTATGAATTCACTCTATCTTGATCACATCCAGTTGATGGAAGCTCAAACTAAAGTGTGTTTCTAAGGCCAACATCAATTTGATTTTGATGATTTGTGTTGTTAGGGAAAATATTTATTCGAAATGCACCCCTTCCTTTTGTGCATAAATATTTTGTTCCAATATAATCTTATACTTGTCAATAAAGTGAACTCCATTATACTTTGATAGGAAGACCCATTTGTAGTGAATGGCATTCTTAACTTTTTACAATTCAAGCAAACTCCAAGTGATCTTGTTTTCAATGAAGAAGAATTTATGATTTTTCTCATGAGGAAAAAGTTCACTAAGTTTACCACTTTCCTTCTTCCCCTTGTTGTTGCAAATGTTAGGATTTTGACTTCTTTCTCACCACTCCTTTTTATCTCCTCCTATTTTTATCCATGTTTTTCCATTAGGAATTGTTACATACGTTCCCTTCTCACAAGACACTTTTCATATAATATAATATCTAGTTTAATATATGGTATCCCATTAACCATTTTGTTCCTATGTAAAATATTAAGTTATGCAAAATTTAAATGAGTAAAAGCATATGCATAGGTAAAAGTAACCCCTAGTAATCCACATTGTTTATAACCCCTAGTGATAGACAAACCATAAACTTACCCATTAGATATCTAGTTCCAAAGGGATACCCATTCACCAAAATTATTTGAGGCATACAAGTTGGCTAGCCCAATTATATGGATTTCCAAATTAACCTAACCTTAGACTTACCATTTCATCGCCCAATTATATGGATTTACAAATTAACCAAAGCTTAGACTTACCATTTCATCATCTTAACAATGTTACTCAATGATATTATATTAAATATATTTATATTAAAAAGGGGTAATATGACTTGTTTGAATTAATTCATGACTACACTATTCGGTTTACTCATTCGATAACACTCCACCATAGTAACTCATCACGTGCTTTTGTCTCAATTGTAAATCTGCTCAATATCAAGTGTTGGCATTTCGCTCCCACCATAGCCACATTTTCACCTTTCTACTCTCCTTCCAGAGCTTGCAAGGTCGCTGGAGTAGTTCGTATAAGAGGTGGTGAAGGTTGCATAGGTCACCACAAAGGTCGCAGAGGAGGTCGAGGAATTCGCATAGGAGGTCACAGCAGAGGTCGAATAGGTTGAGGAGGTCATAGAGGAGGTGAAATAGTTCATCGAGGAGGTCAAGAAGCCACATAGGACGCAATGCCTCCCAAATCGGTTCGTACCCACTTCATTCACCTTTTTACTGATTGAATGCATGAATTATTGAGTGATTTTCTTTCATGATTGAGTTGCCAAGGATTTCACCTAGAGCAGGGCAAGCTCCCAAGCTTCCCTCTGCCACAATGTGCAAATGAACCACCAAAACCCCAATGAATCATCCATTGGCATTTTTTCACATTGACCATCCATGGAAATGAACCCAAAAGAACCCCAGTTGGATGCTCCAATTAACCCCAATGAACCCCGGTTGGACGGCATACCTCTTAGGGTTTGGAATGATGTTGAGATGGTTCCCAAATCCAGGAATGCACGGTTAAAATAATTGATATTGGACAGCTTACCTCTTAGGGTTTGGAATGATGTTGAGATGGTTCCCAAATCCGGGAATGCGTGGTTAAAATAATTGATATTGTTGTTAGATTTGTGACAGAACTATTTCCCTATAAAATAATAAGAAAATGTAGAAAGGATGCATGCCATTGAATGATTTGGTTTTAGTCTAGGGTAGTGACTAGTTGATGGTTAGTCATAGGAGGGGTTGCAACAGAGGGTATGAGGAAGATTTTGGGTACCCCGAACATGTTATAAAGCTATTTTTTCCTTCATATATCAGTAAATGAGGACAATTAGTTCTCATTCTAATTAGAATGATAAGGATAAAGGTAGTAGTCAGCATTATTATTGTAATTCCAACTAGCAATAAGGAAATTTATGAAGGAAATTGTTGCATAATAAAGTCTTGACCTAAAAGTTGCCCGTTTTTCTCTATGAAGCAATTTTGATATTATTGCTCATTGTAAAATCTGGTAATGTTTTTGAGATTTTTGGGTGGTCTATGGCATAGTACAAACCATATAATGATGAAATTTTGGGTGGTCTATGGCCAATGTTCATCTTTTGATAGAATTTATGCCCTGTTCCCGGCTAGGTTTTTCCTTGGAGAGGCTTGACGTCATGGAGTCATGCCCTGGGCTAGTCATCCATCAATCTGTCATCCTTGGGAGAGCCTTTATTTGCACCCTTTCTCATATAATGGAGAATTCATATCTTTGGAGGTCTCTTTTTCCATTTTGGTGGAACAACCACCTTTGAGTATGCTTCATATGCACTTATATAGGCCATGATCAGATTGTGACATTCTTAATTTCTATATAATCTGTCTCAACAATAGAATATGATGACCAATATGCCTTGATAGGTTTGACAAGATGACAAAAAAATAGTTTGTTGAATCTTTTTAACAACATTTTTTTAATAAGTTCATGAGTTAGCAATAATGCAAAGTGTTGATGATGGTGAATATGATCCAATATTTACAACTTCTTCAACCAATGAACCAAATTGAAATGATGAGAATATTTTTCATTTCCTTGAGAACACCAATTCACTTCACAAAGAAAAAGACTCCAAGGAAGTTGTAAATTGAATGAAATCAGTGGTTCCTAACTAGATGGTTTCTCTCATGGTCAATAGTGAGATGTTACCCATCATGGATAGTTCTATATGTGGAAATTTTGGTTGTAAATGATTTGAGCATGTATAGCTTCCATTCAACATCTCTTTGAAGCTTGTAGCATGGTTTTCTTATGGTCCTATTTTACAACTTTTCTTCATTTAGAGTTCTAAGATTCACAACATCATGCCAGGGGATACTATCCCCTAGATGGAGCGAATGTCAACACCAAATTTTCCTTCATAAATCCGATAGTCCAGAGAATGGGAGAATGAAGAGATGTCTATTGCTACAACATTGTCTAGAGAAAAATACCATCCAACCCCAAAATTGTCTTTCAAATCATTTTATAAAGAAAACTCACATCCTTTGACTCAGGCCACCCTCACTGTTGGGAAGGGAAAAGGCATTTAGATATCTATAATATATATTGACTTATAACAGTAATAAAACAACAATATACTAGATCTGAAAATTATAAATGGGCTTGCTAAATCAGAAAAGCAATCATCCCAAGCTGCCAGCAGAAAAGCAATTAGCCCAAGCTACCCACGAAATCAGCACAAAAAATTCAGCCAACAAGAGAAAACTCATCTGAAAATTTAGATCTGCAACAAAAACTTGGACACCAATCCATTTACTTCTTATTTACAATAAAGAAGATTGCAGCACAGTACCTCAGCTTATCACAAGTTGGTTTACCCAAGTCCTTTCAGCTCATCCCAAAATAGGACTCCACAATGCTTCCCAAACCCTAGTTAGTGCATCACATGCCAACTCAGCAAACCCTAACCAACAATATGCATTACATGCCAACTCAGAAAAGGACCTAGGGCTAGAGCTAGATTATGACATTTTCTACTGGTTGCTTTTTCCTATCTGTGAAGGGGGTGGTGCACACTCTATCTTTGCGTCGAGAGGCTCAATTATTACTATGTTGGAACGTTAAGTTAGTGATTGGGAACGTTAGGTTACATAATGTAACATGACAACATCTCCCCATATTGGGTTGTAGAAGCGCCTCTCGACACAAAGACAAAGTGTGCACCACCCGGGAGTCAAGACTCTGGACAAGATTCAATGCTAATGTGTGATATTGTTGTTGCTTTAGATGTTCAAGAAATTGAAAAAAAAAAGAATATTTTTGAATTTAAGGTTGTTGATGTTTCCCCAATGTTGTCAACAAGATTATTTTCAAACCCTTGTTGACATACGCTCACGAGTCCCTTAAACCAACCTATCATAGACTTCCAAAGTTCTATTTTTCGCAGTTTTCTCCATGCAGTATATTTACATATATATTTTGGAGGATGTAGGGGGGATGGACAGTTTCCGATTTTCAATACTCACAATCTCAAGAAGTTTTTAATTTTAGAAACTTCATCTTGCTTGAAATCTGAAAGTAAATTTGAATGCATGTTGGAAAGATGAGCATGGTGTTTCAATTTTCATGTTGGTAAATTCTCAACTTGTTTTAGGCCCCGATCAAAGTTGGTCAACTCTTGTCAAACCCTAGGCCTAAAAACAGTCTCAGCTCTAAAAGATGATCAAATTTTTTAAGACTGAGCATTGAGTATAGTATGGGGTTAAAATTTGGTGGCAATGAAAGATTGTTGATTTGGGCTATATTTTTAGCAATGTGTTTTTTCAAATTTTAACATAGCTTCTAGAGACCCAGTATGGTGTAAAAGATAAGATGAGTTTATTACTGTCCATCAAATAACCAAAAATTAGGTCAATGGGACTGCTTAGTACATAAGTGGTGATTTGTTTAGTTCATCAAGGGCATCAATTTCTAAGGCTGAAACAAAGTCGAGGGCAATGAATTCTGCTGATCCAGCCCTAGATGCAATGACCAAATTAATGGAAACCATGGAGAAACTCCACATCTGTTACAGGGATTCAACACCAGATGGTTTGAGAGGAGAGAGCACATTACTGTGTGAAAGACCTTCCCCACAAGAAATTAGGGATATGACATGCAATACTTATACCCAATGGCACCTGGAGAGCAGTGGGGAGTTACATATTAGCTTGGCTTCAAGGAAGGTGAAAATAAAAACAAGTTGTTCCAAGCTAGCAACACCGCTGACCCATGCCAGTCATCACCGTTGCCATGCTGAAACTCAACACTGCTGGAAACACTCCTCGGATCGAGTCACATTGTAATTAGTACTAGTAAATGACTGTTCTTTAAGTTCACAATTCTATCCTGCATAATGATATTCCCCAGTTGTGGTTGCTATTTTTTTATTAAGCTCATGAACATTTATATGCATTTTATTGTTTCTACTATCACTGTGTTTTTGTGATGAATGATTGAAGAATGTTATAAGTGTGCCTAAAGAATTATGAACATGGATATATACAATTCCTTATATTTATTATCACTTTGTTTTATGTGATGAATTCATTTGCATGACTTGAGTATATCTGAAGCTCTCCTTGAGGTCCCATGAATGAACTTGAACACTTGTTGCATTCATTTAATTTGAAAGAGTAGTTATAGTTTGAAAGAACTCTCTCCTTACCTTAGATAGCATTCATTGAAAGGAAAGGCTTATTTTATTCATATGCATTTGCATGGTTTGAGTCAGTCATCACACCACGAGTTGCACTTCCATCACTCGACTGAGTAATACAACCATTAAAATTTAACTCGTTAACTCAACACACTTTAACCTCGCTCGAGGATAAAAATAATTTGTTAGTTAGGTAGGACACCGGGGATAGGCATCCAAATAATTCCCCCTTTTCATTATCATCCGAGACATAGTTGTTGTCCTCTAGGGTGCTAAAATCCTCTTGTACTTGTTGACATGGTCATCAACCTGTTTGTGGAGGGGCCTCTTGTTGTTTCAGGGGTTAAGTCGCCGCGAGATCGAGAACCGGATGAACTCTGTGGAATGACGCACTCCACTTAGCCCTAAGGCAACATCAATCATTGTCTTCCTTGTATTCTCCGGCCACCATACTGGTGATACAAGGGTGATAAGGCAAAAGTGCTGAAAACCTTTTCTGACGTGTCATGAACGAGGTAGCTTAGTGACTTTTCTACTAGGGCTCTTTTACCCAGGATCCCTTTCGGTAGAGGGATATCCTTCCATTATAGGTCTCTCATTTTGTATTGTTCGACTTGGATTTCATCACCTTGTGAAGGATACAACTTGTTGAGGTCTCCAGCTCTTAGTTAGGAGGTTTTGCTTGTTGTTTCACCTTTTTAGAGGGTCTTTTTCTTTTTAGTGCTGCTTGTTGGCATTCTGGCCACTTTTGTTTCAGCTCACTTACTGTGACATCGGTCCCAGTACAGTTTTTTGAGCTTATCTGATGCTGTGTGATGTCCTCTTCTCCTAGGTCTTCGAGATGGTTGAGTTAGATGGTCTTCTCAAGGGACTGAACACCTCTTGATGGAGCCACTGATGCTTGACCTTAGGTGTAGTCTAGAGGACCACGTGATCACATCATCCATGTGGACTTTTCCATTTACTGTGATGCTGGTCTTTTAGGTTATATGGAACAATGGTACATTTGAGAGAGAGATGATTGGTATGTTGTACCCCACCTTAGTTGATTGTGTTATGGTCCTTCCATTTTGTTGATAATATTTGTGTGGTACCTTGCCTTTTACCTTTTGGGTCTTTTACTCATCTTGGTATATCTTTTGATTTGTACCACCTTTTATGTTTTTGGTCTTGTGGGTACTACGGTAGTTTGTACACATTTGAGGTACACACCCTAATTTGTCCAAGTTGTTATGAGTATTTATACCTTTTGGTGGTCCTATTTGAGTTACAAGAGGTAGTTACAAGGAGCTATTGCATATAAGAGGTAGTTACAAGGAGCTATTGCATATATTTGACATTATTTGACCTTCCATCTCTTTGGCATGTCAAATAACAGGTAGTTACAAGGAGCTATTGCAATATATATTTGACCTTATTTGTACCTTCCCCACAATGGTTGATTTACTTTTGGACCTTACACCCTGTTGTTTATTGGTCTTGTGGTAGCTTGTCCTTTAATTTTGGTCCTTTCATTTTTTTGTGGTACCTTGCCTCTCACCTTTTGGGTCTTTTATTGATCTTGAGTTATCTTTTGATTTGTACCGCCTTTTTTGTCTTTGGTCTTGGGGATAGAACTATGGTAGATTGTCCACATTTGAGGTAATACACCCCCCTAGTCCCAAGGGTTATGAGTCTAATTTATACCCACTCTTTTCTTTTTTACTTGTACCTTACTAGTTGGTTTTTACACCCTTTGGTTGGTCCTTGTACTTACTGGGGGCCGTGAGTCTCTTTGGCCTCAGTCTGCTGGCTGTTAGCTCATCTTTATTGTGATTGTACTGAGCCTTTTGATTGTCATTGAATTTCTTTGATTGATCGTACCATATCCAGTAATCTGTCTCTCTCTGTTTTGTACTAACCCTATAATAGGGTCACTTGGTTCCTAGAGTTGACTGGCCTCTAAGAGGCACAGTCATTTCTGAAAGTAACTCTTCTGAGTATATTACAGGAAACGTCTACACCCAGGTAATCAAATATGTGTTGGTTATTAGACATAATTAGTAATCAAAGTGTTGGTAATCAAATGCGTGGTAAATAATTTGAATTAAGTAGTTAAGGCTTGTCCTGTCATACAAAATTGTTGGTAATCAAATTATATTTGTTGGTAAATAATTTTAAGAGTGCTGGAACTCGACCTCGACTGAACTTGTGAGGAAAATTATCTAGGATAATAAGTGTCCTGACAGAAAACTGAGTAGAACTATGACTTTATTTCTTGAACCATGACCTTATCATAACTATAACAGATTGCTCCAGACTTCCATTTGTGAGCTAAAGAACACAATAAAATTTGAAACAACAAAAGGAAAGTTTGCAAGATGGGAAGCATTGTTCTGATGTTATAAATTTATTGTTCATGAGCACATTTCTGGGAAAGCAAAAAGCATTCCTGACTTTATAACAAGAGAATATTTGACACAGAAGTGTGCTATTAATTTTTAAGAAGCGGGCCTGAAGCAAGCAAGCCTGAAACAAGTGAGCCTAGTGTAAGTGAGCACGAGGCAAGCGAGTGTAGAAGTTCAAAGCGGAATCCAATGGGCCCATAACCCACAAGTAAACATGAAAATATCTACTTGGACCGGAGGAAAAAATCATATCTATACTATCAATGATAATATGAGTTGGTTGGATTATATGCAAGACTGGAAACCTAGGTGGGAGTTGAGACATGCTGAAGTATTAGATGCTAACTTACAAGGATCTGATGTTTTTATTAGACTAGTTCCAGAACTCAGAAGAATGCCTGTGGGATCTAGTATTGACGTACCAGAGATGATTTACAACAACTCCTTGAGAAAAGCAGTTGATGCAAGCAATTGGTTAACTCACCTATACCATGATGTTAACTTAATCTCAACAGAGGGCTCTACACCTCACCTCGAGCTACGACTAGAACAACAATACTACTGTATTAACCAGATACATTCTTTGGAAGCATGGCCACATCAAGATGCTAGTCTCCGGTTTCCAAGTACTACACACACTTATGAAAAATATAAAAAATTATGGTGGAAATTCTTGAGAAAAGAAAATAAAGATAGAACATATTATACCATGCTAAAGTTTAGACCTCAAAATGACACATATCCATGAGGATCCTACATGGTTTGTCCCTGATTGGACTAGAAACTGGTGGCGGTCATTCGGCATCAACCCGACAGCATTAGATCTAGGTGCTATTTATAATCTAAAACAGGAAGTTGGAGAATTTGTCGAACATGTCAAAGATATTTTGCAGACAAAGGTTACTGAGGCTCAAATCCTTCGGTACTATGTTAAAAATGAACGACAGTGGCTTGTCAAAACCCACATAGACGTCCACATGCATCAAAATAGAGGCGTGGTCCTGAGGTCTGTTTATTCAAAGACATGGGTTGTTGAATCCAATGTCTTTAGAGAATTGTATGGTCCCCCATACTCCGATGAGTTGTAAATATCTTATAAGTATTTGACTATGAGTGGGGCCTGTCCGTTTTTGCTTGATTCAATTACTTTCAGTCATCTAAGAAGACCATGCTTGAATAAGATTATACAAGTTCCACAACATTATATAAAATATTATTTTTGAAGATTTGTGAACACTTATTAACCACCTAAAAGATCTTACTTTTGAAAGTCTTAAAAACTTTTAGACGTTTTCCATAATGGTTAGTGATTTTTATTTTATATTATTATTGTTGAATATAAATATCTTACTAGATGTGATTGGACTTCAATTACCGAGTTGATGAACCCAAACTGATGGGATGAGAGAGACTTTAGGGAAATGACGACACAGTTGATAATTGGATGGTTTGATATGGGAGTCAAGACCCAAAGGAGCAATAAAAGAAAGCTCATAATTGCGTGAATTTGTACTCATAAGAAAGATCAATTGATCGTCTTCCTCATCGCTTGAATGCCTACATGTTGAGAAAGGGAATGAGGACCAAGTAATATTATAAAAGGCATGACACGTCACCTTTTAAGAGGTGCTATACCTTGCGGTTGTATCTAAACTTTTTCCCCATGTTGCAGGTAGAACCAAACAAGTATTTGTCAGATCTGTCTTCCTCGAGCGAGGGGAGTTTAGGAAGGCTAGAGGAAAGTGAGACATGCAGTAGGTCTAGAAGAGTTGTATATTCAACTAGATGTCAAAATACCAGAAGAAAATTCAATAAACGCAATGAATTTATTCACGGTCAAGGGGGGTCATGTTCCTATGGTGATGAGACAAAAGACGACCTTTAGGTGCCCTTGAGGTACAAACATTTAGTGAAACAATGGGTACCCAAGGATCTTCCTCAACCGAACACAAATTTTTTTGTGAATGATAGGATATATCGAATAACACCGTCGTCAATACATGGTTTCGGGTTGTTCAGCATGGATGGCATAAGGGTCCCTTACAAAACATGTACAGAATTGACGGAGTATGTTGGACCCTGTTACAGCTACAAAGATTGGATGCGCTTGGTCCAATTTACAAAAAGTATGCGTAGCTATGGATTGTCAACAAAATATTTATAGTTCAAATACAAAAATCAAAATAAAGGAGCAACGGTGTACATGGATGGAAGGCCAAAGGCCACATGGAATATTGCGGGGTTTATAAACAGTACACAACTAGGGTCTACAATTAAGCAACCAAACTGCGGATTTGAGGGGCGTGAAGGAAACCGTGTTTTTGTAGTTGCCATTAAATCAATATCTGCAGGGGAAGAGTTGCTTATTAATTAGAATTTGAACCGAGTAGATACAAAAAAGGTTACTATGGGAGTGGTACATATAACAATTTACCCAACCTTTTATTAATGAATTTAACATATTAAGGATTTTTTCATTAGTTTATTTCGTTTAAATTTTCCCCATTTACTTCGCAGGCTAGTGATCGAGATAAAACACCACAAACAGATGGTCGGAGGAGTGCATCTTCCTCAAGGGATCAGGTATACATCTTTGTAATAGTGCAAATATAATAAGAAAAAATAGTTGACTTTCACTATGTTTTTTATTTAGGTATCTGTAAGGGGCAACTCCCAGTTATTAGCAGATTGGGGCAAGTCACCTATGAGCATCAATCCGAGGAGTGGATCACGATCCTCTACGTTGTAGGTATAATCCATTGGAATTGTTAATATAATTTTAGGAATCTATCATGATATAACTCAATAGTCTTTTATATTTTTTTGTTGTAGCCCGATGAATTGTTGTATGAAACAACATCAGAAGAATGTCCAGTAGATCTTGAAGTGGCTGAAATCCATAAAGATGATAGACAAACTGGTGAAGCCACAAACCGGTTTACGATGATAGACAAATTGTTGGAAAAATATAGTGCGGAACTCGTTTCTCTGCTTATCAAGTTTCCACAAACAAGCAAGAACCTAGCAAGGATTGAATTGTTGGAATGAAAATCTGAATCCTTGGAAGTAAGTTGAGGAATCTTGATTCATAAAATAATTAATTTATAACTTTATAATTTTCTCTTTTATATGATAGTATTGAACGTGTAAGATGTCGTTTATATTTACAGAATTATCGAAAAACACACAGTAGTGGTGGAGGAGATGTTGGCCGCAGCGAGACTCGTGGAGAGACATGGCATCATGGGCAAACGACTCCACGTACTACATCGACTCCTTCACCATTGTTGTCGACTGAACAGTCGGAAACACGTTCTGACAAACCACTGACCCCAACTATGAGCGCACTGGCCGCTGGTGACCGACACACACCAGATCATCCACCGGAAGAGGTCGACAATGAGAATCCTGGTAATATTGATATCGACCTAGTTGCATTTCCAAGATCTCCCTGTGTCACTAGCACGGGAGCAATGGATGTAACATTTTTGGTCGAACCCGATCTCGTCCCAATAAAGATCGATAAGGTCCCAGGTAATTAATATACGTTGCTCAAGTTACTGTTTATAACTTCATTGTAATATACTGATAAAACGTTTTCTTTCAACTAATTATGATCATGGCATGATCGTTTCGCAGGAAATGATGTTTTCTATAAACAAATGAATGATGCGTGCTTGGAGATCTTCGGGCCCACCATCCGAGAAAGGTGGGATAGACAACATAAATTTTTAAAAGATGAACTCATGCATTGGTTGGTTGGCCTGTTCGGCGACAAAACCTTTAATAAAGTCGAGGTCATGAAAAAGGCTTGTCAACATGTGAAGGTTGTTCGAGACCAATATAGGACAAACCTTGAAAAAAACCCTAAGTATGAGCGCCCTCCAATGATTTCACCAATGGAGTGGAGAGCTCTAGTGGAGGATGGAAGGGAGAGGGCTCAGAGAAGAGAAGGAAAGATAACACTAGGCACAGGGAGGTATGCAATACTTTCCGCAATGTAATGCAAAACCTTATTATTATTGAATATTTCTATATCGAACTTGGAACATCTAACGTATTTCAACACTTGCATAGGTTGCCAGACACATCAAAGGCCACAAAGGAAAGAGTTGAAAAAATAGGTCAGCACAAGCTTGGGCCTGGTGGTTATTCCAATTTTGTAGCATGATTTGTAAGTTTTGAAAAACCAATAATGCATGCAAATAATAAATTGCAAATTATTTTTCATTTTATTGCACCAGAAAATATTAATTAACGAGGTTGTGCAAATTTGCAGGCCGAACGATTCAATGAACAAGCCACTAAGGAATACATGAAGCTTGGCTTCAAGGAAGGCTTTGGAGTTGTTGTTGAACGATGAAAAAGCTTGTCTGGCCAAACACAGTCTTCTGGTACCAATCCATCCGGTGCACAGGTAAATAGAATCTATATACTTTTTTGAAGATTAACCGCTTGTGCAATCTATTCGTTATAAATACTTGAAAAACAATATTGACTCTGTTTTGAGCAGGAAAGTAATGATCCCCCTAATGTCGAGCAGGGAGAACAACAAATCGAAGATCATGCTTCTAATCCTGGTAATGAATTTATTCATATGCTAAAATTTTACGTATAGCATTGCAAATGGTGAACATTAATTGTAGATCACCATATTTCAACTGCAGAGCATGTAGAGGGTGAAACTGTATAGGTTGAGCCTGGACAAGAACATGAACTACATGATGTGGCCACACCAAGTAAAAAAACACCTTTGTAATGTTTTTTTTAAAATGAAATACTTGTCATTACAATATCAAAATACAATGATGTAACATTTTCACATTGTTGCAGCAAATCCGAACCCCTTGCCGCAAACATCACCACAAGCGCCTGATGAAGAACCAAGAAGTGGAAGAGAAATTCCAGGGGTAGATGCTCCTCTTAGAGATTATTTACCATTTATAAAGAGAAGAAAAACTGCTAGTAAAAAGAAGTGACTCGAAAAATGTACTCGTCTAATTATTTTTTATAACAATATATCGTCCATGATTTTTGGCCTAATGAATGAATGAATGGTTTAATGCTTTAATGCTTTAGTGTAGTAAACTGTTACCTTTATTGAATGTCAGTTTTTATTGAATGAATGTGTTGACTGAATGAATGAATGGTTTATTGAATGTTATATTTTATTGTATGAATGTGTTGACTGAATGAAACAATGGTTTAATGAATGTTAGCCTTTATTGAATGAATGGTAGATGAAAGTTCATGATGAAATATGGATGAATTTGCACGTATTTGTTTTTTTCAAGTACATGCATTGGGTATGGGGAATTGAGAGTGATGTGAGGCGGGGGAGGGGCCATAAGAGCTTCCACCTTCATGTGGTTGGCCCTATTCAGTAGAGAATATTAAATTATTCTCGAAACAAAGAGGAGCTCAATGAATGGCTACGATTGTGGCTTTCTACAACCCACTCACGTGTCATCTAAAGTTTGACAATTTCTTGGCGCTTGTTGTGATGTTTGTTTGCTCATCATAACCAATTTCGAGTTTCCACAACTTCGAAGGCCGAGTAAATTATGCACTGGAATCAATATCCTTAACCTTCCCTTTAATTTCATTGGAATCAATATCCTTAACCTCACATTAAACCCTTCCAAAATGGTCTATTTACCATTGAAGCCTGGCTTTTGAAGCATGATATTTGCAACTAATATAGCATACACCAACAACAATTAGAAACATGCTTCCTGTTGTCAATATTCATCATTTTTTATGGCTGCAACTTAACTGAGGATATTTGAAACTACGACCTATGTCTAGTCCCAAGGCTAACACCTTCAAGCTTGAAGTGCAACTGAAAATGGGAGACCACCTTCAAGCAGCTTGATTCATTCTGCATGCATTTCATAGTGGTAGACGATGGGATACCACCTTGCTTGATTCATTATGCATGCATTTCACTATGCAACAGTCTCAAATCCCCTCTGCGCTTTCCCTAAATTAGTTTCTCGATTCAGCATGACCCATGCCTGCCGTCCGAGGAGTGTTGCCAGCGGTCTAGAGTTTCATCCTAGAAACGGTGACGATTCATGGTATTATGTTTCCCTTCGGCTGTAATATGACAAACTCAAAGATCTCATACGAAGGTTTGTTTGACAAATGTGATGGTTTCGGTTTCTCGATTCAGCATGACCCAAACAGTCACATTTGTCAGACAAACCTTCATAGTGGACTATGAGTTTTCCATATTGTAGCTGAAGGGAAACATAATACCATGAATCGTCACCGTTTCCAGGCTGAAACTCAAGACCATTGGCAACACTCCTTGGACGACGAGCGTGGGTCATATTGAATTGAGACACTAATTCAGGAAAAACGCAATGGATCTGAGACTGTTGCATAGTGAAATGCATGCAGGATGAATGAAGAGTACTGGGTGTCGAGAGAAATGGTTGTGGGACTTCGTATGAGAGGAAATGGCGATGGGAATTGATTGACAAGGTCAAGCTTGAAGGTGGTAGCCTTGGTACTAGACATAGGTCGCAGGTTTGAATCTCCTCAGTGTAGTTCGTACCCGGTTATTCTTTCGATGCAAATTATAGATTTTATTTATTTTCTTTGTCAACTTTACGTATCCCTTTATGTGTTTTCTTTATTTTCTTTTTTTAACATTATGCATCCCCTTGTGATAATCGGAATTGTTAATATCGAGTCACTTGAGAATGCACGTAAAGAGGATTTCCATGGAAATTTGTTCCATCCAAACCTATCAAGTGTACTTTTAGGTCAAAAATATTCTTGTAACAAAGTGATGAAATATCTTAGAAGCAAATGTAACAAATCCTTGAAAGAAGTTCGCGTAACATAGTGGTTTGTGTTTGCAGGAATCCTTCAATTTATAGGGTGAAAATCATGGCCATAGAGCTACCAAAATTCAGAGACGTCAAAATTGTTGACCTAAAAGTGCACTTGATAGGTTTGGAATATGGAATATATTACCGTTGAAATCCTCTTTATGTTCATTCTAGAGTTTTGAGAAAACCATAGATATATGAAACGATGCATTATGACAGTCCGACTTCACAGTCGCCTCTTGAAACCAAGTAAGACTAGTTAGATACGGCGGGACAAGTTCATATGATAGGGGGGGTAGTTTGAGCAAATGAAGTAAAAGTTCATTTGCTTCGACTACTCCGCCTATTGACTGATCTTGATATTGTGTCTTGTAAATTATCCTTGTACCTTGACATCTTCATCAACATTTTGCTGTTGGTTTTTTCATGCTAAAATGCTCCCCCTTATGCTACTTCAAACTTCAACTAGGTTCTGTCAAGTAAATTCATAAAAGGTAAGCTTGCATCATCATTCCATACTCCCTCAAATCTCTCTCTCTCTCTCTCTCATTTTTTTTTGAATCGTGCTTACTGCCTCTCCATCCTCCCTCTTCTACATCATTTCCATTTTCAAGCAACAAACTCCACAAATGCTTGGACTTCTCAATCATCTCCTCATTTTGATTTTTTTTAAACTTTGGTTTTATCCACTCTGTTTTCTTTTGTTGCACTTTCAAATTCATCTGCAATGATATCAACACACTACACATTATGGGAATAAGACATTCACATTTGCATCTTCCACTACTACATCTAATTAAATATCATCTCCTTGCAACTCCACCATTGTAACACCACTCTCTTCTATAGTGTCATCTTCTACAACAACAACACTCACTACTGCAACATATATCCATTACAACTTTTCCATTGTTTATTGAGTTTCTTGTACAAGCTCGACCTTTACCCCCAATCTTTTCCTTATTTTATTTTGCTACAATCAATTCTTCTACACCTTTACTTTGAATTATAGCAACATACACTTCCAAGCAATATTGTTTTTTTTTTTTAATTTCTCAAAGGTGTCGGATAACTGACGGCCATAACAAAAACAACCGACGACTTTTCCATAGATCCGACGGCAAACGATGTCAATGCTCAACAATTTTCAAGTGGGATGGGCGTCGGTTTTTCGACCTCCATAGTGCACAAAACCGACAACATTGCCATAGATCCGACAGCAAACAACGTCGATGCTCAACCATTATCAGTTTTGAGTGGAGTCGGTTCTCCAACGGCAGTAATAAATAAAACTAACAAGTATGCCATAGATCCGACGGAAAAAAGAGGTTGGATCCAAGACATTTTCAGTTGTGACTGGAGTCGGTTGTTCGATGTCCAATGGGGTCGAATAACCGATGACGACCGAGATGTCGGTTTTAATCCAAAATTGGATCGACGTTAAAAAAATACTGAGAATGTCGGATAGTTGACCACAAGATGTAGAAAACCCGACTTTCCAGCCGTCGGATTTTGGGTCCAAAAAACCTAGTGTCTCCAGGTAGACAACTATTACTTTCTTCAATGCATAAGCAAATGTGACAATATATCCCTTTTTAAATGATGGATGTGCACTTTGCAGAATCAGGTCTTCTCTCCTCCATGCAAACTATAGCTCTGAAACTGGAAACGACGACTCTAACTCAGTGGCGGCTTCCCTCTTCTCCTTTACATGGACTGCTTTTCTTATGACTGTGAAATTCACATCAAATTCTTATGATAAAATGTGCAACATTTAGAAACCATAATTCCTAGACTACTTTTAGATCAAAATTTACGTGTATATGTATGCCTAAACTATAATCAATTGAATAATTTGTCGTTATTAGATCAAACTGCTCAAATGCTTGAAAATGAGGTAAAAAATGATAGTAACGTGGCACATATACAGTTTTTCATATTACAATATATCTATATTATCTTGCAGCAAGTGACATGTGATGAGTTTAACTCATAATAGTTGATGTAGTATTATTAATTCATTTGAATTTTACATGGAGAAACACATGAGAACGGCCCCTATTATTATTATGATTGCCAGTGAATGAACCTGTGAGGAAAATACCTGCCTATGAACACTTCAGGAAGTATCATTTCCTTTGATTGATTAATTAAATCCATATAGTATGGATATGGACTATGATTCGCTTCTTAAATTTACAGTTAGATGGACATATGGATGGAGAGGCTCAGAGTTAAGGACAATAAAGACTTCCTTCCAATTAACCTTGACCTTCTAAATAATATGTACTCTTTTCCAACTCGTAGCAGATGAAATTAGATGGGTTTTCAGCATCAAAGAAATAGACAAACATTGATTGGGCTGAGTTGGATGGGTTGGTGATCAAGAGGCATTGATATTTGATATAATCTCAATCAAAATATACAGTAAACAAAATACAACAGATCCCTTCGGGTTATTCATATGATTTGAACATCAAATGATATTACCCTCAAAAATTGATTCTTGCTCGGAAGAGAGAAAAGTGCTCAGCGATTCATTTACTTAGCTCCATCTTTGTTCTATCTATTGCTGCTACTTGTTGATGTTCATTGGGTTTTTCAGCTATCCTTAGTTCTCATTGTTTATTCCGTTGTTCTTGCCTTTCCACAACAATGCTAACCATTCCTAAAACGCCAAGAAGAACATTGCCATATAAACTCCACTCTCATATTTACACACAGCTTTTTAAAAACTAAATACTTTCATTTTCTTATGTCTCGGACATGAAGTTTTTGCTCACGTGGATTAGTTGGGAGCTTGTTTCACACAAATACCATACAACACATCTCTCAGTACAATTCAAAAGCTTCCTGCCAAAATACCTTGTGAAAATTGATGTTGTCATCGGATGCACAACCCATCCAAGCTTTGTAGAATGGAGCCATGTGATGGAAATTTGTTCATCCTACAGGTGGAGGACATGCATTCAACTGGATGCATGCACACAAAAATCCATGTATGTAATCATTTGATCTGAAGTTGCAACCCTCAGAAATGGCAGGTGATTGCTTGCACGACAAGTAAGTTAGAGCGTGAAGTTTCAGGGGTAAAGTTTTAAGGTACGATTTTATTTTTTTATCTATTTATTTATTTATTTTAATGTTGTGCAATGAGAAAAAATAGTCAATTCAAGGTGATTGTCTAATTAGAAAATAGTAATTTCTTTTTTTAACTAATTATAAATACAAAATTTATGTTAACATTAATCTAACTTTATAAAAAAAGAATATTGATTGCAATTAATGAAAACAACCGGAACATATAGTCTCCTGCCTACGACAGGGACTAAAAAATAAAACCATACAATATTTACATATTCCATAAAATTATCTCATAAATAAAGAGAATTGGATAGAATATTATTGAAAAAGTTATTTTAGGTCTATGTTTGAAGATAGTGGAATTCATAAAAGTATCAAGATCATTATAAAGAGATTTGGATAGAATATTATTGAAAAAGTAAGTATCAAGACCATTAAGATTTTTACAAGTTAGGAAATTTATAAGAGATCACCTTTTAAGAAAATTTATGTGGAAGTTGTTAGAGAGCACAACTTCTTACCGAGACATAATGGGTATCGAGACATAATGGGTATTAATATGATAAAAAATAAAGAATGTCCATCTGAGCATTATCTATGAAATTGGGAAAAGTGATATCTCGAATCTAATTCATAAAACAAATTTTTTAAATGTTTTTAGGTAAAAGTGTCTTTTTAAGTGCACGAATGGTTTCTTATGGGAACATGACATTTTAGTAATATTATTTTTTAAATTTATAATATTAGCAAACTAATTTTAAATCATTTGAAAAAATATTAAAATATTTGTACTATTTCAACTTTTTTTATTAATGATTTACATATCCTCTCCTTAATTTTTACAAGTTTAGATTGGCTCAAATCCTAGTTAAATTCAAATATGAGGAAATTAGTGTAACAAGACAGGAATAAATGTGGTTATCTAAGGAGGGAAAAAAGAGACGTGGGTCCCTTTTAGTCATGTTTTTCTTCTATTTGCTTAAAGTTGTTTGATGGAGGGATGAGATTTCTTAGTAGTTGAAAAGGTATTTTAATATTTAATTAATAAATATAAATTTATATTTAAAATAAAATAATATTATTTATATATATGAAAATAATATTATTTTTATTTTTTAAATATATATAAAAATATTGTATTTTAATAATACTTTGTAATAAATTTTGTTTTTATTATAAATATAAAATTAAAAATATTAATTGTTTATTTATATTTAAATAATTAATTTAAATTTTATAATTTTTAACTATTTTTTTAAATAAAATAATTATTATTATTAAAAAATAAAAATAAAAATTAATTATCTCTCTTAAATTTTCTATTACATTATGGTTTCTAGTTAATAATAAAAGAAATTGTTTTTAGAAATAGAAAAATAAAAAACACGTACTTCATCATAATTTATGGGTAAAATATCAAGACCAACATTATTCTTTTTGTCTCATGGCTAATTTGAAATGGTGAATACAATTATGATTTATGGTGAGAATATAATATTTATTTTAAAAAATTTAAAGTGAAAAAAAAGATAAATATGTTTTTTATAATGATGACGATGATTATTCTTTTTTAAAAATAGAAATAAAAATTATTTTAGTTTACTTTAAAATTTTATTTTTAAATTTTTTTAACTCACTATAGTTTTGAAAAGTTAAAAGATTAGAAAATTTTGTATTATAACAAATACTATGAAAATAGGATTTAATGAGAATGTAAACAAGGCACTCATTACTATCATTATTATAAATAAGTAAAAGAATTCTTTTTTTAATTTAAACATATTTATTTATATTTTAAATATTTAATTATAAATTACTAGACTCACTATAAATAAATAAAGAATTTTTTTTTTTTTAAATTTAAACATATTTATTTATAGTTTAAATATTTAATTATAATTTTATGTTTGATGTAGTTTTGAGTATTAGTTCACATAGTTATGAGTTAGACGTGAAATTTATTCTTTAAAATTGGGAAGGTAAGAGGTTGAGATCACTTGATCCTTTTTGTCCTCTTCCTATTAAGCTTTCTACTATTCATAAATCATGGAAATATAAACTAGTTAAATTTTTTTTTGAATTTTTTTTTTTCTATTTCATAAAAATTACATACAATATAATAATCAAAATATTTAAAAATAAAAATTTTAAGAATTTTCCATCTTATCTTGATATCCAAAACATTTTTCTATATACTTTTAATTCTATCTTAATATCCAAAGCAATTTTATATTAAAAATAATAAAATAAATCCAAATCTATATAGTTCTATCTCAATATCCAAAGCAATTCTATAATAAAAATAATAAAATAAATCCAAATCTAATTTATTTGTTAATAATGACATTTAAATATTTCTACTGAATCAGTATCTTTATCTTTGATTGAGTTAAGAATATCTCTTTTATTAATTGAATAAGTATTTTTATCTTTGATTGAGATAAGAATATCTCTTTTAATAATAGAAGTTTTGACCGAAGAATCTCTTTTGGATGTCCGTGTTCTTAGTGTTATTGAATGAAATATGGATTACATTTTGGATAATAAAAAATAAATATATTAGAAATTTATGTTTAAATTTAAATTTATATTAATTTAAGTAATAAATTTTAAGATAAAATTATATTAAAATGTAAAATATATTATAAATATTTTTATTATTGTTTTTTTCAGCGGAATTTTTATTATTATTGTTTTTTAGTAGAATTTTTATTTTTATTGTTATTATATTTATATAAGATAATGATATTTAAGATTTAATAGTTAAATATAAATATATAATTTCATTTGGATTTTAAGTCATTTTTTTCTTAGTTAAAAGTCAAAAAAAAAAAAATTATAAATAAAAAAAAGTAGAAAAGGAAAAGATTTATTCAACCACTCCATCTCTTTCTTTTTATTGTTTTTTAAATGGTCAAAGAACTATCATCTACATACATAGGATAACGATGCCTTCACGAACACTCAAAGTATCACATCATGAGTTGAGTTATAATTACCAATTTTGTGTAAATGGGGAGAAGGAATCTACTTTCTTTTATCTTCTTTACATCACCTTCATTTCTTTTTATTACAATAAATATATTATGTATATAAAGTTTTTATTTATTCAAAAATATTAAAAAAATATTATACTTTTGTTAAGTTAACAAATTATGTAAACATTTGCTTTAATTAAAATAAATATATTATGTTATATAAAAAATTTATTTATTTGAAAATTTTATTAAATTAAGTATTATATTTTGTTAATAATTATTTATATGAGAATATTTTTATCATAATTTCAAGTTATGCATACAATTAATCTAAGTTTTATAAATGTAAGTCAATCAAAATAAAAAATAAAAAAAGGGCAAGGGGACCACAATCCCTCCATATTACATGAAGCGTTGTCTTAGCTATGTTAAAACACTTTTAGGAAAAGAACAAAATCTAACACTTTCTCATTTTAAGGAAAGTGTTTTCTCCAACACGAATTGTGAGGAACCTCCAACAATTAAATGATGAAAATGCACGATATATCAGAAATAGTAGAACACAGAAGAGATTTATTGATCACAGGCCACTTCGAGGGGGAAACCTCCTTTGAGCAAGCTCAATACAAATAACTCGTGGATTCCTTCATTGGCCTCAACATGTACTTATATACTAAGTCTAAGCTAAACAACTATTACTCCCCATGAATGAGGGATAATACAATATACTCACTGGACGACTTACAAAGCATATGCATCCAAGAACAATATACTAACAAAGTAAAAAGAAGGGTTGACACAGGTTCCTAACATCCCCTCCGCCTTAGAAAAAAGCTTTGTCCTCAAAGATTTAGATGTGGAAATTATTGTTGGATCTAAAGGAGTGGTTCCCATGTAGCATCCTCTGGTTGCATTTCATGCCACTGAATTAATATCTATGTGATGGATCGAGAGCGAAGCTAACGAGTGCACCTATTGAGGATGGCCTCCGACTCCAAAATGATGGATCCTTCATTATCCAATTCTGGTAAAACAGTCTGTGCTCTAATGTTGGTGCCAAGAACTTTCTTTAGACAAGAGACATGAAATACTGGATGAATGCGTGAAGAAGGAGGAAGTTCAAATTTATAAGGAACAAACCCAATCTTCTGAAAAACCTTATATGGCCCATAGAACTTTGGAGCGAGTTTATGACGCCATTTGAGTTTCAAGGAGGATTGCTTGTAAGGATGTAGAAGAAGAAAAACCATATCACCTGCTTGAAAAGTGCGCTTAGAACGGTGTTGATCGGCTTGTTGTTTCATTTGATTTCTTTCCATGTGAATATTGTCCTGCAAAATGCGAACAATATGATCCTGGGTTTGAAGAACAGTGTCAACTTCCTGAACTGGTGAACTACTGGGGGTGTATGGAAGAAGCACTGGTGGTGCTTGACCATAGATTGCTTCATATGGAGTGATTTTAGATGCAATGTGGTAGGAGGTATTGTACCACCATTCAGTGAGAGGAAGCCACTTTTCCCACTGATGTTGTTGTTCGGAGGTGAAGCAATGAAGATAAGTTTCCAAATTTGTTTTGATAACTTCAGTCTGACCATCTGTTTGTGGGTGATACCCTGAACTCATCTTCAGTTTGGTGCCAGTGTGGCGAAATAGTTCTGTCCAAAAATGGCTGGTGAAAGTTACATCGCGATCTTGAGACAATGGAAGAAGGGATTCCATGAAGACAAAAGATTTGGTCCAAGAAAAATGTGCGACTGAGGAGGCAGTATAAGGATGGCCGAGGGCACAAAAATGACTATATTTGGAGAGGAAATCAACCACATCCAAAATCACTGTCTTCCCTCCATATTTAGGGAGCCCTTCAATGAAATCAATAGAAATATCTGTCCAAATCCATTTAGGGATGGGAAAGGGTTCGATCAATCCCGGAAGGAGTTTCATTTCACCCTTGTTGTGCTAGCATGTATCACATTTAGCCACCATCTGTTTAATTGTCCTTTTCATTCCCTTCCAAAAGAAGTTACGTCGTGCCTCCTCATACGTTTTGAGGAACCCAAAGTGCCCTGTCAATGGAGAATCATGGAGTTCATAGAAGACATCATGTTGAAGATCTCTGCTCTGGGGAAGCACGAGACGACCCTTGTATCTCAGGGAAGCACCATCCCAAGAGTAATATGGTAAATCAAAAGGGTTGTTGTCCAACTGTTGGATGATTTGAGATAATGAGGAGTCATTGGCATAACCATGCTGAACAGATTGCAACCAATTTGGAACATGCAAAGAAATAGATAAAAGAGAAACTTGGTCATCAAATGTGTGACAAAGAGCATCCGCCACAAGATTGTCCTTACCCTTCTTGTAAGTGATCTCATAGTCATAACCCATGAGTTTGCTGACCCATTTCTATTATGTTGGGGAGGAGACCGTTGTTCCAGGAAATATTTTAGACTCTGTTGATCAGTCTTGATGCAGAAATGATTCCCTAATAGGTATGGCCGCCACTTATGTACTGCATGCAAAATAGACATCATTTCCTTCTAATACATAGAGGCGACTAAATTCTTACCGGAAAGGGATTTGCTAGTGAAGGCAATGGGGTGTTCATCTTGAAGGAGAACAACACCAAGTCCATTGTCGCAAGAATCACTCTCAATAGTGAAGGGCTTGGAAAAATCGGGCATAGCTAGAACATGTGTAGTACACATAACTTGTTTTAGTATGTCAAATGCACAGTTAGTAGCATGTGTCCATGTAAAAGCATCCTTTTTCAGTAGAGCGGTTAATGGAGCTGCAATATTCCTGTAATCCTTGAAAAACTTGCGGTAGTAGCCAGTCAATCCCAAAAAACCATGAAGGATTTTGAGTGTCTGAGGATGCGGCCAATTTTTCATGGAATCTATTTTGGCAGGATCCACGCGAACCCTTGTGCTGAAATAATATGCTTGAGATACTCTACTTCCTCTTGTTCAAAAACACATTTAGACTGCTTAAAAGAAAAGTTGCAGTACAAGATCCAAATGCTGGAGATGCTCATCCCATGTTTTACTATAGATGAGGATCTCATCAAATAAGACCAGAATGAATTTCCACAAGTAGGGCCGAAATATTTTATTCATCAATGCATGGAATCTAGAAGGAGCATTAGTGAGGCCAAAGGGCATGACCAAAAACTCATAGTGGCCATCATGTGTGCGGAAAGTTGTTTTAGGGATATCATCCTCATGAACCCGAATTTGATGATACCTAGAGCGAAGATCCAACTTGGAGAAAAAATGAGCACTATGAAGCTCATCAAAAACAAGAATTGGAAACTTATCCTTGATTGTGAGGTGATTAAGTGCTCGGAAGTCAATGCAGAGGCTCCATGACCCATCTTTTTTTTGGACAA
Source organism: Larix kaempferi (assembly GCA_027924585.1). Taxonomy (NCBI): domain Eukaryota; kingdom Viridiplantae; phylum Streptophyta; class Pinopsida; order Pinales; family Pinaceae; genus Larix; species Larix kaempferi. The sequence continues at coordinate 22,120,854 of BSBM01000625.1, forward strand.
GAAGAATTGGTGAAGAAAAGGAACTGGTACTAGGGAGAATAATACCTTGCTTCAATAAGTCCTGAACGAGTATCTCAATCTATGGTTTTTGTTGAAATGGGTAGCGATAGGGCCTGATGTTGGGAGGAATGCTTCCAGGAAGGAGTTGAATACAATGGTCCTCTGGTCTTGAAGGTGGCAATCCCATTGGTTCAACAAAGACACATGCATATCTATCCAAAAAAAATTGTATATCCAAAGGAGTAGTGGAGACCGCTGATGGGTGCATCTGAATGGAATAGAGCTGAGTGATGACACCATGTAAATTATTCTTAAGGATATTTTCCATGCGATGTGAATTGATGATGCAAAGAGACCCTGGTTGTAAGCCTGTCAATGTGTGTTTTTTCCCATTGACTGAAAACTGCATCCAAAGTTCAGCAAAATCCCATAAGATGGGGCCAAGTGTGCATAACCATTGAGCACCCAAAACCACATGAGACCTGCCTAAGGGCAAGGAAAACATGTCAGAGTGCATTTTATAATCTCCAATAGAGATACGCACATTGCGACACTTCCCCTTGCAAGGTAAGGTTCCCCCATTGGCAATCATGACTTCAAAGTTGGAGCAAGGATGGATAAAACAATCAACATGTTTGGCAATCCAAGGGTCAATGAAGTTATGAATGCTACCAGAATCAATGAGTATTGTATGAGGGAGATGCTTGAAGTAACCCTTGACTCACATTGTTTGTTCGGTGGTGACTCTGGCTAAAGCATGGAGAGATATCTCTGGATGGTCGTCCGAAGAAGGAGGGTCAACAGGCAGATGCTAAATGTCAACCTGAGCATCTATTGTATCCAGAGCTTCTTCACCAATTTCAGTTGCAGGAAGAGAATCCACATCCAAGAGATAGAGATTTTTCTCAACACATCTATGTCCCTGAGTGAATTTCTCATCACAATTATAACAAATCCCTTTTTTTCTACGTGCCTGCATCTCTACTTCAGACAAATGCTTGATAGGAGTTGCTCTAGGAGTTGGCGTGATGGCAGATCGTTGGGGAACCATATTTCTAAATGGAAGAAAAGTGAATTTGGAGCGTTCTTGGGTTGTGATCTTGTCCTTCGCCAACTTATCCAACCCTAGGGCTTCCATTTTTTGGGACATAACATTTTAACCTCAGATCGGATTGCATCCTTCAAACCACTTAAAAAACAAATCCTATAGAATTCATCAGGCAATCCTTCTATGTGATTAGCTAATTTCTCAAATTATGTCTGATACTCTCTCACAGTGCCAATTTGACGAAGTTTAGTGAGTGCTCCTGTGAAGTCATGAAAAACACTAGGAACAAATCGTTGCAAAAGGAGTTAGTAAAAATCTGTCCATTTTGGCTCTTCATGAGCCTTGATGTACCAACGATACCATTGAAGGGATTCATGTTCCAAATGAAAGGATGGAAGTGGTGTTATAAAAACACGATCGCAGAGCAATAACAATAAACATAAATGCAAATATAATCACACATACACATTACGAGAGAGACACAGATATATCGTGGTTCACCCAACTTGGGCTACGTCCACACTGAATTTTCCAGTCCTTATTATTATTACCGTCCAGCAAGGTGAAGGGATACAACCTGCAGCACAACTGCTGCACTTCCTCTTCACTATTTTACAGTCTCTCTCCTGATCTCAGAGATCTTTACAATGCATAAAACCTAATACATCAACAACCCTAGCCATATTACAATGTCTTTATTTTATAGGGGAAATACAATGGGAAAATACCACGGGATACCCAAAACCATGGGCTCGCAAAACAGCTGACGAAAACAGCCCCAAAATTTTTCTTCGGGGGCATTGCCCCCGAACCCCCGCCAAGGGACCACTGGCCCCTGGATCCCCCAGCCAGGGGGGATGGTCCCCCCTGGAACCCCGTGGGGGGGCGATGCCCCCCAACACCCCCCCGTTGGGGTGAGTGTATAGTCCACCTACATATCAGAAGAAAACTGGGGTACAAACACGGCTGATACAATATTATCTATGAGACTAGAAGATCTGGCTCCACAACCAACAAGTGGGGCTTTGTTGACATCAAAATTTTTATGCAAACTGAAATACTGTTCTGCCCGGTATATCCATTCAGTTGGATCATCCTCATTGAAGCGAGGAAAATCAAGCTTTGGCCCACGAAAATTATTGGAGGAAGAGAACCCCGTGTCTGTAGAAAACTCTAGTTGTCGTTTATTGTTCATGGATGAATGCTGAAGATGGAAGACGAGAATTTTTTCATCTAGATATTGGAGTTTTGTTTTGATGGATGCAAGTTCTTCCTCCATGTTTTTTGCTCATGTGTGAGTGACAACCATAACCAGGTTTTTTTTTTTTGAATGGGTAGAAAAACAAAAACAAAAACTTCTTTAGTAAAGGAAAATTTGGATTTGGGAAAAACTTTGATGGGTAATTGGGGTTTGACTCGGTTTTGGACACCTTCTAATGGACAAGGAAGCAAAAAATAAGGATTTTAGAACCGGGGTGAAAGAATGGGAAAATTTGTCAAAAAGGGACAAAGAAGCATAATTAGGAAATGAACACTGTGGAAAAATTTGAAGGTGATTGAGTGAAAATTGAAGAAATTATAGAAAACCCTAAAAATAAACAGATGTGGGATTTATGGCTTCAGGAAGTGGAATTTTGGATAGGGTCCTTAGGAAGGAAATATGCAGAATGGAAGTGCAGGGGTTCTAGTGAATTTTCAAGGGAAATGGAGCTAAAGAAAATAATTGACTTGCAACGGCTCTAGAAAGATGTAATCTGCTATTTATCGACTGGCAATAGATATGGACCCCAGGTATGCTTGGCTTCCTAAAGGTTCAGGGGATTCACTCGGCCACCAATGTTATCTAACGGCTTACGTATTGGGGCAGTACCCCTCACTCCACGGCTTAAGTAAAATTGATAACCGCTTTGCCAAAAATGACAGATCTTGGTTTACCTCGCGGGTGGGAACTATTCAATAAGGTAGGGGTCATTTCCCTTTTCGCTGGCAAGTCCTCTCAATGGGAAATCTAGTTCAGGATTCCTGTGGTACTCCTCACAATGAGTTTTAGGTCTATGCACAAGTAATTCCCATATTTGAGCGAATGGGGATTATTCCTGGATTTTAACTTGTAATCGATAGGAACAATACAAATGCAAAGAAAAAGAACTACTGCAATAATCACAGTGCCTGAAAGCCACTGCAAAAAAAAAATTGACAAGAATTCCACCCAGTGAGCCCAAGAAAGTGCTCTGATACCAGATGTGAGGAACCTCCAACAATTAAATGATGAAAATGCACAATATATCAGAAATAGCAAAACACAGAAGATATTTATTGATCGCAGGCCACTTCGAGGGGGCAACCTCCTTTGAGAAAGCTCAATATAAATAATTCGTGGATGCCTTCATTGGAGTCAACATGTACTTATATACTAAGTCTAAGCTAAACAAATATTACTCCCCATGAATGTGGGATGATAAAATATACTCACGGGACGACTTACAAAGCATATGCGTCCAACAACAATATACTAACAAAGTAAAGAGAACTGGGTTGACATAGGTTCCTAACACGAATATTCTCCATATGTAACTCAATTGTACTCGCAATCTACAAATCCAAGTAAGTTTTATGTAGTTTTAAAATCAATCATTTATCCCACCAAAGGTTATAGAACTATGTCCAAAACATCACTGTCCTCCATCATGGCATCATTCCACACCTATTTATAAAAATGGAAGGCTTGTCAATGGAAGAACTCAATGCAACATGGTTCAAAAATATCTTACAAGAAATTCTTTCTCTAACTAAAGTTTTAGGAACACATACATGCTCCCATGCATCTTGCAATGTCTAAATAAGCCATATTTCCATTTGGGAAACATGAAGTAAAGGGTAAGGAGGCATCGTTACCTTAGTTCTCTTGACCCAAATCTAGATATGAGTCTATTTTGGCTCCTAGATTAGGTTCTTGAACAACAAAAACCTTTTCACTTACTTTGATCACTTAAGGAGATATCCATGATCTTGAGGGCCATGCATCCTCAACAAGATTCACATATTGTTGAAATCTTCAATATTTTCATTGTGCTAGAATTTTGAAACCGACGTTTCGGGTGGACCCTCCACCTGTTATAGGTCAAATCTGCACTTCTCCATCTGTGATCACATTGGTCTATCAATCACACAAAAGGACACTATGGATTGAAGAGCTAGGTTGACCTAGATGACTCACTGCTGGAACTATACTCTTCAACTGAAAAACTCGCTATTTATACTGATTTCATGACATGTACGCTACTCTTGCTATAGTAAACCAACGTTCCTCTTTAGTTTGAGCGCTGCTTTACTCAAGGACAACCAGCGTACACCTCCAAAAATGCTGCAAACGCTTTTTGCAAAGCATAAAAGTTGCTCACTGTGCGCTACTCTTGTTGTGTGAAACCCGCGTACATCTTAAGATGAAATCAAAAATATATTAAGATTACGAATTGGGATTAGTTGAAGTTGGTTCTGCAACTTCCCCAACCTCCCAATTCAACCACCTCTCGATTCCAACTGCCTACCTTGTCCCATAAATACAAGGAGGATCTATGAGGGAAGGACCTAGAAAAGAATGCTTTAACTGCTGTTACACTGGAGGAATTCCCAAGTCATTGTGAAGAGCAGGATCCCAGGACTCGGTTGCAAAAGCATCTTGACACGTCAGGTATATTTGTACTGATTCATGTTTCTTTGACAATAAAAAGGTGGAAATACCCCTCTTGTCCCAAATCGAATGTCTATTGGATTGTATGTTCATTTGGATTAATATCTGATTATATTTGATGTTAAATTACTTTATGATTTCATCATAGTTATTATAGTCAAGATATGCTGAGGAAGGTGTACTTTGTGTTGTAGGTTGATCAAGTGGAAGATCAAGCGAAAGCTAGGACCAACAGTCGACAAAAGGTGCATCTTTCTATATCTTGATCTCTTTCTTTTGTAGTAACTAAATGCAATGCAATGAATGTATTTACTTGTCACCCCGCCCAAGGTGGTAGTGTCTTCTCCTCACTATAAGGTATAAATCCTGCACAACAGACTGGCGACTCCACTGGGGAGTAACCGATAGTTTTTCTGCTCTAGGAGACTTAGTTAGGGTTTCTTCCAGTCCATTTCCAGTTTTCTTTTTATTCTCTAAGAGGTCTTATAGGTCACTGTTACCTATTCTATCTACCCTGATTCATCTCAATTTACTGTTGCAAAGTCTGTTTGTGTCCTTCTGAGACATGTATGCTGGTTTACCCTACTTACAGTAGCGTTTGTTACCTTATGAATGCTACTTTATACACTGCACAATAGCGCATCTTTTCTAGTGTGCGCTGGTTTCTGTACTGCATAGTAGTGTATTTTCCTGTAGTGTCCAGTTTTCTGTTAGAGTTTGATTTCCAGTGGTTTGGTTGCATTTCCAGCCTTTTGATTTGCTTCCCTGACTGACCCCTGAGACTTTGTAAGTCTCTTTTGAGTCTTGTTTGCCTCTCCGAAGTCCTTTAGTTTGTCTTTGCTTGCTTGAGTGCTTTTTCAAAGTGTATTCACTGCTTACTAGCCCTTTTTGAAGTTTGTGCACTACTCTCTTTCAGACATAGCTGCACATTGTTTTCCCTAGTTGCTTGTTGCAGCCATACAAACCTGCATTCTTAACGTTAGTTGTTTGTGGCAACAATAGAATGCTTTCACTTTGTCTTATCCTTTCCGTTAGGGTTTGACCCCAAGTTTGAGTTCTTAGGGTAGCTTTGAGAAGTTGCTTGGATTGGATGCTTGCTGATTACCTTTTCAGTTCAGTCCAAGTAAGTTAAAGCTTTCTTAGTTAGCCTTCTTTTGAGTCTTTGTGTTGGTAGGGTCACTTTGTGGTTTGCTTACCTACTCCTTTGCTTGGCTTAGTGTTTTCTTAGGTTTTTGGTGCTTAGGAGCAACCTTTTAGGGTTTGTCCTTCTGTTATGAGCATCTCTCTTCCTTGTTTCTTTTACGCTTAGTTCCAAGCCTCAAGTTTTTCTTTTGCAAAAACTTGGTAGGTTAAGTCTTCTTTGAGTCTTTGGATTTGATTGTTTAACCATTAAGTTGTTTGTCTTACTCACACTCTATGTTAGGTCTTACTTGCTCCTTTCCAAGTTCTTTTTCTTTTGTGCAATTATCAGAAAAGACAAAAAGAGGATTCGGTAGCTTAGTAGTAGGATTTCTCATTGTTTTGAAGTAGCATAATTTGCTTTACTTTGAAATTTAAAAGAAAATACAAAAAGAAGTTTTATTTTAGGATTTCCTAGTTTTAAGTTTTTGAAAGAATTTAAACAAAAAGAAAAAGAGTTTTGTGAATTTGAAAGCATTACTTTACGTGCACTTTACTTTCTGTCGAAACCATTCCACACACCGCACTATCCTTATTAAGTAACAAGTATCCCGTAAAAATAAATCTTAATAAAATTTACTAGTAACATTTTTCTTTTTAGGTATGCACATCATCAACTAGCTTAGGCTAGGGTTTCGGACTTAAATCACCTTAAACTATCTGAAACCGGCTTCATTACTCAACAATCGTAGTACGACTATCTTTTAGGTAAATCCATCTCTATCAAATTGTCCTGGGATGTTCTACTCAAACCCGAGTTAAGCACAAGGTCTTGGGCGATTGGAATTGTTGAGGATACCCCCTCACTTTCCCATCAACCATAAACTAGATTTGACTCGCGTACGGGGGTCCACTAGTGCTTTTTGGACTTCAGGCTTTGCTACCCTGCCCATGCGTTTCGACTAGGTTGATGACTGTCCCCCCAAATTATTTCGTATTAGTAGTATCCTAAGTATCATAACCTCGAGTAGACGTGGAAGGTAACCCTTTGGCAGTAATCCTGGGAGGGCAGTTTGGTGATTCAAACGCTTGCACCCAGAGGACCTCCATTGGACGCCACGTAGTTGACTGTTGATACTCTACTAGTATTTGAGAGTATTTTCCTTGTATTACTTGGTTTGATCACTTAGGAATTTTTAGTGGTATGTTGTTTCCTCCTTAGTCGTAGTGGACACTAGGTTTTTTACTTAGTTTGTTTTTTATAGCTATGGAGGACCAACATCTTCGTCGGTCTAGGAGGTTTCAAAACCTTCCCCCACTCATTGAGGAGCCTCCATCGCCACCGTAATGCCGGAGGACAGATTCCCGTGGTTCTTTTGAACTTACGGGTGAAATAGAGATTTTTGGAGAACCACATCCCAGAACCCCGGATCGACAAGTCTTTGATACTATCGAGCTTGAGGATCTAACTTCTAGAGATTTTAGTACTCCTTTCAACCCTCCTCTTACTGGACCCCACGATCCATTACTGGTACCCGTTGGATTTCAACAACCTAAGTACAGTGCTTACATGTTTACACCTGGTTATACCATGACCAACCCAAGAGACAAGCAGGGAGTTCCTCAAACTCCCACAACTTCTAAGGCTGCAAGGATTGTTAATCCTTCTTTCACAAACACTGCTACACTAAGTTCATCGCAGACTGCTTTTGCCTCGACTTCATCCTTTAGTTTCAATGCTGGTACTCTAGGCATGCCGAGCTCATTAGCTTCGACATCTGCCTCAACCTCTACCCAAACTTTTGGACCAAACAATATCCCTTTGATAGAGATACCCATAGTGAATTTTACTCAGTCTTATGCTACACAACAGTTATAAGGTGTAACTAAAAATATTGCTTCTTCATTCGTGGTTGGTTCGATCCCTTCTGCATCCATCCCCGATATGGGTACGATGACGGCACCGTATGTTACTACTACGCTTAGCTTCAACCCCTATGCAAGTTACAACGTTAATCCATCAAATATACCAGTAGGGAGTATCCCTTTCTCTTTGTTTGCTAGAGGAGGGGGTAATATTTTTAGTCCTCAATTCGGTGGGGTTAACACCCAGCCGCAATGGACTACTACCCCGGGAAGTAATCCGCTTACTTTCAGATGGAAAAATTTCAATGCATTCACTTCACAACCGATGGTTGGGGGCAACCCCAACCAACAATACGTGAACCAGGCAATGGGTGGTTCCCAATACCAGGTTCCTGTCTATCAAATGCCATCGACTCAGCCCCGTTTACCTTTTCTAGCAACTCTAAATTTTCCAGATCTTTCAAAGCTTACAAATGACCCCATGCGTCATGATCCTGCATGGCCACCTATTCCCACAAAGCTACCCTTAGACATCCCGAAGTTTGAAGGTAAGATTGGTGCGGACCCTGGTGACCATGTTACGACATTTCACCTTTGGTGCTCCTCGAATTCGCTGAATGATGATTCCATAAGTTTGAGGATTTTTCAAAGAACCTTGACAAGTGTTGCATCTAAATGGTACATTGAACTGCCTACAGCTACCTATGGCACCTTTCGGGATCTAGCTATTTTTTTTTTGAACCACTTTCAACTTCTAGTCTGGTACGATGCCGGCATAGACCTTCTTTTGACCTTTCGATAGAACAAAGCCACTCATCTATCTGATCATATTCAGGAGTGGCGAAGGAGAAAGAGGCTCATTAAAGATGACATCCCCCCGCATTCTTATTAGAATGATACCTTAAATCACTTCTTCCTTATATCTCTAAGGAAGTTGCAACTTCAGGGGTGTCCTCCGAAGAGGAAGCCATTTTGAGAACCCAACAGCTTGACTTGGTCTATGCTCATCCTGGGATTTCATACGAAATTATTCCTGATGCTTTGAGGTCTAATATAGACTTAGGTAAACCTAAACCTGGACCAGACGCCGATGGCATTGTGGGCTCAGTTGACTCTGTAACGTTTGATGCCTTAACAAAGCAGGTTCACGCCTTGTCAGCCAAACAATCTATTGCAGAAGAAACTTTTGTTGCATCCTCCCCTTCAACAACGGAATTTGTACAACATGTGCAGACAAACCAAAAGGGCTCTCGGCAACCCAACAACAAAAGAAAGGGCAAGAAAGGGGAGGGAAACCAACAAAATCCCAAAAACACACAAAATGACAAGGAGGGCAAAAAGGAAAAAAGGAAGGTTAATTTCCCTTGCAAACTATGTCAAGAGGACCACCTTACCCATCAATGCCCTCTAATGGAAGAAGCCCAGAAGTTGATCCGTGAGAAGAAACTAGTTGTCTTGAAAGATCCTTTTCCTCATGGATAGAGTTCAGCTTTTGGCAGCTCCAGTGTTGGGGGCACCCCTCGTGCCACCTCAGCTGATCAGTATTTCATTAATATGGTTAAATCAGATGCTGGTTTGCAAACCCGAGCTCGAAATTATACCCCAGACCCGCAGCAGAAGGATGTTACTGAATCTTCTACTCCTCTCCACATACCGGTGGACACACTACCGAAGATACCGAAAGGTGTCTACAAACGGGTTGTGCACAACCCAACGCATGGGCTGCCCCCAACTACAATGTTGTGGAGGATTTATCCCAAACCCCCTGTGCCATGTCTACTTTAGAAGTCCTGCAAAGTTGCCCATTGCAACATAGTGCACTTCTCGTAGCAATAAGGAGTGTTGACTCATCCAACATTCTTGCCCATTTTGATATGAAAGATATCAAGTTCTGGTTGCCATATCACGTCGCTCTCCAAATAGAAGTCATCCATGGTCCCAAGACCATTGGACGAGCTATTGTAGATGAGGGCAGATCTACGTGCGTAATGTCTATTTCTTACTGGAAGGCTTTGGGAAAACCTACATTAGCTCCCTCGAACATGGTACTTACCGCCTTTTATGGAAGATCTTTCCGTCCACACAGAGTCTTACCATCATTTGATGTCGAGCTTGCGGGAAAACTAATATCAGTAGAGGTTGAAGTTCTATATGCTCCGCTCCACTATAACTTGATGTTGGGTAGGAGATGGACATATGCCATGCAAGCAGTGCCATCAGCCATCTTCCATATCATAATGTTCCCTCACGAAGAAAAGATCGTCACAGTTGATCAACTTTCGTTTACCTGGAAGAACAACCAAACTTCATCAGATTCATCTATTCCTTTGATTGATCAATCCCATCCAGTTACTGAGAGTTTGGGAGCAGGTCTCTATGGGTCATTAATAGGCACTTTTGACCTACCTTCGCCCTTTAATTTTATTGGTTCTGAAGAATGTTCTTCGTCTGAGATATTCATGGCTAGTTCAATGACAGATCCGTGGATTATCCCTACTGAATCAAAACCAGTTGTGCCTTTATCTGTTGCAGAGGTGGCTTACTTGGATTCACAATGAGCTGCAACAGAACATATCATGACTCCGTTGGTCTCTATTGAGTCGGATATGGACTATGCTCCTGCATGGTCAGTAGACTCCGTCCACTCTTTTGACTGCCTAGACACTATTTTTCCCTCTGACGAGGCAATTTTGGAAGCAATGATAGGCCAGGACTATCCGCGGGAACATATGCACCATAGGTATTATTTCCTTCCAGAGTTGGACGGGATAGAGAGAGGGGAGTTTTCTTTGAGACCTGGTGGGAGTGTTGATTTTCCCTCTATCCCTTCTACTTCATAAGCTGCTCATGTTGAAGGGAATATGGAGAATACATCGAGAACCATACCGATCAACATTTCCACCGAACCAGGGGTCGTGGAAAATATTTTTATTGAAGAAGATTGTTTTCTTGACAAGATCATTTTGTATACTAATATTTTTAATGATTTCCGCGACGTCTTTTCCTGGTCTCATGAGGAGGTTCCAGGCATTGATCCTTCCTGAAGAAGTACTACGCTTAGGCATCTGTGTTTTTTTTCATGTATTATAGCTGTACATTTTGTAGAGTTAGCTTTGTTTACGGTTGTAGTTATGTCTTATGTATCTATTGCTTTGTGTTTCAGATGCCAATTGAACACTTTATAGGGTTTGCTGATGGCGCTAGCTGCCACACCCATCAGTTGGCCGCAACTACTTGGGTTATTTACTCACCAACTGGTCAACTGGTGTCTTCGGCAAGGGCTTGTTTAGGTCCCACACCGAACAAATGTGGTTGAATACAGTGCATTCATAGAGTTACTCCGAGATGCTCCGTTTCATGGAATTTCACATTTGGAGGTATGACTCGACTCACAGTTGGTTGTTTTTCAGTTACTAGGTGTTTATCAGGTAAGAGATCCTACTTTGCTACGCCAGTTTATATGCGTTAAGATACTTGAGAGACAGTTTGATTATATCACATATCAACATATTCCAAGAAACTTGAATGCATTAGCTGATTCATTTGCAAACTACGTTTTAGATTGGCATTTGCATCATTCACATACATAAGTAATTCATGCATAAAACACAATAACACACATGTAAATAACCAATACTTATATATATAATCCATATAAAAAATAATATGAGTTTAGGTCATAAGTCTGTCACAGATTCATGTCATAAGATACAAAATTGGGCTCAATGGCCTAAAAAATATACATAGAATATCCTTCTCCTATGGAGAAGGTGGGGCATCATTTTCCTTTGCTACCTCTTGGTAGCATATGACCAGCCTAGCCACTTTCCACAGTAGCCTAATCTAGGATGGTGGCACACCAACCACATTCTCCTGCATATCAAGCGGCATCCGCTCAATCCTATAAGTAGGAATATCATGAGTCAACCGACTCATCTTCCCCTCAATGGTCCCTAGCATGGCATCAGTTGCACACACTTCCACTGGCCTCACGAAAGTGCAAGGGTGTCCCTCGGGACGTACTGGTCCAACATCTGCACATAATACTTTGTTTAAGTACTTCAAACTCATCATAAAAATCATATATTTTAAAAACATAAAAATTAAATAATTTTTCAAAAGCATGAACATACCTATATCTCCCTAGGAAGCTCCTGGAGTAAGGATCAGCTCAAGGTCATGGCGGAAGTCTACACCTGCATATGGAAACTACTCGAGGGTCGGCACTTGCTGCTCCCACCAACCCCAGAAATCATCCTCATGGTAACAGAAGTTTCTCTCGCCACCACCCTGGTGGAGGAAGATCTCACCCCAACGAGACAACATTGGCTCATGAGGGTTGACTGGGGGCAAAGGCATGCCCAAACTGATAGCAGGAACCCTCTCAAAAAAGAAGGTGCAAAGTATGTTGTCGTAACCAAAGTTCTTCATCCTCCCGGTCTTACATCCCGAGAGTTGAAGCTTCATGTTGGCCAAAAGACTTGAACACCAATCATATACTCTTTCGTGCAAGCATTCAGTACCAATGTGCATATAATGCCTTGAAGCAAGATGTTGTGTAGCACTCCCTCCCATCCGGTTAAGAATACTTATGATGACTTTGAGGGGGAAGCTTGCAATAGTCGAGATCAGAATCTGACTACCACATTTCTCAGTTCCTGGTAGGTAGTAGGCATTGACATATTCTTGCATAGACAAGGCACCCACATTGCGTGAGGACCCTTTCAAGTTCACAAAGTCTCCCCTCTGAGAGAGACCCATGATAAAGTAGATGTAGTCTATGGTGAGCTCTAGTATTTCTCCTTGGATATCAAACACCAATGCCTCGGCATCCCAATATTGGATAATCCTCTCAAGCAAGCGGATTTTTGCCCGCATATTGACCATTCTATAAAATTTCAATAGTCCACATCTTCGGAGCGCATGGAGGGTCACCGGATCTTGTAATGCTATTCGATCCATGTCCTCATGCTCCCTTTCACGCCCGACAAGAACCATCCTACCAAGCAATAGTTAATTTTTAGTCTTTTTCATTTTTTACCCTACTTTCAGGGGTGTACGCTACTGTGTGCACTGGACAGTCATGCTCAAACGCTGCTTTCCTTGAACAAAACCAACGCACTTGGCTAGTGAACGGTGCTTTTGCTCACAAACAGTAGCGCACACATAGAAACACGACATGAACATTGCAAGAAAATGATTTTGACCATGAAAATTGACAAAAAAATGCATCAAATTGCAAGTATAGGAGTATTAAACTTACTTGGTGGAAGCAGAAGGTTGATTGGTAGCCCAGTTTGATCGCAGCGAATAGTGGAAGATCAAGGTTTTGCTCCAATTTTTGCCCTAAAAACTCCAAATGTGATATTTGATTTTTTCAATTTGAAATTACTTATATAAAATGAACTTTGATTTTTACCCACTTTTTTCAAAAGTGTATAGTTTCAAATTATTTCTAAAAGGTTCTATTTAATCACTAAGACCTACAAACTTTGGTGAGTTCAATTTAACCTAGGTATTTCAAATTTTCACTAGATTTTCAAAGTATTAAATTGGTATGACTTAGTTTCTTTATTGACAGACCAATATAAACGTTATATTGTTCAATTATTATGTCATTGAGGAAATTTGTCGATAGTTACTAATCCGATTATTCAGATCCTATTCTTTGGCAGGTCATGAACATATGATCCTAGAAGCTGTCTTTTAAGTCGTTTTAAGCTCTTGTTTTGAATATTTGAAAAACTAAACAAGATAGCTGAGCAGACTTGTTCTCTTCAAGCTCGATAAAGGAATTGAAGGTCCATCTGCTTAAGTACAATTTTAACCCTTCTCCGGACTTTTGCAGATTACTTACGAAAAAGGAATACTCTAGTCATAAGTGGCTAGAAGAGTTCTTCTCTTATCGTTTTATACTTTTTTGGGGGAGGAGACTAATTATACGAAAAAGGGACTTTTGGAGCCTTCTTTAGGGTTATCAGGCTCTTGAAACATGAAAAAACCAAGCAAGCACTCACCTACTCGGGCTCGATGTGAAATCCACGAGAGGGTATATATAGAGGATTGTTTAAATTTTTTAGACTCTATAAACAGGAAAACACTGGCAAGCACTCACCTACTCGGGCTCGATATTAAAATCCATGGGTAGGTGTATGGAGTTATTGTTTAAGTTTTTTAGACTCCTTAAAATTGAAAACACCGACGAGCAAGAACAGATCTCGGCTTGATATTAAAATATAGAGATTAGTATTATAGAGTATTCTTCTATCTCTTCTTCGAACTCTATAAACAATGAAGAAGGTCCTGAGTCTTCCTCCCATGGGCTTGTTAAAATTTTTACATGGTTGGGCTTATTGATTTTTCTCTTTCTTGGACTCATTAAAACAACAAGAAGGACATTCTTTTACAAAAAAGAATAAGGTATAATAAGGGTATATCACATCTTTTCAGTTTCAAAGGTAGTTAAGTCAGTCATATCCTTGAACACAGCACCTATTTGAGTCTATCATTTCAGTTGGGTTGTAGTTTTTGACCTTAGGGTGAACCTGATCTCCAAGTTTTACTCCCCCAGTTGGTTATTCTTCCAATCATATGGAGGGTCTGTTAATGTCTCCTACGTTGTAGGCTTATATCATTTCCCCTTCATGTTGGAAACTTCCTAAGTCACTTTGTGTTGTGCTCACTGTTCAAGGATATAGCCTGTGTCGGCCATTTTGCAGTTTACCTTTACTTCATGTGTCGGCCATCCTGGTGTTAGCTTGTTTCATCTTGTTCCTTGTCCTACTCCACATCAGCTCATACCTGTGAGTCTTCCTCGTTTTGGATGATGGAGGATGCATTAAATCCTCCCTTCCAATGGAATTCTTCCCATCGACTTGAACTCATTTTGCTTTGGGAATGAAGTTTAGAGTTTCGGTTAGTACCTTGGGGATTGCAGTAATCAGTGGCAGTTTCCCTCGCTGTTGAATAATGGGAATACATCAATGTATCTTATTTGACAGGTTCCTCAAGTGTTCGACTCTGATTCCACTTATTTACACTTGTTGGATCGTACTAGGTACCTTGGGCCCCATTATCATTATCGATGGAAGTCCTCGCATTTGTTAACGGTATACATCAATGACCGGTAATCAAATGATACCGCCCATGTCCGACTTCAACTCATTTATTCACATGGTTAGGGTTTGTACCTTGGGTTGTTTTGGATGAAGACCTTGGGACCATGATAGCATCACTCTATTTATGTTATCACCCAAGCTGCGCAAGATTGAGCCTCACGCATTTTGGTTCTTCATGAGACATGGATCCAGTTTGTTGTTATGGCTATGATCTCTCATTTTGACATGGATCCAGTTTGTTGTTATGGCTATGATCTCTCATTTTGACATGGATCCACGCTTGTATTTCAGTGACCATGCTTTATATACATCTCCTAGTTATATATCATATATCATGTTGTATCATGCTACACCTCTATATGATGTCAAGATTGTAATTGCTCGCTGACCTTGATCGTTGTTTCAAGTACTTTTGTGACTTGGTTCTACGGTTTCTTACTCCTCCTCTGACTTGGAATTATAATGTATTTCGGCCATCATTTCCGTCCGCCCTCACACATTAGGGGGCATCTGTTATAGGTCAAATCTGCACTTCTTCGTCTGTGATCACATTGCTCTGTCGATCACACAAAAGGACACTATGGATTGAAGAGCTAGGTTGACCTAGATGACTCACTGCTGGAACTATACTCTTCAACTGAGAAACTCACTGTTTCTACTGATTTCATGACATGTACGCTACTCTTGCTATAGTAAACCAGCATTCCTCTTCAGTATGAGTGCTTCTTTTATCAAGGACAACCAGCGTACACATCCAAAAATGCTACACACTCTTGTTGCAAAGCATAAAAGTTGCTCACTGTGTGCTACTCTTGTTGTATGAAACCCGCGTACATCTTATGATGAAATCAAAAATATATTAAGATTATGAATTGGGATTAGTTGAAGTTGGTTATGCAACTTCCCCAACCTCCCAATTCAACCACCTCTCGATTCCAACTGCCTACCTTATCCCATAAATACAAGGAGGATCTATGAGAGAGGGACCTAAAAAAGAATGCTTTAACTGCTGTTACGCTGGAGGAATTCCCAAGTCATTGTGAAGAGCAAGAGCCCAAGACTCGGTTGCAGAAGCATCTTGAAACGTCAGGTATATTTGTACTGATTCATGTTTCTTTGACAATAAAATGGTGGAAATACCCTTCCTGTCCCAAATCGGATGTCTACTGAATTGTATGTTCATTTGGCTTAATATCTGATTATATTTGATGTTAAATTACTTTCTGATTTCACCATAGTTATTATAGTCAAGATACGCTGAGGAAGTCTTACTTTGTGTTAGAAGTTGATCAAGTAGAAGATCAAGTGAAAGCTAGGACCAATCGTCGATAAAAGGTGCATCTTTCTATATCTTGATCTCTTTCCTTTGTAGTAACTAAATGCAATGCAATGAATGTATTTACCTATCACCCCACCCAAGTTGGTAGTGTCTTCTCCTCACTATAAGGTATAAATCCTGCACAACACCACCCATCTTCAAAGAATCACAATGAAGCTACTCAAGGTTGAAAAGCTCAAGGCTGAATAAATAGGCAATAAGATAGATGAAAAATGCTTCTTTCCATGGTATAAATAATAGTTGTGTAAGTTGTAAGTTTTCAAACTTGGCTACCATTAATTGCATGTTATGATGAGATATACATGGGAATGGACATGTTCCATTATGAGGGGTCTACTGGATGCAATGCAGGTGAACAGAGTCAGTGGTTGGATGGCCCATATGCTTTGCACATAGATTCCAATCAAACACATTTAGGTAACTTCTACTATTAATATTTAACATTTTCAAGTTGGTAATATTTAACCTTTTTAAGTTATGTACATAGAACTTGATTACTTTTTGTGTGTGCATTCAATGCCTTATTCTATTACTCCGCCTACTAAATCCAACTCACTGTCTCGTAGACCTAGTTTAGGTCAAATCTACACACAAATCTTGCTTGACATGTTTAATGTGTGATACATTATGAAGTTTCTCTTGCTTGTGTAATTGACACTATTGTTTTGTATAGATGCTAGTGGACATATTCCTTCCACATAATTACTTGTTTCCAGTTCACCTAGTGTACATTGTGAGGAAATGGTTCCACCAGGTATTTTTAGTGAACAAATTTGATTGAACATTCATAATTTTCTTAACAAATTATTATCATTTTAATACTTGCACATTTTATGTATCTTATAGGGTTTCCCTCTGTATCCTCTGTACCCTCATCTAAGATATATTCCCTAAGAAGATAACATTGTGATGCTCACTATTGATAAGATGAGGGAGCATTCCACCAGATTGTGAACCAAGTTGGAAAGAAGTAATATCTCTACCAGTAGTAGACAGAGTCTCCATATTGTTTTGCACAATTTGGAAAGTTTGATAGAGACTTATTGTGGGGTTGAACTGTGGTTTTTTTGACATGATGCTCAGAAGGAGATCATTGGTGATTGGTCACCATTCTATTTCAAATAATTTAAAAGCATCGTCACAAAATAAATGTCATTGTCATTGTTTAATTTGTGACCTAAAGATAAAAAAATTTCTAAAGGTTGCACTATTTAATGATCCCAACATTGCACCTTATATTTATGAGAGGTTCTTGTATGCATCTGGAAAGTTTCCAAATAACGATGAGGTGACTCAATATTTTTCTAAGATGTTATCTGCTGGTTTTCAGTTGCACATGGACCCCGATTATACATATATGGGATCCAAATTTTATGGTGCTATTAAAGTTCGTACATATGAATGACTTGATGCCATGCGAGATGTTCAATTTAGGGCTCCAATGCCTCACTTAGTAGCTTGAACATCTAGAGTGTTTGCATTGTAGGAGGAGTTGTACTCGACATCCCAAGTAGTAAATTATGCGAGGAAGAAAATAAAGGAGCATGTTTAGGATTCTTTGATAGGGGTTGGATTGGCCTAAATAATGTGTTGCATCCTCCCATTCTAGATGATATTCCATTTGTTGATTTATCGGATGATGTGTTGAGTGCGATGGATCAACTGGATCTTGAGTGTCATGCATCATCTTGTAGGATAAGTGTAAGCAATTCATTTCTCGAGAAAGTAACTCCACGGGTGACGTACTCCAGCATGCTACAATTAATGTTACAAAAAACACATTTAGAAGATGAGATAGAATGCATGCTACATACTATGTTATTGCATATATTATTTCGTATATATATTTGGTCCCCTGATCTCATGTCCATATATTTTTCATACATATGTAGTATACACAATTCCTGAATGATGATGACTATCACAACATCGATGAACATTTTGGTGATCAACAAGTAGCACATGTATTAAATGATCTATATAGATTATTGCTTGAACTTGTGAATGCTTAAGTCAAATGAATTTATGTTGTTAGTCGCTTACATATTAATGTATTTGTAGGTTAGCGGTAATAACCAAGAGTATGATGAGAAAATTTTACATACAGAGTTTTCACTGGAGATATAAGTAACAATAATTTCTTTTTGGGAATATTTTATTCATTTGAGAATACTTTTTCCCAAACTGATATAGATTGACTTTAACTTCAATTTTCAATTATTAGGTCCAAAATGATGACATGGAAATTGAGGACAAATGAAATGGTTAAGGAAGTATATTTCATACACATACATAGGTACTTTCATTGACCCCTCCATATTCATATTAAAGCTCAATTTCAATATTTCAACATACATGTCCTAAATTGTAATGTGGTTTCTTAATCTTCCTACATGGGAGCTTAGATTGTGGGTACATGTATGTATTTTTGTTAAGCTTATTATGTTCCTAGGACCTCCTGGAACATTAATATTACATAATGTGATTTTTGGGCATGTCTAACCCTAATTTCATGAGCTCGTTTTAGGGTAACAATAGTCACGCCATCCTTGAAACATGTAGAGACAACATTCCATAGTTGAGAGGTTGGTCCTCCCACCTATTGAAGAATATTCCCTACTTTCAAAGGAGTTAAGAGGAAAAGTTAGTGAGTTTTCATTTTTGCACATTCCTTTTTATTATCTCTTAGGAATGACATAATCTCTTCTAGCATTTCCTTTTCCCGTATGATTTGAACATGTTTCTTTAATATCTCTTTTTGCAATTGTTGCTTGTATTTATTCGTATTTCTTGGGGAGGAGATAGTAAACAATGCATAAAACATAGATTTGTGAGGTATGGGATTTCCATGACTTTTCCCCTAGTGTAAAAATGGAAGCTTAAACTAACTTAATGGATTTTTGTTTTTCAATTGTTCTCCCCTTTTGGATTTATGCACAAGACAAGATAGGGATGAAGTTGTGTTTGTACACCAGGGATATCAAGGATGATAATGAATCAAATCCACCATGTTGTGATGCATTAAGGAACAAATTTGAGCTTCCAGATTATTCTTGGATTATGGGAAGATTCTTTGGAGAATATTCTAGGATTATTATATATCTTTAAAGACTTATACTTTCTAGAAAAATCTTTGTAGATACAAAACTTATTAGACTTAGAAACTTTTTTCCTAGTTTTATTATGACATCCAAAATGATAAGTCTCAGCAAACATATTGCAAGTATCATTGTCAAACCCTACTTATTGACTAATTTTGTATTTTTTCTTCTGAGGCATTCGTTTTGCAATGTTTTAATAATAACTTCATGAAGATCTCTTAGAGAGAGTTCTTCCATGTCAATATTTTCAACCAACATTCTTTCTTGAACCAAGTTTGGAATTCTACCATGTATAGATGCCAAGTAGTTCCATAGGTAAGAAATGGTGTTTGGATAAGGAGTCTTGTACCATAATTCTTGCATTGTGAAAAGCACTTAGTAAATTTCCTAATATAACAAAAACATTGCGACATAAAGTAAAAGTATGCATAAAAATTCTAATTCAATGGATCAGATCCATAAAATGCATGTGACACCATGTTTTACAATTGTTCTACCAACTGCTAATCTAGTATGATGTCAAACTTTGCATCTAGTATGATGTCAAACTTTGCATGATCTAGTAGCTGCATGGACCGCCAGATTTCTAGGTTATTAGTAAAGCCCCAAGTAAGTCTAAGGCAAAAAATATGATATGTCAACAAGGAAGAAACTAGTGTTGGTTTCCTCATGTTTAACTTTCCTTCAAAGAAACTGATATGTCTTGTTCATGAGAAAAAAAATGGCTTCCCTTATCGTAATTCACTTGGAGAACCTTCAAGCATTCTTCTTTCCAAACCTTCATACTTTTTTGCAACGTAGAGTAATCCTATAGTTGGATTTGACTCTTCATTTATTGTTGCAATGTTTGTTGGACCTTTCTTAGCATTATTTGGAGTAGATGTCTACTTTTGAAGAATCTTCTTCATATAAAAAATTCTATCTTCTAAATATTTATTGGTTTGTTGAAGGGTAAGATCATGCAAATCTGCACTTGGACACCCTTTTATGACTGCAAATCCATCCTTCTTCAAAAATTCTCTCCAAACATGTTTTTCATAATGAGGACATACGGGAGTGATTAATATTGTTTGGAAATCCATGAATCTCCATATAAAGTATCTACTCATCCCCCTAAATCATAGGAAATCAATACTCATCCCGAGCTGCATGAACATCATTGCATTATAATTGTGTTTATTCAACTTGACCGCAATGTTTATTTCATTAACAAATACTCGATTTGAAAAAGTTGGAGGAGGGCCTTGCCTAAAAGAATATTCTGCAACCAAAACCTCCTCCATCCATGCAATCTCTTTTGTCAATTGAACAATTGCAACATTGGTAGTCTTATAAACAAAATTTCCATCATCCATACCATCATCTGCATCGTCCAAACAAAACCAAGTTGCATATGAAGAGAAGTCTTCTATTTCCTAATGTAATGTTTTGACAATTTCCTTAGACTTTGACATTTTTTTTTCTTCTGAATTGAGCATAATATGTCCATGGCATATTCAACATGTCTTATTTTTTTTTACCCAACAACAATTCCCAATTCTCTATGTGTGTTTCTTTGCGATAGTCAACATTATTTTTCACACTGTTACTAGGCATATTAAGAGTGTTTGTGAAAATATGAGGTTTTAGGGATCAAAATGAAAATGTTGAAACATATGGGAGTGATTAATCTTGTTTGGACATCCAAAAATCTCCATAGTAAATCTATATTCATCCCCCTAAAGCACAATGTAGTTAGTACTCATCCTGAGATGCCTAAACATCATAGAAACCTATATTCAAGGCATCCCTAAACATCATTGTATTGTAGATGTGTTCATTCGACTTGGCTATAATGCTTATTTCATTTGCAAATACCCAATCTACAAAAGTTGAAGGAGGACCTTGCCTTAAAGAATATTATGTGGCCAAAACCTCCTCCATCCATGCAATCTCTTTTGTCAATTGGAGAATTGTAGCATTGACAACATCATAAACAAAATTTCCATCATCCATGCCATCACTTTTATTAGAAAAAAGAAAATCAAGTTGCATTTGAAGATAAGTCTTCTATTTCCTAGTGTAATATTTTGAAGTTTCCTGTAAACTTTGACTTTTTTTCCAAATCAAGCATAAGATGTCCATTGATCTTCAACATGTCTAATTTTTTTTTACCCAACAACAATTCCCAATTCTCTATGTGTGTTTCGTTACGATACTCAACATAATTTTTTACCCTATTACTATGCAGATTAAGCGTGTTTGTGCACATATGAGGTGTTGGGGATCAAAATGAAAATGTGGAAACATTGAAAAACGTTTTATGAGAAAATAAGAACTTAGTAAGTTGAATAATCAAATTTGGAGCTTCCTGGAGGTTTGTGTGTGCCTATTTGTGTAGACATGCAAAATTGGCCAAAATAGGAGGAATTTTATTAATTGGCACTTTTGACATATCAATTACAAGTAATAACGGGTAGGCTAAATAAATTTAATAATTTAGTCTAGAATATCTCACTATAGGATACTTGAATACAACTTTGAATTTTTAAAATAGGATCTCTTGTATTCAATTTCTATTCCTACTTCAAACAAGTACACATTCTATGTTTCCAATCAAATTTGGAGTTTTTTCTCATTACACACATAATATAATTTATGGGTTGGATGTAAAGGCTTAGGAACCCTACTTATGAATCCTCAAAACTACATTTTAATGTATTTCCTTTTATTTCATTGGATTTCTTGGGCTTATGTAAAATAGGGTTAATCAATTGTAAGTACACATGTTATGTTTTCAATCAAACTTGGAGTCTTTTTCTCTATGCACACATAATATAATTAATGGGATGGTTGTACAAAGGCGTAGGAACCCTTGACTTATGAATCCTTGAAATTACATTTTAATGTATTTCCTTTTATTTTCATTTGATTTATTGGGATTAGGTAAAACAACATTAATGAAGGGTTTATGAGATGATCTTAAATTGAGTCTAAGAATTGATTATGGGATTCATGATGTTTAGGAAGTTACCTACAAGGCATAGCATTATATTAATGTTGTAATAATGTTGTACTATAGATTAAGGGAATTGAATCAAAATGTAGTTAGTTGTAGATGGTAATGTTAAAAAATCTAGTCTTTGACATGTTTACAATGTGGTTTGACTATCAATCTATATTTTTATATAGACCATTGCATATGAGATAGAATCACTCACAATTTTTTACATAACACATATACAATTGATTATCAAATAAGAAATACATGGACATTGGACACATGCACTTAGACACAACACCCTGTAGAGTGGATGTTTTAAGCTCTCTACTCATTCTATTTCCTATGATGTTTTGTATCTTGCTTATTGGTCTTCTGTGTTTATCATTTAGATTCAACTTAACAGTGGAATCAATAAGTCTAGGAAATTCTTCAAGTACATATCATTTATAGTAATCAACAAATAATGATGTTAGTTATTGGAGATTCTGTAGATTGGATTTTTTAAGTTTTTAACCTCTTTAATGCTACTCTTTGTCTTCCTGTTGTTGGTAACTGAGGCAGGAGTTGCTGAAAATTTTTTCTTCAATAAGAATTGGGAAGCAATGTGACTGTTATATGGATTTCTAGTTGTTTTTTGTTTGACAACATACTTAATTGGTAATAGTAAATCCATATCATTCGCACAATATTGTTTCTTTATATATTTTGGTATATGAATAACATGATTTTCTAGAGGACTCTTCTGGATAGTTATTTGGTCTATAGGATTTTCCATAGGAAAACTTCGACACAAGCAATTGGGTTTGCTTTACTTCATATTTGATTTCATATTTGAGTAGAATTTTTTCTTTCTAAAATATTTATTGCAAGTGGCATTATACTAACTTAAAACCCAGTGTGATGCTTGCAGGTAATGTCATACTATAAACTTGATATGGACATGCCAATGAGTGAAATTAAAGAGTTATTTTTTCTTCAGATGTACTGTTATTGTTTAAGGAATTTACCTTTGGGCAATACATTTGGTAGGACCTAGTGAGTTCTTTCTTTATTTGAAAAGAACGAGGTTGAATATGATCATGATTACTTGTTAGTGTGACTTGAAGGGTCCTTGCTGAATAATTGATTTGTAAAATTTGATGTTTGTAAGAGCATGAATTAACTAAACTGGGAGAACTTAAAAAAAATTCCCTTGTCTTTTATTTGTCATACATATATTTTCTTAAAACATGTATTTATATTTTCCAGACTATTGCAACCATGAAAACATTATATCTCTACTCATTTGATTTCCTATAAAGTGTTGTATCTTTCTTACCATTCCCTTGTGTTGTTCAAAGATCAAGCTTGCAACGTGATTCATTTAATGGATTGGGGTGCATGTGAGCTATGGATTAGATATGTTGGTTGATATTGTGGTTACTACTAGTAGCTATTGGATGGGATATAGTGTTGTATTTTTCCCATTGAATGGCATGCTTTCACCTTCCACAAATCACCCTTCCAACACAAGGGGTTCTTGTCAACATCCTAGCCTTCCACATACTTTGTGCTACACTAGAGTGACCTGGATTTGGACTTGGGCCAAATTCAACAACAACGTTTACAAATTGATATTTTTTTAGCACTTTTTCCAAAATAAGGCCCCTTCTAGAAAATAGTGGTGCAATAGAACTTTCCAATTCTCTTGACGTTTCACTACTCTAATCACCCATTTAGCAGACATGGCCTGGGCTTAATGAAATGATCCAATCCTTCCCATCCCACCCCATCCCTTCAGACTGTAAAAAATTCCCCAATTAACTAACTTAATGGAAACTATTTTTCCTTTGTAAGTTGGCCAAAAGAAAGTCTCAAAGGATTTTCTCTAACCCTCTATAGGCCACATTCAATGGAACTCAATAAGAAGAATAATACATAGGGGTGGAAGAAATAACCATTGAACAAATCAAGAATCTAGATGCTAAGGACAAAAGTCAAGATGTCCATTTGTCCACATTATAATTTATTTGTTGCAACATGACCTCCCACAAATATTTTGCAAAGATTGGAAAGGAAAGGGCCTTCCTTGGAACAAAATGGCCTCCTAGGGGACTTTCATTGTCCTACTTCTGTCACAGCAAAATAAAAATGTGTCGTGTTGCAACAACATATGATCGTTGAGGTGTGGAAATGGAACTCTCGGCAGTATCCCTAAGGTATAACCAAGTGAACCATAACTCCAATAAATTGATCTTTGATACTTGTTAGGTTGTAAAGTCCAAGATTGGACTTGAGTCCATTCCATGTCCTATGCTCTTGCTATGTCATGAAGGTAGGGTTGACCCCAATTTTTTCATATTGGGGATTCACATTATTGAAGTATCCATAAGAAAATACAATCTACCTCAATGAGGAATTTTGTTGGCTAGTCCCATAACATATCTCCTTCTTCTACATCATCGCGAGCATACAAATTAGCGAGTTCCAACACCTTTCCTTCAAGATTGAGGATCACTTACACATCTCAACTAGATTGTTCAGTTTGGTGATTAATAATTATCGGTACACACTTAATGATTGTTTATTATTTGTGGAATAATTGTGCACTATCAGTCTAAAAGGATATCTATGATTCAAATTCTTGTGGATCTAGGATGCTCCCTTTATCATCTCCACATTGCCTCTACCTTTTTTATCTATCCACTCTTCCATGTCAAAATGAACTTTTACCATTGATCTATATCACAATTGAGGATTTAGATCTTTGTGGGTTGTGAAGGCTTTCCTTCACAGGGGGGCAAGTTTATAACCAACACGAATCAAGGTGCACTATGTTCTTTTTCCTTCGTGGCCTTATATAACTTTTCACTAGTTTTCAACCTTCCACATGCCTCTTCCATGTGATTTGACCCTTAAATCTAATTCCACATCTAAATCCATCAATATAGTTTGGTTTGGCTCATCCACATGTGTAGGTAATAAGCTCAGTTTTACGGATCCCTTGGTAATTACATAACTTAGGTCACCATTTGACCAACTTCCTCATGTTGTTTCATATGTTCAGTTTATTTTAGGACCATGTTAACTTCTATCACCAATGGATTTTGACAATTATTAACCACAACTTCAACAATTCCTTATATACCTACCTAATTTTCCATGGAGTCTCAATTAAATATTTCCTAACCAAGGATACGAATTATATATTCCTTGGAAGAACTACTAAAGGTGTATACATGTTTAAAGTAGAACCAAAAACCTCACATGTTCATATTGGGTTCACTTTTATGACTTGTCAGTAACCACTAATATCATGCTAACTTGAGAATTTCAGGTGATTGGTCCATCATCTACTATAGCTTGAGAATTCAGGTGATTGGTCCATCATCTACTATAGCTTGAGAATTCAGGCCATTGGTCCATCATCTTGGATTTCATGACATTTTCCATAGTTCCTCTTTGAACCTTTGGGTCAAACAATTGGTATGCAACTATAATTCTAAGAATCTTAGAATTCATTAATAATTTATTGGTAGTTACATTAAACATTAATCATTAATAATAAAAACAACTCAAGCATATACAAAGTTCAACTAAAATAAAAAAGTTTCAACATCTATTTTTTCTACATTTAAATTTATTTTTCCAAATTTAATGTAATATATTAAAAATTTACAATAATATTAATGTTGAATAAGTCCACACGATAAAAAAAAAAATCCAAATTTAATGAAATATGTTACATAATAAAAATGAGTATAAGTACACCAATTTTCCTTAGAAAAAAGTGCATTTTTATTTCAGAAAGAAAAAAAATACAATCCTCTAAGGGTCTTTAGAATAAACTCAACATATCTCTGCTTTCCGGTCTTCACAAAAGTGTTCGGGTCTTTAGTTCCCTACTATGTCTCGTATATTTTTCATCAAAATGGACTCAACATATCTTGGCTTTACACTGCCATCAACAAAGTGTTCCATATTTTAATTCTATACTCGGTCTCACTAAGAGATAATCTAAGCCTTTAGCCTTGTGATTTTGTTGAATCAAATCACTATATGCATATAGAAAATGTAATTTTATTTTTCAATAAATAAAATTAGATAAACTAGCATAAAAGCTTTAAATGTAGTATATAAAAGTTATAAAATTTTACTCACAATATTTGGATTACTTTATTTTTCAAGAAAGTGTCTTGAATTTAGAAATTGAATAATTGAATAACCTAAATGTATTTTGTATGGAACTTCAAACTTTGTATTTTTTTTACTACTTTTGTTTACGTGAATACATAACTAACATGCGTGTGATATGTTAAGATGGAACTTAAAACAAAATATTATGTGAACTTAAATATTATTAAATATTATGCAGTTATTGAGCTTAACAACACAAAGTAAATGAATTAACATTAGCTATTAACTATGATAGCAAAAAAATTGTAAGTGGCAATTATAAACTATTATCACTAAGACCTTATGTGGCCAATGCCAACCTTCCCTTCCAAATCATAAGCATGTGCGTCTAATGACATAAAATTTATAGGTGGTCATTATGAATAGCCTAAATTGTAAGCAAATGGATTGTAATGATAAACAACTCTTAAATGGACTATGTGAACCTCGGAAATTGTAAGATGCACTGTAAGTATTGAACATTCATAAGTGGCTTCTGTGGACCTCCCAAATCATACATAGACAAGATATAATGGCCAAAAATTCATAAGTGGCTAGTGTGTACCTCCCAAATCGCAAGCAAATGAATTGAGATAACAAAAAAATGTATAATTGGCCAAAGTGATAATCTCAAATAGGTACATGAATTGTGAGAATTGGAAATTCATAAGTAGCTAGTGTCAACCTCCCAAATCGTACGCAGGAGAACTGTGGTGATAAAAATTCCTAAGCAACCATTATAAACCTCTAGAATCATTATTAATAAACTTTGATGATAAAAATATCACAAATGAACAATGTCCATCTCCCAAATTATAAGCAAAGGAAGCTCGATAATCAAAACAAAAAATCATAAGTAACTTTAATATTCCTAAATCATAAGATGATAAACTATTCATAAGTGGATATCACAAATCTCCAAAATTGTACATTAATGAACCATGATGAAACAAAATTCATAAGCTAGCTAGCATAAAAGTAATCAAAAGTGCATACATATATGCATGGTAGGTTACACTCAAATGGATGTGGATGTTACTTTGAACAAAAAAAATTCCCATTTAAATATAAGACACATTGAAGTAATTTGGATCTAATCAAATACAATAAATGCACATAATTAAATAGAAAGTAAGGCATTCCATTGCTGAACAATCGATACAAACAAATTCACCTTCAATATCATCTTCCAAAAATTTATGTTGACAACATAACATAACTTTAAGGTACATGTGATTCCTTCACTTTTCTTGAGTTCAAGTGATAATCCAACTAGTGATCCATGTACAATTTACAAATTATTGATAATCCAACTAGTGAATTGAAAACTCAAATACAATAAATTTGCAAGCCTTCTATCCATAAAAGCGATCAATTAATCGAAGTAAGCAAGCTAGAGACGAGATTAAAGAAATGAAACACCAGATTTATGTGGTAAAACAACAAATGGGGAAACATCCATGGTAATGATATGTTGTAGGTTAATTCTTCCTTCTTCCATTCCAACCTTCTTCCTACTTCTCATAAAATTATTCTTCCTCCTAGGTAATGATTAGAGTAGATAATTCTTTATTAGTTTAGCCTCTAAATAATCTCTCTACTGCTTCCTTTGCACAGTAGGATCATTTGCATAAAGCGAGCTGGTAATTAAATCATCCAAAACTCTTCTTTTCCTTAACTTAACTCGTTTTCCTCCATTCAGATTGTCATTCGGACCGCCATTCAGACAGGCATTCGGATCGTCATTCAGACCTGTGTATTTTCTACATTGTTTTAGGACTTTTTAAGAATCTAATTTCTTCTACCTCTCAATCATCATTCTTCTTACTCCTAATTAATGGTTTTAGATGTAATTTAACTCTTGTTTTATGTTATGTAGACTTCTTAATTAAACTTCATCATTAATTCCTCCTTTCTCTTACTTCTTCCTTAACCCTCTTTCAACCTTCTTCCATAGTTAAATTCTTCATATCTAATTTGCTAATTAGTTACTATTTTAGAATTGATCAGTCTTGTTTTTTAAGTAGTTTGTTTTCCAATCATAGTTAATAATTCTATTTTTCCGAGTTGTTTTAACTTTTTAATTACAAGAATAGTTTCCATTCATACAAATAATGAAGATGCTCATGATATAAGATTTGGATCAGAAATTAATATCTTTATCAAATTTTTTACTTGCATCTATAATAAATATATTTATCAAGTATTCTACTTTCCAAATCAACTACAATTCAGTTAAACATCTTTATTAAGTTTTCTACTTGCTTCATTTGGTAATCAGTTTCCTGTTCTCATAGATAGAATAAATTTTTGCATTTGAATTATGAAAGTCATGGGTCAGTGCAAGCTAATGAGGGTCACTTTTGGCACGTTAGATGCAATAGAAAACTGAAAAAGCAGGCATCCCTCAACTTACTTGGATTTTTTTATTTACTTACGGAAAATATCTTGCATTGAGTAAAAAAGATGAAATGTAGGAAATTGAATCACGTTTCTGAATATATAACTTTTATGTATTGAAAATTTGCATAGCTATGTCAAGTTTCAGTTTTCCTAACAGACACTTTTTATTTTTCAGGCAAATGATAAGGTATATGTTTTTGTGGGTAGAGCCTTTGAGGGCCTAAATGATGGAATCAAGCTACAAAAATCGGCATGCATGTAGAGAACACATAGCACTTGTGCGCCATTATTTTTCGAAAATTAAATTAGTAATTTTATAATTTTTTTATAATTGTCTAAGTGATCAAACCTCAAAAATAGTACATCTTTTGTGGGTAGAGCCTTTGAAGGTCTTAATGCAAAATTCTTGAAATGGGTTTTTCATAGAACGTGGAGGTTAGTGTCCTCTTGTGCACCATACAATTTTTTTTTGAAATGATTGAGAATTGAAAAAGTTATGGAAGAAACACTAACAATGTGTTTCACGAGTTAAGGAGGTAGGACAGAAAAGAAATTGAAAGAAAATAGGAAAAATTAATATTTCAAAATAAAAGTTACATATTTGGAATCTGCAGAAAAAATGCTATTTGTGTCTAAGATTTCGTCAAAAATGACTCTGTGTAGCATATTGTAACGAGTGGCTAAGCACAGGCTTCTCCAGAAACTGGAAGAAATACCCAATTAGCTTTGGTTTTTCATTAACATAGCACAGGTTTGGAATTACCGAAGCAAACTCCAAAGCATACACATAGGATTATTGTTGACATGTGAGCATGTGACTCGGCCTGTTTAAATTCAAAAATATTGCCGCGCTTTTAGATTTAAATAACGCGTATGCGTTATATAACTAAATAACGCGTGCGCGTTATATCAATAATTAACGCGTACGCGTTATATAACTACATAACACGTACGCGTTATATAGTTACAAAACGCGCTCGCGTTATTCAAATCATAAAATACATGTTTAATACTTGAGAAAGAGGGGGTGTAGAAGTCAAGGGAAATTTTGTTTAATATTTGAGAAGGGGTGGGGAAGGCTCAAGGGAATCTATGGTTAATATTTAATAGGGGTGGGAAAGGGTCAAGGGCTTAGAAGGATGTTGGAAGCTTGAGTGGGGAGAGATGAAGGGAATGAGAACATGATGGGCTACAGGGGGTGAAGGGAAGTGGAGCTTGAGAGCACTATTAGGAGTAGAATAGGTTCTGAAGAGGTATAGGGTTAGAAGTTGAATGTGAGACTTGAGTGACAAGGGGGAATGGATGGAGGCAAGGGGGATGTGAGAGAGAAATAAAGAATACAAGGGGGGGAGAGACATAGAGCGAGGGAGGGAGAGGGACAATGGGGAGGAATGGATTTGGAGGGAGTGAGATAGATGGGGATAGAACGAAATAAGAGATAGGAAGGGAGGGACAGAAAGTGTTGGTGGGAGACATGCAGAGAGTGGTGGCAATGGAGAGAGAGGGAGTGATGGAGAGATTGGGATAGGTTGAGGGAAAGATGAGGGAGGGATAGAAGGTGAGAGACAGGCGATGAGAGAGGGAGGGAGAGAAGGTAGGGTGAGGGATGGAGGGAGAAAGTTGGAGATAGATATGGATGGAGGGGGTATGGGTTTGAGAATGGAAAGTGACATAATGTGTGTGTATGTGTGTGTGTTTGAGAGAGAGAGAGAGACAGAGAGAGAGAGAGATCTAGAGAGATTGATGGTTGGGGAGAGAGAGACTAGAGGGAGTTGTGAGCATCATATTCTCCATCAGCATCATATTCTTCATCATCATCATCTTCATGACCATCATCGTCATCATCAACATCTTCATCATCATCACCATCATCATCATCATCATCATATTCCTCATCAAATCAAAATCTCCATCATCATTATCATCATCATGATCATCATCTAAACATCACCATCACCATCATCATCAACATCTTCATCATCATCACCATCACCATCATCATCAAAATCTTCATCGTCATCACCATCACCATCACCATCACCATATTCATCATCATTGTCATCTCTAGGTTCCCCATCAACATCAACATCTCCATCATCATCATCTTCTTCATCATCATCATCTTCATCACCATCATCATCATCATCAACATCTTCATCATCATCACCATCATCATCATCATCATTATCTTCCTTGAATCAGATCAACATATCCATCATGTCACCATCATCTTCTGAACATCATCATCTAAACATCACCATCACCATCACCATCATCATCATCATCTTCATCATCATTACCATCACCATCATCATCAACATCTTCATTGTCATCACCATCATCATCATCATCATCATTGGCATTTGTAGGTTCCTCATCAACATCTCCATCATTATCATCTTCTCCATCATCATCATCTTCATCACCATCATCATCAGCATCAACATCTTCATCATCATCACCATAATCATCATCTTCATCGTCATCAGGTCAACATCTCCATCATCATCATCTTCTTCATCATCTTCACCATCATCATCATCATCATCATCTTCATCGCCATCTCCATCATCTCCATCATCTCCATCATCATCACCATCACCATCATCATCATCTTCATGACCATAAACATCTTCATCATCATTGTCATCTCCCCCTTCCTCATCAACATCTCCATCATCATCATCATCATCATCATCATCACCATCTGAACATCACCATCACCATCATCGTCAACATCTTCATCATCATCATCATCATCATCAGCATCATCATCAGCATCAGCATCATCATCAAAATCTTCATCGTCATCACCATCACCATCTTCATCATCATTGTCATCTCTAGGTTCCCCATCAACACATCTCCATCATCGTCATCTTCTTCATCATCATCATCTTCATCACCATCATCATCGTCATCTTCTTCATCATCATCATCTTCATCACCATCATCATCGTCATCAACATCTTCATCATCATCACCATCATCATCATCATCATCTTCCTCATCAGATCAACATCTCCATCATGTCACCATCATCTTCATCTTCATCATCATCATCATCATCATCATCATCATTACCAACACCATCATCATCAACATCTTCATCGTCATCACCATCATCATTGGCATCTGTAGGTTCCTCATCAACATCTCCATCATCGTCATCATTGGCATCTGCAGGTTCCTCATCAACATATCCATCATCGTCATTTTCTCCATCATCATCACCATCATCACCATCATGATCTTCTGAACATCATCATGATCATCATCTAAACATCACCATCACCATCATCGTCAACATCTTCATCATCATCGCCATCAGCATCATCATCAAAATCTTCATTGTCATCACCGTCACCATCTTCATCATCATTGTCATCTCTAGGTTCCCCATCAACACATCTCCATCATCATCATCTTCTTCATCATCATCATCTTCATCACCATCATCATCGTCATCATCTTCTTCATCATCAACATCTTCATCATCATTGTCATCTCTAGGTTCCCCATCAACACATCTCCATCATCATCATCTTCTTCATCATCATCATCTTCATCACCATCATCATCGTCATCAACATCTTCATCATCATCACCATCATCATCATCATCATCTTCCTCATCAGATCAACATCTCCATCATGTCACCATCATCTTCGTCATCATCATCATCATCATCATTACCAGCACCATCATCATCAACATCTTCATCGTCATCACCATCATCATTGGCATCTGTAGGTTCCTCATCAACATCTCCATCATCATCATCATTGGCATCTGCAGGTTCCTCATCAACATATCCATCATTGTCATTTTCTCCATCATCATCACCATCATCACCATCATGATCTTCTGAACATCATCATGATCATCATCTCAACATCACCATCACCATCATCGTCAACATCTTCATCATCATCGCCATCAGCATCATCATCAAAATCTTCATCGTCATCACCATCACCATCACCATCACCATCACCATCTTCATCATCATTGTCATCTCTAGGTTCCCCATCAACACAACATCTCCATCATCATCATCTTCTTCATCATCATCATCTTCATCTCCATCATCGTCCTCATCAACATCTTCATCATCATCACCATCATCACCATCATCATCATCATCTTCCTCATCAGATCAACATCTCCATCATGTCACCATCATCTTCATCACCATCATCATCACCATCATCATCAACATCTTCATCACCATCATCATCAACATCTTCATCATCATCACCATCATCTTCATCAACATTATCATCTTTATCATCTTCATCTGCATCATGATCATCTTCATTGTCATCACCCTCCTCCTCCTCATCATCTTTATCATCTTCATTTACATCATGATCATCTTCATTGTCATCACCCTCCTCCTCCTCATCATCTTGTGCACTTATGCACTTAGGGATTAATATTTAGAAGAGGGTCTAAAGGCCTTTATGGGGGAGGGGCTCTAGGAACAAGGTAAGACAGAGAGGGCAGGGGGGAGGGATAAAGGCGTAGAGGGTTAGTGATTAAGGGAGAAGAAGGGAGAGAGTGCTATAGGGAGGGATAATGACGAAGATAAAGAGAAGGTGGAGAGATGGAGAGTGGGGTGGTAGAGACATGGCTGAAGGGAGAGAAAGAAACATGAAATAAACATGTAGGGAGAATGAGGGACAGATATTTAGAAAGAGATAGGGGGTATCTAGGGATTATTGGGAGAGAGCTAGGGGGTATTAAACCATACAAAACATTTGTTTTGTATGCAATCATATAAATTATTACTTTTCTTTGATTTTGTTCGTTGCCCTAGCCGTGCACCTAACCTATTTATTGTGCTTGACTATATCGCGTTCGCGTTTTGTCACTACATATCGCGCACGCGTTTTATATTTATATAACGCGTACGCGTTTTGTAACTCCAGAAATAATGGACTGTTGCTGTCCGAGAGCAACTTCACTCTGTCCGAACGAAAGCAACAATCCCGCGATTTTTCGAACAGCACGAGCCCGCGTCTGAAAATTTTCACATTCTACACCAACTCCATCATTTTTTTTTATGCAGGTGCAGCATTGAGGACATCTTTCATGGTTTCTCACTTTGGTGTTGGGTTATATGGCCATATTTGAAGAAAATAATTAGCAAGCTTGAAGAATCTCCAATTGAAGAACACCAAAGATAAGGCCTTTGAAAGATTCATTTTGCCTATATTTGAGGAGCACACAAGGTAAGATATCAAGCTTCAAGACCAACAAGGAAGAACTTCCATTTGCTTATTATTGAAGAGCTTGTAATTGAGGAGCAACAAAAACAAACTATATTGAATTGATCATTGTGGTGATGGGGAATGCACGTAACCGAGTAAACAAATCAACAAGGAAGAAGAGACCTCAAGAAGTCATTGAAGAAGAGAAAGAAAAGAAAAGAATATACATGATGAATCGGAGGCTTTCTTTGGAAACTAATCCAAATCCAATTGTAGAGGATACCATGGTTCATCCTATTAATCCACGACAAGAGGGACCTTCAATTTCCACAATAGTTGTTGAACAAGCACCCCATGGAAGTAATCAAGAAGCAAAACGTAGGTGCTCATTAGGGGATGTTTCAATTCCCACTTCAAGTCAAAGTGATAAGTTACCATCTCAAGATGAAGCTCACGAAGAAACACCCAATTTGCTATCCGGATCTGGTTATACAAGCGATGAAGTCAGAGAGGCGTTGGACATTTTGCCTACTGTTGAAGAAGAGAATGTTATCCACACCATCGATGAGGATGTTGGACTTCCACAAGGGGATGTTGGACTTCCACAGACCATGGATGAGGATGTTGGACTTCCACCATCCAACTACCAGGAAGAGAATGAAGGACACCAAGCTACTACTGAAACGCCAGAGCGTCTTGGTGATGCGCTACATGGTACAATTCCAACCCCCTTACCTCCATTAGCAAGCACACGTCGAAGAACTCCGAAGCGTATACAAGTTGATGAAAGACTTATGAATTCCATTGAAGGTACGCTATCTAAACGTAGTATTGCTTATCAAACTCAACAGATACTTGATAAATATTTTGTTTCTAAATGTGATGGAGATAAATGTAGATTATTTTTATCATTGTTAAAATCTAGGAGCATGAATGTTGTTAGGAAAAAGTTAGGGATAAAGATGATAAAGAATTCTGAACCAAGTTCTCATATAGTTAAAAGCCTAGTAGATGCATTTGGTAAAATTGGTAAGAACACATGTTCAAAGGACCGCAATGCTGCTCGTCGTGTGTTGTCACAATCAATTGCAGATAAGAACACCAGGGCCCTTCGTATTCTCAGGCCTACATCGAAACTAGTTAATTTGAATGTAAAAACCCTCCGTAGGTATTCTATTAGAAGAGAACATCTTGACACAACCGATCAGACAGATTTTTGGGCCTTTGTTGGTCGGTTGCCACGTCGTGACATGAAGCTAGTTGATGCAGTAAAGGGACTAGTGCATAGTTTTTGGCATGATCACACAAGGCCTTCTTCAAACCGAAAGGATGTACTAAAACTAAGAAGGGGTTCAAAGGATCGTGAGCCACATACTAAGCATTTTCTTGATATAACACAGACAGAGCTTTACGAAAAATTTAAGATTGAGCATAGACAATTGAACTTGGGGCAAAGATATTTTGAGAAATGTAAGCCATGGTATGTTAGAATAAATACTCTTCGTAACACTTGTTGTTGTAGATACCATGTAGAATATGAATATTACTATGAAACATTTTTGTACATTCGTCGTGTGTTGCATACTAACATTGTGCAGGATTGCTCCATGACAATACCAGCGACTTCATCAAGAGAATTCATTCATAGCATCATGTGCAATAGGCCCGAGGGGAAAACATACTATGCAAAATCTTGTTTGGATGGAACATGCTCCAACTATGCTGGAATGGCATTATTGAGCCAATGTATGCACGAGAATGGAGACAGTGAATTTGGGAAAATGGTTACAGACATGAAAAGTTTCAAATATATCAACTATGAAATAGTCCTAGGGAAAGAAAGCAAAAAAATACAATTGGTGACATCTCAGGTATGCATTTATATCTATAAAATTATGTTGTAACGGTTACATTTCAATCCTTACTTACAACAAAAAACTGACATTGAGATCATTTTGTGTCACCAGGTACAAGTTAGTGATTCATCAAGGAATTTATTGAAAAGACACATCAATATGTTCAGCATGTCCACGTGGCACGATGGCAGGATGAGAAATTTAGAATATGCAGAGATACATTTCCCCTTGGTACTATACTTTCAGTTGTTGATTTTGCCAAGAACTACACTCTGCAACCTCAAAATGAGATCCAAAGTCAGTATTATCACTCTGAGCAGGTTTCCTTGATGGTCCATATCACATACAGGCATGGCCCAAAGAGACATGTGGAGAGATTTTTTTGGGAGGTGGTAGACACAGATCGTTCACATGCATGGGAATGCAAGACTGTGCCTGGGACTCGTGGCTTTCATTCGGTTCGAAGCTCTGATAACCCAGTATTTGAAATTTGGACCAGAAAACTTGCTTGTTTTTGCCCGCCTTGTTGTGATGGTGACTGGGATGGGTGTGAATCATTGGATTGGGTTGATGGATGGGATCGCATATCACTTCCACTTGATCAGCGTGCAATTGTTGAGTTAACTCCGTTGGAAGAAGACCAATCATCTATTTCTGCAGATTTTGATCATGTCTCAGACCTTGTACAACCCGGTATGATGCATTTCCTTAACATTTTTTGTTTGTTTACGTAGTCTTCAAATGCACATTAATGGCCTTGTATCGCACGAAAAATATTTTGATCATATACCTACAATCATATAATGCAGGGCACATATACGCAGTGGTTGCCTCAAAAGATACTGAATGGGGTGATGAATACTGGTTGGCACGCTGTATAGATGGAAAGCAAACCCTCATTGTGTCCATGACTGACGATGAAAACAACCACTTTCCAACTGGGTCTATGGTTGTTAAAGGTGAATACTTGACACGGGACAGCAATGGAAGAAAGAAGGGTGGATATGTTTACAGGGATTACAAACCAGGTGCAAGTGTATATCACTTTACCAACTTAATCATTGGCACAAACCTTCAGGTACGAACAATGCCTAGTCGAAATACATCGAAGGTACGCTACTTCTTACCGGATACAGAGCACGAGAGACTAATGGAGACCATCAGTATAAGAGATGATCCGGAGGGCTTGGTTGTATGATAATAGGTGGGATCTAGCATGATGAGGTACGTTACATACTTTTAATACTATACTATTTTCACTATTTGTAATTGAATATTGATATATGCTCAATTTTCACATGTATGTTTCATATGAATATGTCAATTTTGCGTTCTTGATATGCCAAATTTACAAGAGATGGATTAAAATTATATTATGTTCATATGATCAGTAAACCATATATTAATCATGTTTGAGAGGTTGCTTAGCTAACTTTAAGGGCATTTAAGCTCTATGTTAAGCCCAACTAAATCCTTATGAATCACTAGACAATCGAATTGGTTCCTTGAGTAATTCAAATTTCTTTATGTAAAACCATTTTTCATTCATTTTAGTATGAAATCAAGTTTTTAGTATTTTTTTCTCTTTACTGGCTCTATTCTAGTTTCCTTTGAAAAATTGCTCAAAGTATTGTTGTTCTTAGTTTTATGAACCTATTTGTGATCTCTTTCATGTGATCATAAGATTTTACACATCACTGCCATAACCACTAGACAATTGTACACTATACAACTATGAAAGTCTCTCTTAATCTAGCGACAACCACCTTTTACCCATTTCTATAGAATTTATTTTCTTTAATAATTTTCTAATCCAAATTTTAATAGCTATTACATTTTCACTATACAACTATGAAAGTCTCTAGTGACAACCACCTTTTACCCATTTTTATTATACATCTCTAAGTTATCAACACAAAAACACACACATATATATATAATAATTATTGTGTATTCATAGTCAAAACTAAAAAATATATGGATTAAAGTGGATAAACATTAAACTAAAATTATAATAATTGTGTTTTTTAATCCATTTTTTACATATGATCAGTAAACCCTAAAATTATATTATGTTCATCATGTTGGTTATTGGCTTCACCCAACAAAATTAATTCAATTCATGCTCACTATATTAAACAATACACTTATATTAAATTTAATTCATGTCTTGTTAAATATTTCATAATGAATTAGCACGTTGAGAGCACCACCTTTGACCAAGCCATCATCATCAACATCTTCATCATCATCATGGACCTGCAAAACCCTAGTTTCCAAAGTGTCTAGGCAGGTTCGGGCTAGGAACACTAGCCATACCCGCCCGGTGGATGATTTTCCAAAGTTGACCCCCGTGTGCAAAAATTGCACACTCCCACACTGAGCAAAACCCTAGTTTCAAAGATGGACCTGCAAGGTGACACATGGGCCACCGGGTAGGAGGGGAGGGGCACCCCTGGCACTATCCCGGTGTGCTGAATCCAACGGAGTCGACGGTTCGTCGATCCGAGCCACGGTCTTCATTCTATGGCTCGTCCCGTCTCACTACCAGAAGGCCTTCAGGGACACCTGCTGGATACCTACCGGGGGCATAGAACTCCAACCATGCAACAAAACCGGGTTCCGGGGAGACCTGCAGGTGTGTCTAGACAGGTTCGGGCTAGGAACACTAGCCATACTTGCCCGGTGGATGATTTTCCAAAGTTGACCCCCGTGTGCAAAAATTGCACACTCCCACACTGAGCAAAACCCTAGTTTCAAAGATGGACCTGCAAGGTGACACATGGGCCACCGGGTAGGAGGGGAGGGGAACCCCTGGCACTATCCCGGTGTGCTGAATCCAACGGAGTCGACGGTTCGTCGATCCGAGCCACGGTCTTCATTCTATGGCTCGTCCCGTCTCACTACCAGAAGGCCTTCAGGGACACCTGCTGGATACCTACCGGGGGCATAGAACTCCAACCATGCAACAAAACCGGGTTCCGGGGAGTCCTGCAGGTGTGTCTAGATAGGTTCGGGCTAGGAACACTAGCCATACTTGCCCGGTGGATGATTTTCCAAAGTTGACCCCTGTGTGCAAAAATTGCACACTCCCACACTGAGCAAAACCCTAGTTTACGAAATGAATGCACAATGAAGCCACTGGGCCATGGGGAGACGAGGGAGAGGGCCCCCTAGAGGTAATCGCACGCCAGGAGACCAACGGAGTCGACGGTTCGTCGGTCCGACGTCCGGTTTCCGAGTTATGTCGAGTTGCAAGTCGCATGAAAATGCCGTTCAGGGACACTTGGTGAATTTCCGTCCGGGAGCCAAAAAGCAAACGGAGCAGGAAGATTGCGTGCCGTTGGCTCCCGCAAGTGTGTGTGGGCAATGCCGACGTGGGAACACTGCCAACACTGGCTCGGGGGAGGTTTTTGCAGAGTTGACCTACCAATGCGAGATTGCATGCAATTACACTGAGCAAAACCCTAGTTTACGAAATGAATGCACAATGAAGCCACTGGGCCATGGGGAGACGAGGGAGAGGGCCCCCTAGAGGTAATCGCATGCCAGGAGACCAACGGAGTCGACGGTTCGTCGGTCCGACGTCCGGTTTCCGAGTTATGTCGAGTTGCAAGTCGCATGAAAATGTCGTTCAGGGACACTTGGTGAATTTCCGTCCAGGAGCCAAAAAGCAAACGGAGCAGGAAGATTGCGTGCCGTTGGCTCCCGCAAGTGTGTGTGGGCAATGCCGACGTGGGAACACTGCCAACACTGGCTCGGGGGAGGTTTTTGCAGAGTTGACCTACCAATGCGAGATTGCATGCAATTACACTCAGCAAAACCCTAGTTTACGAAATGAATGCACAATGAAGCCACTGGGCCATGGGGAGACGAGGGAGAGGGCCCCCTAGAGGTAATCGCACGCCAGGAGACCAACGGAGTCGACGGTTCGTCGGTCCGACGTCCGGTTTCCGAGTTATGTCGAGTTGCAAGTCGCATGAAAATGCCGTTCAGGGACACTTGGTGAATTTCCGTCCGGGAGCCAAAAAGCAAACGGAGCAGGAAGATTGCGTGCCGTTGGCTCCCGCAAGTGTGTGTGGGCAATGCCGACGTGGGAACACTGCCAACACTGGCTCGGGGGAGGTTTTTGCAGAGTTGACCTACCAATGCGAGATTGCATGCAATTACACTGAGCAAAACCCTAGTTTACGAAATGAATGCACAATGAAGCCACTGGGCCATGGGGAGACGAGGGAGAGGGCCCCCTAGAGGTAATCGCATGCCAGGAGACCAACGGAGTCGATGGTTCGTCGGTCCGACGTCCGGTTTCCGAGTTATGTCGAGTTGCAAGTCGCATGAAAATGCCGTTCAGGGACACTTGGTGAATTTCCGTCCAGGAGCCAAAAAGCAAACGGAGCAGGAAGATTGCGTGCCGTTGGCTCCCGCAAGTGTGTGTGGGCAATGCCGACGTGGGAACACTGCCAACACTGGCTCGGGGGAGGTTTTTGCAGAGTTGACCTACCAATGCGAGATTGCATGCAATTACACTGAGCAAAACCCTAGTTTACGAAATGAATGCACAATGAAGCCACTGGGCCATGGGGAGACGAGGGAGAGGGCCCCCTAGAGGTAATCGCACGCCAGGAGACCAACGGAGTCGACGGTTCATCGGTCCGACGTCCGGTTTCCGAGTTATGTCGAGTTGCAAGTCGCATGAAAATGCCGTTCAGGGACACTTGGTGAATTTCCGTCCGGGAGCCAAAAAGAAAACGGAGCAAGAAGATTACGTGCCGTTGGCTCCCGCAAGTGTGTGTGGGCAATGCCGACGTGGGAACACTGCCAACACTGGCTCGGGGGAGGTTTTTGCAGAGTTGACCCACCAATGCGAGATTGCATGCAATTAAACTGAGCAAAACCCTAGTTTACGAAATGAATGCACAATGAAGCCACTGGGCCATGGGGAGACGAGGGAGAGGGCCCCCTAGAGGTAATCGCACGCCAGGAGACCAACGGAGTCGACGGTTCGTCGGTCTGACGTCCGGTTTCCGAGTTATGTCGAGTTGCAAGTCGCATGAAAATGCCGTTCAGGGACACTTGGTGAATTTCCGTCCGGGAGCCAAAAAGCAAACGGAGCAAGAAGATTGCGTGCCGTTGGATCCCGCAAGTGTGTGTGGGCAATGCCGACGTGGGAACACTGCCAACACTGGCTCGGGGGAGGTTTTTGCAGAGTTGACCTACCAATGCGAGATTGCATGCAATTACACTGAGCAAAACCCTAGTTTACGAAATGAATGCACAATGAAGCCACTGGGCCATGGGGAGACGAGGGAGAGGGCCCCCTAGAGGTAATCGCACGCCAGGAGACCAACGGAGTCGACGGTTCGTCGGTCCGACGTCCAGTTTCCGAGTTATGTCGAGTTGCAAGTCGCATGAAAATGTCGTTCAGGGACACTTGGTGAATTTCCGCCCATTTTATAATTTAAGCCACTTTTAAATATTTGAACTTCCATATTATTTTTGAAAGAGTATAATATTTCAAAACTCCTAAAGAGACAAAAACACATGATCAAAACTCCTAAGGCTGTAATTTAGAGTAGTAATAATGGGGGTGATGGAGTTGAATTTGATCCTATGGAAGATAATGATACTAATATTATTGAGAATAAAGGGATAATAGGTTGATCCATGACACCTTGGTTTGCATGGATGAGGATGTACCTATGTATGAGACCTATGATAATATTCATGATGTACATCTTATTGATAAGGCACACAAAGGCCTATACAAGAGATCAAAGATGGGTCACTTTGTCTACTAATTTGATGTTGATAAAATTGAAGGTATTGAATGACATTTCAAACAATGGTATGACAAAGATCCTAATGTATACACAAGGTTAATATATAAGGTGCCCCATAAGGTTCTTTGTCATATCCCTATAATTCTAGGTTTTTGATGATTGTTTAGGTTAAAAAACATAGCACATTATATGGATTATCATGTACAAAGATAAGTGAAGATGGTATTATATGAGTGGCTACAAATGGTTCTCAATTTACGATCATCAAGGAAATATTACCCATTTTTTAAGAAGAACCTCATAATGTTAGACTTTCATTGGTAGTTGATGGCAATGGGTGTGCATGAGTGAGTTCGTTGAAACCTTGAAAACATTGTATTGCATTTAGTTTGATTAAATTACACGAGCAAGAACTTTGACATAACTTGTAATGATCATCCAAAATCACAAATTTTAATTAGATACCAATTAGTGCATGCATGTAGTGAATTCGTTGAAACCTTTGAATATAATAGTTTGTTCTTTTGACATAGTGCATTCATGAGTAATAGATAATCCACACAAATCAACACATTAGAATGACACAAGTACATGTATCCAAAAGTACATATATATCCAAAAGTGCATGTCTCCAAAAGTGCATGTCTCCAAAAGTACATGTATATCCAAAAGTATCGAAAAGTACATGTATCCAATGAAGTCAATGTACATGTCTCCAAAAGTACATGCACAATAAAGTCAATGTACATGTCTCCAAAACTGAATGTATCGAAAAGTACATATATATACAAAAGTATCCAAAAGCACATGTGTCCAAAACTATCCAAAACTATCAAAACTCAAGCTTTCTCTTGTTCTTTCCCGACGTTGATCCTCTAGGCACATCCCTAGGATCAATGTGCATCCCTGGATCCTGCAAATTAAATATCAATTGTTAAATTCAACTAACTATGTACACTAATACATTATCTCAACAATTATCAACTGGTGCATGGAAAGTGCATGAAACACTTGGTCACTGAAGGACATCTCACCTCAACTGACAAAGGAGATTGTGTTGCTTGTGTAGCAGATGGAGCCGTCGGTTGAACATCCAGGATGGTTGAACCAGGGGGGCCAGGCACTGCTCCTGGTGGTGGTGGCTACAATGAAAAAATGTTGAAATAGTTAGAAATGCATGAATAAACAAT
The DNA here is from genome assembly GCA_027924585.1 of Larix kaempferi. NCBI lineage: Eukaryota > Viridiplantae > Streptophyta > Pinopsida > Pinales > Pinaceae > Larix > Larix kaempferi. The sequence goes on from BSBM01000625.1 coordinate 22,163,722, forward strand.
AGGTCCAACAATAATAAACTATGTAAAGATAATGTTGAAATAGTTACATACCTGTGTGTGATCAGTCGCCACTGCAGATGCGGCACTAACTGCTGCATCAACCATCGATGCAAGGTTCTCAGCAGACAACTCGGGTTCCTGTTGCAGTAAACATGCAATTCAAACATTAACAAAAACGATTTATGCACTGGATTTCAAGTTAAACAACAAATATCATCGAAGGATATACATTACCGTGGTGTGAGTAAGCCCATGGTCGTGGGCAGCTGGAGTCTTTCTCGGAGTAGAACGCCTCACATACACACGACCCTTGTTCACGAATGGCCTGGAGGGAGATGCAAATCCAGGCAATGGGCCAGATGTGTCGGATGGTGCCTACAGTCAGCAAGTGTTCATGTAGTTAGACATGCATGATTCAACAAACAAACATGTATTTAAAAAATGTCATTTTTAATTGTTTACCTGGAGCCCAGACGTTTCAGGGGACGGTATGACCATGGGCACTACCTCCACATTACCTTGCCCCTGTGAAGGATCTTCCATCTGCAAGTTTAATAATTGTAAATATTAGACCGTATATAGCATTAATGAACTAAAATGTAAAGTATGTGGAAATTAACAAATTAACAAGTATTAAAAAACTGAAATTTTAAAATGTTTACCTCGGTGTGAGATACGACAATAGGTGGTATATAAGATGGGCCTGCCGAGTCTGGAACATCCGGCTCTGGGGCGTCACTGCCGGTAATCATCATCAACTGCAAGTTCACAAAATTAATATATTAGCTCAAACTATATATATGTGTACAAAGACGAAAATAAATGAAGAATTTATTACAATTAACCATCAAGATACCTCTCTCAAAAAGCCACTGAAGGCAACATCTGATGCAATACCATAGCAGGGACGACCACATGACGTGCACTCGTGAGGATCAGTACTAGGATGGGGAATAGCTGATGGTCCTCCACTAGTGGATGGTCCTGATGGTCCTGCAGTAGTGGATGGTCCTGATGGTCCTGCACTAGCTGATGGTCCTGCATGGTGACGAGCTGGTGTATGTACCACACCAGGGACAGATGTCCCTTCCTCACCCATATGTTGAACCATCCTGCCATGGCGAACAACCGTCCGTGCCAAACTCAAAAATGCATCCCGTGTCTGCGGAATAATGCGATGTGCTGGTGGGACATCTGGCCCAGGCAACTGCCTGCGAGGTGCAGGGATAGGGCGATCCTGGTCTCGAAGCCTGGCATTGGGTCGGTTTTGGGGCATCCCCCCACCGATCCCCTGGAACTGTAAGATGTCAAAATAGTTAACGTGTTTATGCAACACGAACTCTGCATACATCTTTCGAAGGAAATATAAGGGAATTTCCCTGTTGTTGTGTGGTGGCATATCAAAAACCATGTACCATCTGTCCATCCAGTTATCAACAAATGGTTGAAACGTGCACCACTCAATGGAGATATGCGGCTTGCTTGCATTAGGGATTTCCCCCGTCCGAGGGTCCCTAAACAATGCAAATATAACCTCTTTGGATATTTTTAGCTTTTTTACTGCATTGTAATCTAGTCCATCAGCATATTGTTGTCTTTTTCTTTCTCTGTAAGATGCAATATCATACAGGACATTCGTAGATTGTGAAATTGTGTCCACAATTGCATCCAAGGTTGATGCAAGTGAACGGCGAATCCTGTCGCCACCACTAAAAGCTTCACTTATGCCCCTCAATTGGGCAAGCTCAATCAATATTTCGGCATTGGCATCCATAGCCGCAACTGCAATAAAGACATTAATACGAAAATCATTAGAAACATATACATGGTATATAATGACGTCTCTTCAAAATTGAACATGTATTAAATCAAACTCACATAAGCAATTTAATGGCATTTACTTACATACATTTAAAACTTAAAATTAAACATTTGACAATTAAAAAGTAAGTTAGTCAGATTGGTAGAGAGGAGGAGGAGGAGGATCAAGGCAGTGATGAGTTTGTTGATTCAGGCATGGAGGAGGAGGATCAAGGCAGTGATGAGTTTGCATCTATGTGTCTCAATGTCTCATTGTGTTTTGTGATTGTGAATGACAAATGTGTTGTGATTTGTGAATGATCTAATTTCTATTGAATATTTCATATTTGTAATTGTAAATGTAATTTCTATTGAATATTTGTAATTGTAAATGTTAAATTTTATTGGATGATCTATATGTCTATATTTTTAAATTTTAATATATTTTAAAAATATATTAATTCCGGGGGTCACCGTGTCTAGTGGGGACCAGGGATCAAATTTGAAGGGTGGGGTCCCATTTCACTATGAAGGGCTATGAGATATTGAACACTATTGAAAGGCTATGAGAAATTTATTAATATTTATTCTATGTGTATATATGGATGTGTTCATGTTGTATGGATTGGATTCTAGGTTAACCGAGGCCTTTTTAGAGCAAAGAATGGGGTAATTACTATTTGGGAACAAGTTTTTTATCAAATGTAAATTGCGGTGATGGAAGATATTGAGGGTGCCACATGTTGTGGAGAAAGTAGTATTGATTCCTATGACGTAATAGGGAGTTCAAAAAGTCTGGTTTCAAGTATTGTCATGCGTAGCTCGATTGATTTTTCTCGCGCTAGGGTTGTAGCAACTGTTATGGCCATTACTGTTAAAAGGATTGATGGGGTGGAATCCCATGAAACGATGAGTTCTTTTGTTAAGACGTAGATTCAGTGAAATTTGGTGGGAGTCTTATGTTCATTTTATGCACAAAATTCGATTACTTGATTTTGTTGCATTGTTAACTCTCCTCCTAGTCATAGCTACAATCTCTTATATAATTGTGAAGGTTATCAATCCACTCAATATATTAAAGTTGTAGTAGGCCAAAATCATCCACATATTTATTGTACTCACAAATGTTGACATTCCAATTTCTATGTAGAGCGCCCATTAACATTAGATTGTATGGGACATGTTTTTGAGGCATGATGTCATTATCTCATAACAACAAGCTTTTTATCCATAAATATGTCATCTACAAGCCAACGGAATTGTTCCTAATCCTTTATAAAACTTTGTCATAATTATATCAATACCAACATTCCTACCTATTGACTTAGCTTAGAAGATATTACACCTTCGGATAACCAAACCTGATTCCAAGGTTGGTAATCATAAACGTAAAAGCATCATCATAAGGAAATAGCATGTTGTGTTGAGGAAATTCCTTTTTTTCCATTTCCTTCTCAGTATAATATTTGGTTGTGGATCATTTAAAATGTATAATTTATTTTAATATAATTGGGAAGCTAAATTCAAATTCATTAATATATTAATATGATTTGATTTTTTTATTAATAATAAGTTATTCTTTTCATTTGAAAATGTAATAGTACATCAAAATTTCAATGTTTACTAACGTAGTAAAGTTGAGAGGCTTTATTTTTCAGTGGATATAGCAGACCTGTAAATTCATAGGATGTCAAAAATCTAGTCAGCCTTGAAGTTGAGCTCCTCAAAGAAAACGAATTTCTTTAAATATGTTTATGGCAGGCTGGCATTGCCAGCTTCGCTCCGCAAACTATCCTGGAGGACTGGAGGAGATAGGGTAGGTGGAACTTGGAAGTAGCTCATCCACAGTGGAATAGGGGTATAAGAAAAAGCTTGTTTCTATTCATGCAATATGGTCGGAGCCATGGAAGCATGGAATTCCAGCATTGACTTGATACAACAAAGAAAACAAAAGGTGGAACTTGGGAGCTGCAGGATTGACTTGATACAACAAAGAAAACACAGGGTGTGAGGCTGGGAGCCGTAGATGGTAGGATTAACTTGATACAACAAAGAAAACACAGGTCTATAGGTAGGGGCCACGGGCAGGAGCAACAACCTGCAACATTACAAGAAGTTTATGGATTGTGGATTTTGTCTGAAATGCCAAATTCGCGGGGGCATATTAACATAATATATTATACATTGAATACTCAATTAACTCACGGAGTCAGCATTCACGAATTGGTATGTGATAACTTGTAACTTGGTAAGCCCGCTAGCAACAACACGTATGAGCCACCTTCCAGGTTTAATAATTTTGTTGATGCCATTAAATGTGTTAAACACGTAAGCGCTCGTTACAAACACGAGAACTTCGAAGCGTTCAAGCCATGGGCTACTCAGTGTAAGCCCGTCCACGTAAGTTGCTCAATGATATTATTAGAGGCCCAATGGTCCATGATCCATGGATGATCGAACACGTGGATATTGGAGAGTAAGCGAGTACCACTCCCAAGTCACCTAGCTAGTAGCCGCATTCCCAATTTCCCACTAAAAATTGTTGATGGGTGAAATTTGAAGCTACCCTTCTGTTGCAATTTTAAACAGTAGTGGTTAATTTAATTATTGAAGGGCTTACCATGAAATTAAATTTTTTTTGCATGGTAAAATTTGAAGTGGCCTTCTATGACGTGTGGGTAAAATTTGAAGTGGCCTGAAGGCTTCAAATTTGAAGCCTGGTGGGGACACTCGTGTCCCGTGTCCTCGTGTCGGGTGACTTAGATGAATACATTGTAGAAAGGGGGGAGTTTTAATTTTTTCAATTTTTGGTTTGATTATGAAGTTTTGAGTTTTTTGAAAAGGGTTTCATTTTGAGGTGTGAATTTAATTACAAATTGGGTTATTCCCAATTTGATCAATATTACAAAACTAGGTTAAACAATAAAAAAATTGTAATTTGGATTAAAAAATCACAAAAAAATGATTTGGGTGAATAAATTACCTGACTAGATGAGAATGCACCGGTGAATTTGTCTCCCCTCCAGCGAAATCGAGCAACACGGATAGTTGAGTGGGCCACAAAGCGTCCTCGTCCAGGGTCAATTTCGCCTCTATTCACGTTTCTGATGCGTGAGTGTCGCGGGTGGTCGGCAATCGGCCGACTGTGTTTTTAAATTGATTTTTAGTTTTACATATCGCGTACGCGATTTGTAAATACATAATGCGTACGCGTTATTGTTACCTAGCCTACATGTCCAATGACATGTTAGGCTCGGGTCTTACCATGGCAGGTGGTAAATATCAGAAACGCGTTATGTTTTAGGTATCAGGAACGAGATTTAAAAAAAGTAGCATTGCATCTAAAGTGACCCTCATCTTCTTGCACACACCCTCATGTAAGTAGTATAAAATCATATAGTTGCATGTTAGCACATTTTCATCTTTTGTCAGCTTAGGTTAGTTCAAGCCTTCAATCCTGCACATATAGTGATTGCATCTCATAAGCTCCCTCCTCGGGTTGACAATTTAAATATTGGAATTATTTAACACATAATAAACACCAACATTTTGGTGCCGTTGTCGGGGAGGTGCTAAAGGGATTGGAGTCTAGGTATATAGGCTGCTTTTACATTATACAGCAAGTGGGAGGGGAAATGGTAAGATGCAAATATGACCTCACTACAGTTTTCCATAGTGTAATAGCCTGACGCATCCACTTTAGTGGGTTGCCCCAAATCCTTGTTGTTCCTTTCCGCACAAGTATGATTTCCTTTCTATACATTTGAGTATTTAATTTTCCACAATTTATTTCATAAAGTTTGTCTTCCTTCTTTTCAGGAGTGTTATTCTTTCATCAAGTGTGGTGTGTTTTAGTTCACAAATTTGTTTTAGTAATTTAAAGTCTTTTAAAAACACATAAAAAAATTTGTGCTGTAAGAACCCAGGGACTAATCCATGTGTGAAGTAGGATCTATCAACTGACAAAATGGATTCCGAGGTGACCATCAGCATGAGAGAACTCTCTTGAATCCTAGCAGCATCTGGGATCGCAATATCTTCTTCTCAAGAAGACCACATCTTGACAGAAGTCAAGAATTTATCTACCTCTCCAGAAATAATAAAAGGTCCACAGTTCCATGAGCTACAAACCGAATCTGCTTGCCAATCTGCCAAGGAAACTGAAAACTTGGAGACTACATTTGATGGAGAGAGACCTGATGTTGAAGAGTTCTCCACATATCTATCGATAGATCTGTCATGTCCTCAAGCAATTGAACATTCAGAAGAAGAAGATCTGCATAGCATGAGGAAGGAAGATGAGTATCAGGATTACAGCGAAAGATGGTTCCAAGAGGTAATGAGGCCACAATACCATTCCTTCATTCGACACCTTCTGTTGCAAAAGCAAGTAAGCCGATTGATTCTCCACATCCAGGTAATCACTGCTTTAAATTTTTCATATGTGGATATAGGTATGTTTTTCATTTGCTTCGCACATGGTTACATTGAAAAAGTTCTTACACTTGAATAATGAGTTTTTCTTTCTTTTAGATAGCATATGATATTATGTATATAAATAAAAAGTTGTATGTGGTTAGTTAGCTTTAGATATTCATACAACTTCACTTTCTGTTTTCCTTTAAAATAAAAGAACTAAGAATAAGATCATGTTAATGACTAAACCAAAGCAATCTTACATCATACATCATACATGCATATGTCAAAATGAACTTTTACCATTGATCTAGATCACAATTGAGGATTTAGATCTTTGTGGGTTGTGAAGGCTTTCCTTCACAGGGGGGCAAGTTTATAACCAACACGAATCAAGGTGCACTGTGTTCTTTTTCCTTCGTGGCCTTACATAACTTTTCACTAGTTTTCAACCTTCCACATGCCTCTTCCATGTGATTTGACCCTAAAATCTAATTCCACATCTAAATCCATCAATATAGTTTGGTTTGGCTCATCCACATGTGTAGGTAATAAGCTCAGTTTTACGGATCCCTTGGTAATTACATAACTTAGGTCACCATTTGAACAACTTCCTCATGTTGTTTCATATGTTCAGTTTATTTTAGGACCATGTTAACTTCTATCACCAATGGATTTTGACAATTATTAACCACAACTTCAACAATTCCTTATATACCTACCTAATTTTCCATGGAGTCTCAATTAAATATTTCCTAACCAAGGATACGAATTATATATTCCTTGGAAGAACTACTAAAGGTGTATACATGTTTAAAGTAGAACCAAAAACCTCACATGTTCATATTGGGTTCACTTTTATGACTTGTCAGTAACCACTAATATCACGCTAACTTGAGAATTTCAGGTGATTGGTCCATCATCTACTATAGCTTGAGAATTCAGGCCATTGATCCATCATCTTGGATTTCATGACATTTTCCATAGTTCCTCTTTGAACCTTTGGGTCAAACAATTGGTATGCAACTATAATTCTAAGAATCTTAGAATTCATTAATAATTTATTGGTAGTTACATTAAACATTAATCATTAATAATAAAAAACAACTCAAGCATATACAAAGTTCAACTAAAATAAAAAAGTTTCAACATCTATTTTTTCTACATTTAAATTTATTTTTCCAAATTTAATGTAATATATTAAAAATTTACAATAATATTAATATTGAATAAGTCGGCACGATAAAAAAAAAAATCCAAATTTAATGAAATATGTTACATAATAAAAATGAGTATAAGTACAACAATTTTCCTTAGAAAAAAGTGCATTTTTATTTCAGAAATAAAAAAAATACAATCGTCTAAGGGTCTTTAGAATAAACTCAACATATCTCTGCTTTCCGGTCTTCACAAAAGTGTTCGGGTCTTTAGTTCTCTACTATGTCTCGTATATTTTTCATCAAAATGGACTCAACATATCTTGGCTTTACGCTGCCATCAACAAAGTGTTCCATATTTTAATTCTATACTCGGTCTCACAACATATCTTGGCTTGATACTGCCATCAACAAAGTGTTCCATATTTTAATTCTATACTCGGTCTCACAGAGAGATAATCTAAGCCTTTAGCCTTGTGATTTTGTTGAATCAAATCACTATTTGCATATAGAAAATGTAATTTTATTTTTCAAAGATAAACTAGCATAAAAGCTTTAAATGTAGTATATAAAAGTTATAAAATTTTACTCACAATATTTGAATTACTTTATTTTTCAAGAAAGTGTCTTGAATTTAGAAATTGAATAATTGAATAACCTAAATGTATTTTGTATGGAACTTCAAACTTTGTATTTTTTTTACTACTTTTGTTTACGTGAATACATAACTAACATGCGTGTGATATGTTAAGATGGAACTTAAAACAAAATATTATGTGAACTTAAATATTATGCAGTTATTGAGCTTAACAACACAAAGCAAATGAATTAATATTAGCTATTAATTATGATAGCAAAAAATTTGTAAGTGGCAATTATAAACTATTATCACTGAGACCTTATGTGGCCAATGCCAACCTTTCCTTCCAAATCGTAAGCATGTGCATCTAATGACATAAAATTTATAGGTGGTCATTATGAATAGCCTAAATTGTAAGGAAGCTCGATAATCAAAACAAAAAATCATAAGTAACTTTAATATTCCTAAATCATAAGATGATAAACTATTCATAAGTGGATATCACAAATCTCCAAAATTGTACATTAATGAACCATGATGAAACAAAATTCATAAGCTAGCTAGCATAAAAGTAATCAAAAGTGCATACAAATATGCATGGTAGGTTACACTCAAATGGATGTGGATGTTACTTTGAACAACAAAAATTCCCTTTTAAATATAAGACACATTGAAGTAATTTGGATCTAATCAAATACAATAAATGCACATAATTTAAATAGAAAGTAAGGCATTCCATTGTTGAACAATCGATACAAACAAATTCACCTTCAATATCATCTTCCAAAAGTTTATGTTGACAACATAACATAACTTTAAGGTACATGTGATTCCTTCACTTTTCTTGAGTTCAAGTGATAATCCAACTAGTGATCCATGTACAACTTACAAATTATTGATAATCCAACTAGTGAATTGAAAACTCAAATACAATAAATTTGCAAGCCTTCTATCCATAAAAGCAATCAATTAATCGAAGTAAGCAAGCTAGAGACGAGATTAAAGAAATGAAACACCAGATTTATGTGGTAAAACAACAAATGGGGAAACATCCATGGTACATTATTTAATCTTCTTATTGTAAAGAAATATCCAATGTTACAATACATGGCATCCTCACATAAGCAGATCAATTTCCATAGTTCACCAACAATACCATGCAAATCATTACTACATATATTCCAACAATAACTACTTTTTATGTTCTAACACTACAATTAAACAAAAGTTCATCAATCAATTTGTTCCATTCACGCAAAATGTGCTAGTGGCACATTTTCAAGAATGGCATCATGATCTTGTACTATCGACAATTTCCATTGTTTATGCTTGGACGTTTTCCTACTCTTCACTTCATTCAACTGCAATCTAGCTACTATGACCAAATGACTATATTGGGCACATACAATATCTAGCTAGTAGTATTGAAAAATAATATGGTTATTACATTTCTTTACTTGTTCAAAGAAATGTCCCATTAAAACCACTAAATCCACATCATATGTATAATCTAACAGATCTTTAAATTCTTGCATCAATTTGTTTTTGACATAGTGCATCTCAATAAATAATAATGCACCCTTTCTGGATTATCTTCCGGTGCAATGACACCAAAGAAATTTCCTTCTCTAACCATATCGGAAACAGAATCATAATACTTGTCAATCACAACCTCTTGATTGTCAAACTCTGCATTAGTGTAATTTGGAAATGGGGGAATGGTGTCAGTTCTTCATGTATCCATGGTTCGACAAATTTATTAGTTTCATTTTCCCACCCATCGATGTATTCCCCATGATTATCAATACATCTAAGACATAAGCAAGAGTACTTTCTTTTCTGAATTGAGTGTATATTTGTCATTTTCTCACTCCTAATGGAGTGTAAACCCCTTGTTCCATGGATTGCAGCAAAATTATATGGAATTGATCTATCAACATTTCCCATTGCTATATTCCAGAAGTACTTATTTGAGGAAAACATATAACTCATGAAAATCAAATTTCACATAAATAAATACATATTTGTTTTCAATATATATCTAAAACACACATACAAATATCTAAACACACATAGTAAATAAAACTTTAAATTAAAAAAAAAATTAGGGTCATTGAAACAATTGTACCTTCTCACATTAGCCATCCTTTAATTGAATTTATGGCTTAAATTTTGTCTGCACCAGTTAACAACATCGATTGATTTAAGAAAAGTGATTCAATTGATCTCTTCTAAGCACACAGTTTACGTAGGCCCTAACACCATCATGTTCTCCTTTTCCATGTCTCGTTTTAAAAAATTTCCATATGTGGTGAACATCCATTTTATTATGAAGACAAGACAAACATAAGAATGATCGTGTCGATTTAAATTAACTAGCACAAGCATCTCACCACACCCAATGTGCTTTACAAGTGACTCTTCATCTTGATAATTCTTTAAAAAGCATATTAAAACAACGTTGAACAAAACATGTATCATGTGTATGATCATCATTGATTTAGAAATGATACTCCTTAATCACTTTATGATTATTTTCATTGCTATAAAAACCATCTACATCAAGCTCTGCATGTCTGTACAAAATATGCACAAGTATAGATACCTTGTCTGAATGATAATACCCAGTTTGTATCTCCTTATGTGCAATGAAAGTGTAGTTTTCAGTGAAATCAACCACTAATAATATTGTTCCCTTTGAAAATACTTCTTGTGATTGTTTTAATATTAAGTCATACCATCGTGTTGTATGGGAGTGCTTGATATATTTATATATTTTCTTCCTAAACAACTCCATAAAATATGCCACATAAATATCATCTTCAACTAAATCAATTTAGTAATTTGATGTTCCCACTGAATCTGTCACATGAGTGTAATGAACATATTCATATATCTTCCATTTCACAATTTGATTTGAAAATTAAGTATCATTTGGATCAATGGCATGCTTAACATCAAAAAGTGCCAAATGAGAACATTCTTTGCATTTTCTACCACCAACACATTCTGTCTTATAGAATACTTGATCATTCTCTCATGCACATAATATTTTAGATAAAAATTCACAAACACTCGAAGGAGGGGGGTCATTTGGCCAATACTCTATGCCAAAATTTTGAAATGTCAGATAATATAATTGGAATTTTACATGGTATCGACAACAACATGTGTCATGAACAGTGATGGGCCTGACATACCATGGTTTAAGATTCACAAATGTGCTAAGGGAAATCTTTGCATCAATATTACTCTCTATAAAAAATTTGAATATTTCCACTTGAGTGAATTTTGTTATGTGTTTGGCATGCATTTCATTATTTTCTTTAGATATACAACACCACACAATGCCCCTTTCATTTGGTAAGACACGAGAGTTTAAATGCCAAATTCTTTCACCCTATCCCTCACATTATCTAGAAGTCTATCTTGGTAGGGTTGCCTATAGATAACAACCCAACATGCAAGTTCATCATCCTCATCTAATTTTATCCTAAACTTATTGTGCTTCCATAAAAAATTTCTTGATGTTTTTAATGCTCTTGTAGTCATTGTCATCAAACAACCCGTTGCAGTGATTTTTGCAACAACACCTGTTAGCAATGCTCTATGGGTATCCTTTTCATCACGATATATTTTTTGAAGAAGTGCGGTAAGGGTTGAGGTGACATTATTTGATACCATCTCATTTGTTTTAACCTCTTTGACACATTTAATGCCCAATAATTCAACTATATCTCTTAGATATTTTTGCTTTAATAATCTATGTAATAATTGAGCTTGTGCTATGATAGAAGTACCTTCAAGATTTTATTTTTTTTAATTTCTTTTTCTTTATATCAAGTTGTACGATCAGGAATCGGTGGTTCCAATTCTTCAATTTTACTTGAATCCATAGTCTCCAAAAAATTGTCATCAATGACGATATTGCTGCAACTTCCAATTAATATTTATGAATTGATAGGTGAGGTAGGATCTTGTTGTGAGTTGGATGTTGGCCCTGCATAAACATATAAAAATATATAAATTGAAATTAGTATATATATCTAAACAATTTTAAAAGATTGTAAAATTTCAAATCAAATATATAAAAATTAAAAAATTAAAAAAATATTGACTCACCAATCACGGTGTCCATATCAACAGTGCCTATCATTTCCTCAACATTTTTTATTTCCTCATCACTTCCACGTTCTTCATTTATTTCATCAACGTGTTCCTCAACATTTGCATTTCTTCGTCGCAACCATGTGCCTCCACATTTCTTTCCATTTCTCTTTTTTCACTTAACTTTCTCATGTTTTCACGTTCTCTCGCTTTCCTTTTCTCTCCATTAGTTCTCTTGTGATCATACTTTTTTGCACAATTCTTTTGGTTTCCCATGTTAAAAGAATTAAAAACCTAAAATACAATGCCAAAGACCTAAAAACATATAAATATGTTGGATATAAAATTGTACAATTAATGAAACAAATTGTAATATCTAAGAGCTAGATTGCAATATGCCAAAAACAAAATTACCTAAAATCCGATGCCAAACACCTGAAATCGTAGTAATATGTTGGATATAAAATTGTACAATTAATGAAACAAATTGCAATATCTAATGTTGTATTCAAGTAGATAGAGGCATTATATACATAGCTAATTAAGATAAAAGAATGAGTCGAATGCAATCGACCACTTTATTCATTCTTGATGGTATTATTTATACATGAAGATAGAAGTTGGAGCAATTACACCCTCTCCAACTTCTCATGCACTATATATTTAAGTAATACATTTATTTACTAATGATTATGACATAGGGAAAGGCCTTATGTCTCCCTCAACATCTCCCCCACCAACAAAGCCTTTCTTCGTCCCGAAGAAAACAAAGAAATATGTATCAACATCCTGGGTTTCTGTTCCTACTGAAGTAGTCCTCACTGTGCATCAACCATGCATACCAGTCTGCACAGGTAACTTAGCTGTAAAAAACTCCATCTTGATAGGAAAACAAACGTGTACAAGGATATACTGTGACTAGTTACTCTTCAGACTCTATCTTCAATCTGGTAGTAGTCCATTGAAGTCTCACCCTCTCACAACGACGGTTGACTATCCTCTTCCGCAACGAGGTATTTTGGTTTAAATCCTCACCCTGACTCATCTCCATCGGCTCAGGCATGCAGGGCCTTTTCGCTCTTCAACTTTTTATGCCATTCCTCTGCCTTCTGGCTTTCCAAGGTCACAATCCAGGAACATCTTTGCAATATGGCACCCGGGGGTTCAATCAATTCAAATGTTCTGATGTCATCTTCTAGCATTAAGCTCTTCTTCTGTGTGTTGTAAGGTGGCTTCTGCTTGAATGTGGTCATCGTCGACTTCATCTGTCATGAGGCTTCCTGCAAGTTTGCAAATGTTTAGCTGCTTGTGGTCGATACCGATTACTAAATATTGGTTGTGGCCAACTTACTCGACTCGACTAACCATGGTCAAGACCAACAAATTGTAGTTCAATTTACTTGACTCGACTAGGTAGTCGACTAAAAATCAACTAAATTACATAGATTGGAAGGGATCGCCTGCCTCAAAAAAAGACTCACGTTTAACCTCAACCAAATAAAATTTGATTGACCGAACTACACATAACAAAGGGTCGACCTCGACTAGAATGACTCATAATTTACAAATACCAACTCCGACCAAAATGGATATTGACCTTGGCAATATCTTAACACCGAACATACTAAGTATTGACTCAAACTTAATGTCGAGCATAAAAGACAAGACCGACCATATTTTTACATGAACTATAAGTGAGGGTTCGACGATTTAGTAAGCATCAACCGCACTTTACAAATCCAACTAAAGAGTTCGAACAAACTACAATATAGACCAATGTTTAGAAGGGCATCGACCAAACATCAACCAAAGTTACATATCATATAGACCTCATATGATCATTCAATGATGTAATTGATAGGTCGACTACTAATTTGGTCGAGGTCGTCATGCCAAAAGCCAACCCAAGTCGGTATGGTCGACGTGTGCCAAAAGCCAACCCAAGTCCGTATGGTCGTCGTGTTTTTTTTTTTAACTGTCACATTAGTCCGACTTCTCCGAAACTTTGAGATTGGCAGCATCTTCTAGTCGATCCGAAGCAATTAATATTCAAGAGAAATCAATGACCAATGGTTCAGAGCTTTTACACGGTCGACAGCTGATGGGTGATATCTTATAACTTGGATGACAACTTCGGTCAATTATTTCATCCAGTGCTAGTCTGTTATCATCAAGAAAACGAACAGGAAGCAGATAAATGATATCAGAGGGAGCATATGTGGTCGACGTGATGTGAGCCAATATATAAAAAATAGACGATCGACGGCTCCAGGTTGAATGTATGCGGTCGAATGGCACTTTTAGACAAACTCCGATCTACTTAACAGTCAATTTTCTACGGACTAGATCGATGACTCCATACCTCTAATTGATTTATGCTCGGTTAGTGCAACTCAACGGCTCATATATGCTAGGAAAATACTTATGCTTGTGATCTTTTGTGTGCAGAGTAACTTCAGCATTCGATAGGAACCAACAGAATGATTGCTTTGAAGTATTGGGGAGTGAGTTTGACCTGCAATTGACAGCCACATCGACAAAGGCTGCAAGTCGACAGTTGTTTGGTCGATGCATATCCAGGGTATAAATTGTCGATACTTCCTTCCAGCGTCCATTGGACGAGAAGTACATTTGCACCAGTTGGTCACCCATAGCATCCAAACGATGAAGACATGGTTGGTTGAGTTTCCTGCGTCCATTATTGGTTGGTTTTTATTGTGTGGAGATCACTTTGGATGAAAATGGTCGGCGACTGCATGAGAATGGGCAGATTTCATGAACTTGGGCATTCATCCATGAGCATGCAAGCAATATTTAAATATTTCCTTTCAGGGTTCCTTCATATCCTCACGATCTCCTTCATATTGAGATTGGTTGACTTCATATTGTGGGTGAATTCTTTTCCTTTGCACATACATATATACTCTTCTCCATAGTTTGGCAATGGACCATTCATAACTCACATTTGAAATGCTGGTGATCAACAAAATTTCTAGTCGACAATACTGTATATGCTTTTGGTGAATAGATGAGCAAGGCAAGATTCGAGACAACGTTCAAAACAACTGCCATGTGATGGAATTAAATAAATGCCGCAACATATATCAATGATTGACATGATATTGAATTCTTTTATACGCAGTAAGCTTCGACCACTGTCGCTTTGCATATTTAGACTCGCTCAAATAGTCATGCGGTTGAGTTCCAATGAATTACATGACACAATAATCCGAGAGTTGGTCAACGAAACTAGCAAGCTCAATTGTAGTTTTCAGGAACTTGTCACTTTAGCAAGGTTGCAACCCTACAAAATCTAAGAATTATCTCTCTGAATTTATACCTATACCAATAGATTTAGCTTTGAATCTATTTTCTCATGGTATAAGAATTTCTGAATTTTATTAAGGATTGCTATTTTTTTACAATTTTTTTCTAAACTTTATCATTAAGAAATTTGATTATCTAAAAGTCAGTCATAATGAAAATTCAAAATATCGTTAGAAATACAACACCAAAAAAATAGAAAAAAATCATAGAGATGTTTGTTGCACTATCCTTTTCGAAAGGGTAGTTTTATTTGTTTGATAAGAGTCACATTAGAAAGAAATAGAAGGACACTAACATGTGTTGATAAGGCACCATTTTTTAATGTATGATATTTTGATAAATAATAAAAAATAGTGTGTAAGTTTGAAAATACTCAAAATATAGTCCATTCCAGTGCCATTTGTGCAGATTATGAGCATACATTTATTTCCATAAAATGAATTACCATGTCTCAAAAACCAAGTGGGCACGCAGGTCACTCATTGACCATACCTAAATTTTAAAGTATATGCCGTTGGTGCCCAATAAATTTGTCCCATTATATGTCCATAAATTTTTTAAACATATTTATGAGTACAAAGCTAATACAAGTCTATAAAAGTCTTTTGTTTACTTCAAGGTGAAATTCCTAAGGGGTGTATGGGTTTAAAGGGCTTGAAGTTGAAAAACATTAACTTTTGCAGTTTTTTTGTCAAAAAACAAGCAAAAGTGTTACCCAACTTAATGTTTTCACCCAGTTCATAGTGAACTCATCAACATAAATTGGGATGCATCACACTTTGGGACCTTTTTTCCCTATTAAAACTTGTGGTTGAACACATTGATTCTTCCTAGATGAATCGAACATGGGTCAACAATAGGACAAAAATGGAAAGAGAATGAAGAATACAAATGGCCTTCACAAAACCAACCTTAAGGTATCCACAACAGTAAGTTAGCACAATCAAGTTGAGTAACATCACATGACATTATGTATTGAAAACGAGGGCTAATGGAAAATGTGATATTACATCATGAAACTATTATTTTTCCGACTGGTTGTCAAATTCATGAAGCTATTGGTTGTTCTCAAGAGGGTACACTCTTTAAAAGAATCAATGGGAGTATACTTGTGGAAGTGGTGAAGCTTGATGATGTAGGATCATCTTTCTCTCTTCAAAATTTTCAAAGTTAAATAGACCATAAGGTCTCAAAGTTTTCCCAAGAAGGTGTTTGGTTGAAAAGCCTTTGTAAAAACTATGTAAAACATCCATAGTTCTAGTCTAAAATTAGAAGGTTCTAATGTGACGAGTCATTAGTTAGGAGATAAATTTGTTGATGTAATTGTAACTTCGGAAGATATCCACTTGTATATTGTATTTATTACATTTGTACTTTATTGTATCCCCAACGAAGATGTATTATTCCTCCAATTGGAAGTGTCGTCATTTGTATTTGCAAGTGTCGCAAGTTACATTGTAAGTGTCGTCATTTATATTTGATGGGTTATTAGACCACCGGTTTGGGGTCGTCCCTAGTTGAGTCATGTGGATGGGTTATTAGGCTTCCTTAGGAAGTCGTCCATGTTAGGTTATTGGCAGGTCAAGTCAGTGTATAAATAGAGAGTGTGTGACTCTCATTCTATTCATTCACTCACTCATCCAACTCGCATAGTTGAGAGTGAGACTTGTGCACTAGTGGGGGAGGAGTAGCTTCTAGAGACATCTATATTTTGGGGATTGATCTTTGTGATCTTTGTATTGGGGCTTATTCTATCTCTGAGGAAGTTGCGGGGTTTTTCACCTTCTTGGTTTCCCCCGGTGAAATGCTTTGTGTCTATTGTCTCTTGTGATTGATATGATGTACATGTTATTCTCTAAGTGATCCTAGATAATATTGAATGAAATTATCGAAAACATAACATGGTATTAGAGTTGACCTAAGAAAAAGACACTTGGCAGCTGCGGAATCTAGGGCTTCTTAATTTTTGGGTTTCTCTCCACAGATCATCAAAGGAAGGAGGCTAGATTGACTCTCATAGCAAGGGCACATCTTTCTATCGAGACATAATTCAATTCTAAGCATTTTTTAGTTTTTGGCCTGTCATTGTTGCAGGAAATTAGGGTTTCGAAGAAAGTTGGAATTTTTGGAATCTGAGAACATAGCTAGATGCTCCTCAGAAAAATTGAAGTTTAGAGCACAAGATCGAACTTTTTGGTTGGGAAAAAGGTCGAGCTTGATCAAACCCTAGTTCAGGATCCTGCCTAGAAGATCCAGAAGTTTCAAAGGCAATTTTGAGGGGTCAAATTTTTCATATTTCAAAATTGAGGTATACCAGCTTGATCAACTCAGCAAGGCGCATCTTTCCATCCTTTTAGAAGTTTGAATTTTTAGAGTTTCTCTCACAAACCCTAATCCAGCTCCAGATCCAGTTTTCAACAAATCAAGTGGTAAGACCTAAATATTTTATTTCCATTTGAGTTTCTCATTAAAATGTCTCCCCACACCAAGCTTGAGGATAAGCTTGAAGGGGATGATAATTTTCGAGCATGGAAGTATAGGATTGGGTTAATCCTAGAAGAAAATGAATTGGACACCTACATAAGTGAAGAGGTTCCAGTTCTAGAGGGAGAAGAGGCTAAGGCCTTACATAAGAAGAACTTCGTCAAAGCCAAGAGAATCATTGTTGATTCTATTAAGGACCATCTCATACCCAATGTGTCTTCCCTAAAGGCACCTAAAGAGATGTTTGACTCTTTAACCAAGTTGTCTGAAGGAAAGAACATAAATCGGAAGATGACTCTGCGGAACCAATTGAAAGGGGTAAAGATCCAGAATGGAGAGACCATCCAATCCTACTTTACTAAGGTCTCTCAAATCAAGGAACAACTTGAAGCTGTGGATGAAGTAGTGGAGAATGGAGAAATTGTCATGACCACATTGAATGGCCTACCTAGGTCATGGGACTCCTTTATCCAAGGAATCTGTGCAAGAAAGAAATTGATCTCTTTCAGTAGACTATGGGATGAATGTTCACAAGAAGAAGCCAGGCTTGTGGCCCGAGAAGGAAAGATGGGAAGTGAAAATCAAGCTCTCACATCACACACCAATAAAAGCAAGTTCAAGAGGGAGCCACCTCATCACAAGAAATCTTCTCACTACCATCCAAGAGAGAAGAAAGATCTAAGATGCTTCTCATGTAATGAGAAAGGACACTTTGCTTCAGAATGTCCCAAGAGAAGAAAAGACTCCAACAACATCAAGAAGAAGAACAATAAGAAGAGGTATCATGCTCATGCTGTTGAGGATGATGAACCTTCTAGAAAGAAGTCTAAGGCAGAAAGTGAAGATTCTTCAAGTGACAAAGAATATGTTCTAATCTATTATCTCACAAGTACTATTTCTCATGGGTGTAATGATTGGCTTATTGATAGTGGGGCTTCCAAACACATGACTTGGTTTAAAGAATCCTTTATGTATCTTTCTGAACATGAGTCACCTCATAAGGTGAAACTTGGGGATGACTATCAATATCCCATAAAAGGAAGTGGTGAAGCCTCCTACAAGTTAGATTCTGGAAAGTCCTTAAAGATGAAAGATGTTCTATATGTACCTGGACTCAAGAAGAATCTTCTCTCCATATCATCTTTGGATGCAAAGGGGATGAGAGTTGCATTTGTGGATGGCCAAGTACTTATGTGGCCAAACGGTAAGACCATAGATGATGTAGTAGTGATTGGAGAGCAAGAGGGAGGATTGTACAAATCAAAGGGACAACCTAAACATGCCATGGTACATGCATCCATGGAGCCGAGTGAACTTTGACATAGAAGGCTTGCGCATGTGCACTATAGAGCACTACCAATTGCAAGCAAAGCTATAAAAGGTCTTCCTGAAATACAGTCAAAACATGAAGGTGTTTGCAAAGGATGTGCAAAAGGAAAGAACACAAAGAAGGCATTTCCAAGTAGTGAAAGCAAGGCAAAAGGAATCTTGGAGATTATCCACTCCGATGTATGCGGTCCGATGTCATCCAGTTCTCTGAGTGGGTATGTATATTATGTTTCCTTCATTGATGATTTCTCTAGGAAGACTTGGGTTTATTTATTGAAGAACAAAGATGAAGTATTCAACAAATTCAAGGAATTCAAAGCCTTGATAGAAAACCACACTGAAAAGAAGACCAAGAATTTTAGATCCGACAATGGTGGAGAATTCACTTCTGGAGACTTCAAGAATTTATGTAGTGCTTCAGGGATTAAGAGGGAGTTGACCACTCCTTACAATCCACAACAGAATGAAGTTGCAAAGTTGGAAGAACCTCTCAGCATTGGTTAAAGTGCACACTATCAGAGACTCCAATAGCTCCTGCAAGGAAGCAAACATTCAGAGGGAGTCCACCCAACAACCAAACAAAGATAAGTACTTGAATTGTCATTTCTTGTATATACGATGTACATACTTATGTTCCTATATTTAGGATGTATATTATGCATTTTAGAAAAGTTGCATTAATGAACAAGATACTACTAATATGAAAGTAATGGGTAAGTAGCCTATGGTACTATACAACACTCCATTGCTACTTATCTAGATTGAAAGCTCTTTGCTGACATGTTGGGAGTAGTGCACACTCTTAACAGTGTTCTGGTAGAGATGGAAGGCATCTAGAAAGTTACCGTACGAATATGAGATATGGATGAATGTTGTATTGAAGCATTGGCTAAGATAATTGCATGAATGTATGACATATGTCTTTATGCGTAAGATTTTTTTCTGAAAACTATGAGAAGTTTCTAATCATGCAATTGAATTTGACTTGTAGGAAAGATCATGTACAATCACCTACAAAAGAAGGACAACAACATTTGTTCCAAGCAACGAAGTTCAAGAAAACTAACTATTGAAGATATTGAAGAATCTAAAGTTCCCAGGATCAGGGATACAGTAATGAAGGGATTCCATGATCAAGGAATACCAGTCAATCATGAAGAAGATGTTTGGGATGTGGTCCCAAGACCAGAAGGGATATGTTGTGACTTCCAAGGGGATCTATAAGATCAAGCATGCTGCAGATGGAAGCATAGAGAAATACAAGGCAAGGTTTGTAGCTCGTGGCTTCTCCCAGAAGGAAGGGATAGATTATGAAAATACTTTTGCACCTGTAGCCAGATACACTTCCATCATAACAGTACTTGCTCTGGCTGTAGTGATGAAGTGGAAGATACACTAGATGTATGTCAAGACAACTTTCTTGAATGGTGTAGTCGAAGAGGAAGTGTATGTGGAGCAACCACTCGGTTTTGAGACACATGACAAGGAGTCATATGTGTGCAGATTGAAGACAACCTTGTATGGCTTGAAGCAAGCACCCATGACATGGTATGGTAGGATAGATAGCTTCCTATCCAGTTTGGGATTTACCAAGAGTAAAGCGGATTCCAACCTTTACTACAAGGTTGAGGAAGGAAATCCAGTGATACTACTATTGTATGTAGATGACTTGTTTGTGACAGGTGAATATAGGTTGATTGCCGACACGAAGAGGAAGCTTGCTGCCGGCTTCGAGATGAAGGACTTGGGTATGATGCATTACTTTCTAGGTATGGAGGGGTGGCAGAGTGCAGATGGAATCTTCCTTGGACAAGGGAAGTATGCATTAGAGATCCTAAAGTGGTTCGGGATGATGGATTGCAACGCCATGGCCACACCTATGGCATCGAATCTAAAGCTATTGGGTGATGCTTCATGAGAGTTGGTTGATGCCACGGTGTATCGTCAGATGATTGGGTCCTTGATGTACCTGACGAACATGAGACCAGATATTTGCTTTGAGGTGAACACATTGAGCCAGTTCCTGACGGATCCTAGACATGTTCACCTGATTGTTGTAAAGCATGTTCTGAGGTACCTGAAGGGTATGATTGATTATGGGCTCAAATATTATGCGAATCAAAAGTTTAACCTGGAAGTTTATGTTGATTCAGATTGGGCAGGCAGTGCTACAGATAGGAAGAGCACTTTGGGGTGATGCTTCAGTATGGGATCATGTGTGATCTCTTGGTTTAGAAGGAAACAGTCCTGCATAGCACTGAGTACAGCCAAAGTAGATTATGTCGCAGCTTGTTCGATTAGTTGTGAGGCAATATGGCTGAGGAAGCTATTGTTTGAGTTATTTGATCTCTAGTTGGATGCTATCTGTATCTTCTGTGATAACCAAAGTTGTGTGAAGTTGTTTGAGGACCCTATGTTCCATGATAGGTCGAAGCACATCGAGATAAAATATCACTATATCAGGGATATGGTGCAGAGAGGCACAGTGAAGCTCCTGTATGTTGCGACTAACGAGCAGATTGCAGATGTGTTGACCAAACCACTAGCCAGAGTGAAGTTCGAGTACTTCAGAGAGAGGCTTGGTGTTCTTCAAATAGAATATACTTTGAGGAAGAAGTGATGGGACACATTTGCAGGAGCCATTCCAAGCATGATGATAGGAGGATCCTTTCCATGGCTGTGGATGTAAGCGTTGTGTGATGAGCATCAGGACAATGCTCCAGATGATGTACACTAGGGTGATGTATTGTATGGTGATCAGGACGATCATGTGATGATGTATAGTATGATGATGAATAGTATGATCATTAGCATCAGGATGATTGTTGGCATCCATTGTGTCACCATTTTTTAATCAACAATCTACTTGGAATGACATTGTTTCTATCATGTTTTTTTCTATAGTAAGTTGTTTTATTTTCCATACAACCCATCAAATAGTCCAGGTATGTACATATTTACTTACTATGCAAATCTTGTTGATATTTTGTTATATTATGAATTATTTATGTTAAAGTGACATTTTATGGGCATAATTGGTATTTATGTTTTAATTTGCAGACTGCGTTTCTCAAATGACCCTTCATTCATATTGCGTGCTTATGTGTTAAGTTAAAATGCATTGAGCTCATCGTTCAGCCTACGAAATCCATGGTTGACACATCCCAGATCGTTGAATGAAGAGGAGGACATGTGGGTTCTGTTTTCCATGTGGTGTTGATGGTTAATGAACCGTTGCTCTAGAAGATCCATCCTTATGCTTTCCAAGCCTGACAGCACATCTCATGTCCACGTTGATTCTTTAACCTCCGGTTCGTCTGCACACTCAGCCCGCAATCACGTACGCCTATTCTTGACTGCTCATGCAATCATTCTGGAAGGAGTCCAACATATTCATGCTCAGCTTTCCAACGTAACCCCTGTGCCCACGTCGACGCTCCAGTACGTGCTTCTGCCCACATTTTGAGGAAACGAATGCTCAGTTGTTCGTGTTGGGTTGGATCGACGCAAAGAAGCAGGAAGGTGACCTCTGTGTTGGCATGTAGCACTTAATCGTCCTGTGTGCTGTTGTAAAGTACCACGTAGTTGGTTGACAGTCATTAAAGATGCTATTTTTAGAGAAGTCGACTTTGTCGACCCTCTCTCCCATTGTAACTTATAAATAGATGACTCCTTTGGAGAAACGTAGCAGATGTGTAAGATCAGATAGCGTAGGAATAGACAGGAGATAACAGTTACTTCTACATAAAGTATTATGTAATTTTCTCAGATTAATGGAAGTCTCAGTATGTTGATGCTCTGCTGATAATTGTTTAAGCTGATTTAGTCTCACCATTGATTGTTGGGAAGGGCCCCTCATCAACCAGAGGTTTTGTTATCTTTTTCTGCATTTCTTTTTTGCAATTAACTAGTTTATTTTCCTGTGCGTGTAATTAACTTTGTTTTTCCTATGTAGGTCATCCTCATTTCTCTGTAATTAATATCCTGCTATTAATATAATCTCTCTTCTTCTGAATTAGGAAATGGTCGACCAATAGTTTGCTAGATTGTAATTTGTTTTCAATCTTTCTTCCATCATCATAGTTAGATATTGCTTCCAAATTCTTCCATAGTTAGTATTAGATTTTTTCTCTTCCCCTTTATTAGTTCTTCTTCCTATCTGCTGTAGGTTAATTCTTCCTTCTTCCATTCCAACCTTCTTCCTACTTCTCATAAAATTATTCTTCCTCCTAGGTAATGATTAAAGTAGATAATTCTTTATTAGTTTAGCCTCTAAATAATCTCTCTACTGCTTCCTTTGCACAGTAGGATCATTTGCATAAAGCCAGCTGATAATTAAATCATCCAAAACTCTTATTTTCCTTAACTTAACTCGTTTTCCTCCATTTGGATTGTCATTCGGACTGCCATTTAGACAGGCGTTCGGATCGTCATTCGGACCTATGTATTTTCTGCATTGTTTTAGGCCTTTTTAAGAATCTAATTTCTTCTACCTCTCAATCATCATTCTTCTTACTCCTAATTAATGGTTTTAGATGTAATTTAAATCTTGTTTTATGTTATGTAGAATTCTTAATTAAACTTCATCATTCTTTCCTCATTTCTCTTACTTCTTCCTTAACACTCTTTCAACCTTCTTCCATAGTTAAATTCTTCATATCTAATTTACTAATTAGTTACTGTTTTAGAATTGATCAGTCTTTTTTTTAAGTAGTTTGTTTTCCAATCATAGTTAATAATTCTATTTTTCCAAGTTGTTTAACTTGTTAATTACAAGAATAGTTTCCACTCATACAAATAATGAAGATGCTCATGATATAAGATTTGGATAAAAAATTAATATCTTTATCAAATTTTCTACTTGCATCTATAATAAATATCTTTATCAAGTTTTCTACTTTCCAATTCAACTACAATTCAGTTAAACATCTTTATTAAGTTTTCTACTTGCTTCATTTGGTAATCAGTTTCCTGTTTTCATAGATAGAATAAATTCTTGCATTTGAATTATGAAAGTCATGTAAGTAGTTTAAAATCATATAGTTTCATGTTAGCACATTTGCATCTTTTGTCAGCTTAGGTTAGTTCAAGCCTTCAATCCTGCGCATATAGTGATTGCATCTCATAAGCTCCCTCCTCGGGTTGACAATTTAAATATTGGAATTATTTAACACATAATAAACACCAACATTTTGGCATTGTTGCCGGGGAGGTGCTAAAGGGATTGGAGTCTAGGTATATAGGCTGCTTTTACATTATACAACATGTGGGAGGGGAAATGGTAAGATGCAAAGACGACCTCACTACGGTTTTCCATAGTGTAATAGCCTGACGCATCCACTTTAGTGGATTGCCCCAAATCCTTGTTGTTCCTTTCCGCACAAGTATGATTTCCTTTCTATACATTTGAGTATTTAACTTTCTGCAATTTATTTCATAAAGCTTGTCTTCCTTCTTTTCAGGAGTGTTATTCTTTCAGCAAGTGTGGTGTGTTTTAGTTCACAAATTTGTTTGAGTAATTTAAAGTCTTTTAAAAACACATAAAAAATTTTGTGTTGTAAGAACCCAGGGACTAATCCATGTGTGAAGTAGGATCTATCAACCGACAAAATGGATTCCGAGGTGACCATCATCATGAGAGAACTCTCTCGAATCCTAGCAGCAGCTGGGATCGGAATATCTTCTTCTCAAGAAGACCACATCTTGAAAAAAGTCAAGAATTTATCTACCTCTCCAGAAATAATAAAAGGACCAAATTTCCATGAGCTACAAACCGAATCTGCTTGCAAATCTGCCAAGGAAACTGAAAACTTGGAGACTACATTTGATGGAGAGAGACCTAATGTTGAAGATTTCTCCACATATCTATCAATAGATCTGTCATGTCCTCAAGCAATTGAACATTCAGAAGAAGAAGATCTGCATAGCATGAGGAAGGAAGATGAGTATTAGGATTACAGCGAAAGATGGTTTCAAGAGGTAATGAGGCCACAATACCATTCCTTCATTCAACACCTTCTGTTGCAAAAGCAAGTAAGCTGCTTGATTCTCCACATCTAGGTAATCACCGCTTTAAATTTTTCATATGTGGATATAGGTATGTTTTTCATTTTGCTTCGCACATGGTTACATTGGAAAAGTTCTTACACTTGAATAATGAGTTTTTCTTTTTTTTAGATAGCATATGATAGTATGTATATAAATAAAAAGTTGTATGTGGTTAGTTAGCTTTAGATATTCATACAACTTCACTTTTTGTTTTCCTTTAAAATAAAATAACTAAGAATAAGATCATGTTAATGACTAAACCAAAGCAATCTTACATCATACATGCATATTTCTTATTATACCAATTACTCAAAGACCTACTTTAATTATTATGATCTCTACAAAACTCAATCTTACACCTATGGTCTCCTAGTTCATCCTGGACTCATTATCAAAACTTGTCTCTAAAGCACCTTTAAAAGGTAGCCTAAAAGTGGGTGATATTTTCTATTTTGTGGGGAACATTACTGACCTTTTATGAAGAAGATAGACTATGAAGTCAAAGAACAACTTTAAGTTATTATCTTTTGACATGATCTGTAATTTAGGCCATTATAAATAAAGTTGTTCATAAGGTTCATGCTAAAATATTGAATTATGTGTTTAGCAGGTTGAGCACACTCTAGTGCCAACCAGCTTCCTTACAATATATATACATACATATATATATATATCATTATACGAAGCAAACCCGCCGAGGTATTGAATAGGTTCACTGGCAGCGGGTCCATGCTAAGTAAAATCTTAAACAAGGAAGTTCGGTAAGTGCAAGTAAACCCGTTGGGGTACTGAACAGGCTCACTGGCAGTAGGGCTATGCTTGCACGGTACCAAGATAAACCCATCGGGGTACTGAATAGGATTCCTGGCAGCAGGTCAATATTGGGTAAAAGAGGTTTGGTTAATGCATTTCTATTCACATAGCTCATAAAAACCCGAGTATACAAACATATGTTTAGGCCGATTATTTATACTGTCATTAGATAATGGTTGTAAGTTGGACTTGGACCTTATCATCTAATTCAAACAAATACCTAGGATATGATTATCCTAGGAATGGGACCCATAATTATATTAGATCTCACAAACTTTAAGGTGAACCTTATTTATATTCTTTGGATGACAAGAGATCTTTACAATGAGTCATGGACGACTAGTTTTTCCTATGGCATTTTTCGCATCTCTTACACTATTATTCTGTATGTGGTTTTCATGAGCATAAATTGATGAATTTGCATGTATTGAAGAATCTGACTTAGTATGATATTGTTTTGGTCATATCATGAATACATCTTTTTCTCAAAAAGTTCTAGTTTTTAGAATAATGATGTTTTTTTTTTTTAGGATTTCCTGTTGATTGATGTTGATCCAGAATGTTTATACAACTCAGTATTAATGGCCCGAGGACGTGCATTCCTTTGGTTTGGGGGAGGATTCAAAATTATTTCTATTTTAATTTGTTTACTAGGATTCAAAAATGCTTCTATTTTTATGTTTACTTATAATACAATTAAAAAGTGCTTATACAATGATCTGTTGTTTCAGGAATAATGCAAGTAACAGAAGAGAAAAAAAAAAACTGTTCTGATCCTTGTGAACAAAGAAGAGCGACTAAAAATTTCAGAAAAGCAGGTTTACATCATCCTTTTGTGTGCTGGTAGCCTCATAAATTTTCTACATAATCAACAGCAATCAGATCCAGCAAGCACATCTTGTATAGACAAATGGTCTATGTGAAGGGTCGAATGAATTGAATGAATGATGATTTGAATGAAACCATAGCTTATAACATCATGATTAAGTGTGCTAAGGTATTTAATTTTTGAAATTCTATTGATAAATCTAAACAACTAACTATACCAGGGATTAATCAAATATCATCTCTGCACACGATCTCATTCATTTAATTCATATCGACCTCACCCAATGAATCGATTAATCATGCATTATTGCGATTTTCAGAATTATTATCTCGTTATCATATGGTTTTAACTTTTCATTAAGTTATATGCAAAAAATCAACATGCGAACCGTCATTTTATTAATCAAAGATCATCATGATTTTTAATGCAATATGCTATAATCTCATGATGAAAATTTTCTTTCAACCTATCCAAAGTTTACTTTGGACATGGTTGAATATTTCACAAACCATATGAATTCGTTAACGCACACATCTTTATTATGTTACACATTGCAAAAATTCTAAATAAAGGCGTGATCGTTTAAACTAGGGTAATTTTTTAAGGGCGAAATTTCGCCAATTGGCTATTTTTTGGGCTTTTTTTCAAAAAATAAATTCGCTATTTGGTTATTTTTAGTCTCTAATATCGCCTATATTTACATAAAATATGTTTTTTTATCATAATATTTGCCAAAATTTAGACATTTCAGTAGTAAATTGTATGTTTCATATTTAATATTCGCCTACTTATCTATATTAATGTTTTTTTCAATCCAAAATAATCGCCTAGGATACTATACTTGAGTATAATATTAGAATCCTTAAAAAATACCTTGGTTTAAACGTGCCAAATTTTCGTCTCATGATTTTTCAAACATTCAATTGGACCTTGCTTTAAAACTGACCCTTACTTGATCCTCACCGTCATTCTGCTCGCTCTCATCCTTTCCGAGTCCATTCAACTGCATCCACTTCTTCCTTATTTCCTTTTCTCTTTGCTCAGTGGGACCTGGCATATCTTCAGTTTGGGGGAATGTTGGCATCCAGTGTGTCACCATTTTTTATCAACAATCTACTTGGAATGACGTTGTTTATATCATGTTTTTTTCTATAGTAAGTTGTTTTATTTGCCATTCATCCCATCAAACAGTCTAGGTACGCACATATTTACTTACTATGCAAATCTTGTCGATATTTTGTTATATCATGATTTATTTATGTTAAAGTGACATTTTATGGGCATAATTGGTATTTATGTTTTAATTTGTAGGTTGTGTTTCTCAAATGACCCTTCATTCAGACCACGTGCTTATGTGTTAAGTTAAAACACGTTTAGCTCATCGTTCAACCCTTCATTCAACCTGCGAAATCCATGGTTGACACATCTCATACTGTTGAATGAAGAGGAGGACATGTGGGTTCTGTTTGCCATGTGGTGCTGATGATTAATGAACCGTTGCTCTAGAAGATCCGTCCTTATGCTCTCTAAGCCTGAAAGCACATCTCATGTCCACGTTAACTCTTCAACCTCCAGTTCGTCTGCGCACTCAGCCCACAATCACGCATCCCTACTCTTAACTACTCACACCATCATTCTGGAAGGAATCCAGCATATTCATGCTTAGCTTGCCAACGTAACCCTTGTGCCCACGTCGATGCTCTACTACGTGCTTCTGCCCACGTTTTGAGGAAACGAATGCTCAGCTGTTTGTGTTGGGTTGGATCGACGCAAAGAAGTAGGAAGGCGACCTTTATGTTGCAATGTAGCACTTAATTGGCCTATGCACTGTTGTAAACTACCATGCAGTTGGTTGACAGTCATTAAAGATGCTATTTTTAGAGAGGTCGACTTCATCGACCCTCTCTCCCATTGTAACTTATAAATAGATGACTCCTTTGGAGAAACGCAGCAGATGTGTAAGATCAAATAGCGTAGGAATAGATAGGAGATAGCAGTTACTTCTGCATAAAGTATTATGTAATTTTCTCAGATTAATGGAATTTTCAGTACGTTGATGGTTTGCTGATAGTCGTTTAAGTTGATTTAGTCTCACCTCTGATTGCTGGGAAGGGTCCCTCATCAACCGGAGGTTTTGTTATCTTTTTCTGCATTTCTTTTCTGCAATTAACTAGTTTATTTTCCTGTGCGTGTAATTAACTTCGTTTTTCTTGTGTAGGTCATCCTCATTCCTCTGTAATTAATATTCTGCTATTAATATAATCTCTCTTCTTCTGAATTAAGAAATGGTCGACCAATAGTTTGCTAGATTGTAATTTGTTTTCAATCTTTCTTCCATCATCATAGTTAGATATTGCTTCCAAATTCTTCCATAGTTAGTATTAGCTTCTTTCTCTTCCCCTCTATTAGTTCTTCTTCCAATCTGTTGTATATTAATTCTTCCTTCTTCCATTCCAACCTTCTTCCTACTTCTCATAAAATTATTCTTCCTCCTAGGTAATGATTAGAGTAGATAATTCTTTATTAGTTTATCCTCTAAATAATCTCTCTATTGCTTCCTTTTCACAGTAGGATCATTTGCATAAAGAGAGATGGCAATTAAATCATCCAAAACTCTTCTTTCCCTTAATTTAACTTGTTTTCCTCCATTCAGACTATCATTCGGACCGCCATTCAGACAGGCATTCAGATCGTCATTCAAACCTGTGTATTTTCTGCATTGTTTTGGGCCTTTTCAAGAATCTAATTTCTTCTACCTCTCAATCATCATTCTTCTTACTCCTAATTAATGGTTTTAGATGTAATTTAACTCTTGTTTTATGTTATGTAGAATTCTTAATTAAACTTCATCATTATTTCCTCCTTTCTCTTACTTCTTCCTTAACCCTCTTTCAACCTTCTTCCATAGTTAAATTCTTCATATCTAATTTGCTAATTAGTTACTATTTTAGAATTGACTAGTCTTGTTTTTTAAGTAGTTTGTTTTCCAATCATAGTTAATAATTCTATTTTTCGAGTTGTTTTAACTTGTTAATTACAAGAATAGTTTCCATTCATACAAATAATGAAGATGCTCATGATATAAGATTTGGATAAGAAATTAATATCTTTATCAAATTTTCTACTTGCATCTCTAATAAATATCTTTATCAAGTTTTCTACTTTCCAAATCAACTACAATTCAGTTAAACATCATTATTAAGTTTTCTACTTGCTTCATTTGGTAATTAGTTTCCTGTTTTCATAGATAGAATAAATTCTTGCATTTGAATTATGAAAGTCATGTAAGTAGTTTAAAATCATATAGTTGCATGTTAGCACATTTTCATCTTTTGTCAGCTTAGGTTAGTTCAAGCCTTCAATCCTACACATATAGTGATTGCATCTCATAAGCTCCCTCCTCAGGTTGACAATTTAAATATTGGAATTATTTAACACATAATAAACACCAACAATGATGCTCCATGCGAGGATGATTAGGTGGATCATGAATATCAGGATGATACTTAGAGGTCATGGATATGGCAGGTTGTGCAGTAGCATGTAAAAGATCCCAGGAGATCCGATAGGTTGAGCAGTGAGCTCCTAATAAGTCTTGGGATGATCTTTCGAGTGTTTTTTAGGGAGGCATGTAATCAGTCCTGGAGATTCGATAGGTTGTGCTAGGCATGAAAAAGTCTTGGGATGCTCTTTAGATATCTTTCCAGTCATGCTTAGGCATGTAAACTGATCCTGGGATAATCTTTTAAGGTTTTGTCTAATCACATGTAATTAGCCCTGGAGATCCGATAGGTTGTGCTAGGCACGTAAAAGTACTGGGATGCTCTTTAGAGATCTTGTAGGTCGTGTTGAGGCACGTAAACTGATCCTGGGATACTCTTTAAAGGTTTTGTGAAGGGATGCATGTAATTAGTCCTGGGAGATCTTGCCAGTCGTGCTGAGGCATGTAAACTGATCTTGGGATGCTCTTGTCAGGTTTTGCATATGCACATAATTAGTCCTGAGGTTCCACCTCTATCAGACCACTCGCAGAGATGATGAAGACCTACAGGAGGCTAGGCCTACATCCAGCATGAAAAAGGGCTGGCTTTGTAGAAATTCCTATGACGAGATAGACTAGTGATCGAGATGACGAGTACAACAACAGTGATGAAAATGATGCTCTATGATCCAGTGACGATGATCCAACTCCAGAATTGAAGACTTGTGCCGATATGTATTGATGACCTGTGTCAAGAGAATACCTTCCTAGTTAAGAGGGAGTGTTTATGTATTTGTAACTTCAGAAGATATTCACTTGTATATTGTATGTATTACATTTGTACTTTATTGTATCTCCAACGGAGATGTATTATTCCTACGATTGGAAGTGTCATCATTTGTATTTGCAAGTGTCGCAAGTTACATTGTAAGTGTCATCATTTGTATTTGATGGGTTAATAGACCATCGGTTTGGGGTCGGCCCTAGTTGAGTCATCTGGATGGGTTATTAGGATTCCTTAGGAAGTCATCCCTGTTAGGTTATTGGCAGGTCAAGTTAGTGTATAAATAGAGAGTGTGTGACTCTCATTCTATTCATTAACTCACTCATCCATCTCACATAATTGAGAGAGAGAGTTGCGCACTAGTGGAGGAGGAGTAGCTGCTGGAGACATATATCTTTTGGGGATTGATCTTTATGATATTTGTATTGGGGCTTATTCCATCTCTGAGGAATTTGTGGGGTTTTTCACCTTCTTAGTTTTCCCTGGTAAAATGCTTTGTGTCTATTGTCCCTTGTGATTGATATGTTGTACATGTTATTCTCTTAGTGATCCTAGATAATATTGAATGAAATTATAAAAAAATCAACAAAATTATTGTAACCGAATTTGAACTACGTGGCAGAACTCGGTGGAGTTTTATTATATCTGAATGTTGAGTCATCAAAAGAGATAGAGTCTGTGAATATCTATGCTTACTCATTTGTTTCCATTAATTTAGGAAGTCTGTTAGGATTTTAATAAATTGAAAGAAGAGATTCTAGAGGTATTAATGTAATCCTACAAGAATTTGTGAAAGGGAATATGGCCAAGCACAGAATATTCAAGCCATTGAAGAATAGGTTAGCATTACTAAGCATCTGCAGTTTCATTTTGTTAATGAAAGAAGACTCATAATCTTCTGTGTGTGTTTATGCATCTTCGTGAATGTTTAAACTTTTGATGAATATTGATTTATTTCAGGAATACATGCTTGTCTATGTGTAACCTTGAAGGCAGATCAATTTACATTTGGTTAAGTTTCCGGTGAGGAATGAAATAATTGGTTTCATTTATGAGGAAGAGGACTGGGCATAATTCCTAAGTATGAAGTTCCAGTTCAAAAGGAAATAGGGTAAACCCCTTTGGGAGATAATCAATTTTGGAATCGATTTGAGAAACCATGAAAGGATGATATTGATGGCATCAAATGTCAGAGCGATTCTTAGTATTAAGTCTAAATAGAAATCAAGTTCTTGTGCATTGTATTTCTTTTAATGAGATGCGTTGTTGAAAAAGGGAAAACACATTATTGCCTTAAGGAGTTTCAAGCCAGGAAGAGGGTGACCTGTTATTGAATCTTGGTGTTTTATTAGATTATATAGGAAGTCAATAAATGTAAAATTGTTGTTTGGACAACGTTAGAACTTCAACAACATATTGTACAAAGTGTGGTCAACTAATGAATGAAGAATCACGATGTAAACGCTGAGAAGAGTGTCACGTTCCTTTCTGGCTGACCGCAATGGGGACGACTTATTAGCCTATTTGATTCCCGTAGGCTATAGTCGAGATTATAAGGGAATTAATTAATTATTAATTTGTCACCTTGGCTTAAATGTGTTTTATAAAGTGACAATTAATAATTAATTCCTAAGTGACTTTATAAAAGTCACTTGAGTCATAAAGTGATGCAAAAGTGTAAAAATGGGGTTCAATGTGAAATTAAAAGACAAAAAGGGGTCATTTTCTCTATAAAGTCACCTTTTAAATATGTTAATGAGAGAATTGGTCAAGGGAAGTTGAAGAGTCACAAAGGGTTCGATGAGAAAATAAAAAAAGGACATGAGAGCTCATTCTCTCCATTCTTGTCTATTTCATTTTCGAAAACTATTAGATCTTGAGCTTCAAGCTTCTCTTGGATGAAACCCTAGGAGGAAGAAATGGTTTAGATAGTGAGACTATCTATCCTATCCATCTATTGAGGAGGAATCATCTCAGGTTTCTCACTTGCACTTCATTTCCATTATTTGTTTGTCAAGTATTCACTCCATTTTAGGCTCTTGTGGAGTTTTTTTTCCTGCTTTTAGGAGGAAGGGTGCACCAGTAGAAGAGAACTCAATATGGAGTAGAGGATGAGTTTGGAAACTTTAAACTACCATAGGAGGTCGCAACTGTAGTTGTCTCTTTTCTTATTATTTTCTCAGTGTAGATTATGAATTCACATCCACTAGTAAGAAGAGAGGCACATTACCCACAGTGTTAGCTAGTCCATCTTGGAAATATTTGCCATCTTTTCTAATGGAGAAAATTGATTCTTCTTATTGGTTGGTGAGAGCACACATTCTCAGGAAAATGATTCTATCTCTCTATCAGATTTGAGATATAAGAGCTAGGGCGCATTTCTCAATCTCTGGGAAAAATGTGTGGGTTAAATATTCCTTGCAGCAACTCCATATCTCCATGGGTCGACTTGCCATTCTCAGAAAAGGGGGATGCAATGGTTGTTGATTGTTCCAAGCACCAATTCGTGGTAGGGAGGAGGTATTTCAATGATCATTCATTTACACCAAGTAACAGTCAAATGAGTACATGGAATCTCTATTTGAATTTCTAAGCAGCGTGACTATCATTCCACTCAGTTCCAGAATTGGAATACTATGAGAAATTCCATTTTATCTTTGCACATGAAGTGACTTCCAGATTTGAATAACTTCTTGAACATCTGGGCATATTTATATGTTGTGGGAAGTAATATAGTGTTATAGAGGGTGGTGAGCATAGCAAGGAAGAGTTGTTGTCTCAATCCTTTGTTCATAGCTCAACAACAAGCACTTCCAGGCATGTACTCTGTGTTTTAATTAAAATTATATAGATTTGAAGTTAGCCTCCTTAAGTCTAAATTTTATGAATAAATTACTGTTGTTGCTTTAATTTTACATAATATTGAATGTCAAAGATGATATATTTACAAGATAGTATGAAATATCTATGATTATACATCCAAAAATCAGTCCCACAATTTCAAATTCTCTCCAAACACCTACAGCAGTAAAGATCCAAAGTATTTGACGTAATTTCTAGACTAAGACAATAGTAAGATACAACACTTGTTTGTTAAGTGTGGCCAAGTCTCCTCAACCCAAACATTCAGAGATTGAACTTAGATTATATTCCTTATGAAGTACATTCTATAGTTGGTAGTTGGATAGTTACAACATTTACAAAATACTTAACCTTATGAGTAAAACAAAGTGACAAAAATTTAGTCCTTATTGGAAAGGTATCTTACAGTGGTATCAGAACATGCAATCCTCCCATCCTGTGAGGTGCATGTTTTTTTTTTTTATGAATCTAGAAGAAGGTAATCCATTCATCTATAGAAGGAAGAGGGATTAGCCTAGAAGGGTTTTTTTATCTGAGTTTATGGAAGGACTAGCTGTGAAAGAGGAAGAATTCTTTGAGGAGGAAGAAGAGTAGTTCATCTTAGAGGAGAAAGTAGAGATGGGTGATAGGAACAACCGCTTGGAAGGTAATGGGAATGAATCAAGTAGATATTTAGGTAGGGAAGACATCCCCACAGGTAGTACAATGAATATTATGAATGACTTGGCTAGAGGTCAACAACAGTTAATTAACCTACTAACTAACAATGTGGCAAGGGGACAAGAATAGTTGGTGGACATCGTGACTCAGTTACTCATGCATAACAGGGTAGATCACCATGATGGGGGATACAATGACACTAGATGTACAAATGGCTGCAATGGGAACCATGGGGAAGGAAGCAACACCAACATTCCCACTTAACCAAGAACATGAGCATCTATCTCAAGGATACCCAGACCACTTGTAATATCCTTGGCAATATTCAACCAAGATATTAACTCCAATTTAATTTTTTTACCAAAATTACTAGTGATTTTTCTTGACAATTTTTTGAGCAGAGTGGGTAGTTAGTGAAGGGGACTGAGGCTCAAGGTGAGTTTGGTTGGATGAAATTTTAATTCTGGAAAATATATGGAATTAGGTGCAGTAGCAGGTATGTAGGTCAGAACAGATGTGTCATTTGCACTAAGTACCAGAACCATTCACTTTTCAGCAACAATGGTGTAATGTTGCCTACTTCGAGGTTCCCGGGGAAACTGGCATATGCAAACTAGACAGGTAGGGTGATACTGGGGTATATGGAAGAGATATTATCATTCATATAAGGTATATGAAAATCCTTGAGCATATTTGGGGAGTTTTGGGAAGTATTGGCTGACAGAGGCTCAACCCAAATTGTGGAGCTAGGAAATTTGCTGGCTTCCCAAACGCAATTGAGAGGCTTCCAAAATCTGGTTTTATGGGATGATATGGTTAATATATCAAGTTATTGACCTATTGCAAAAGACGGGAGGTCAAATGGGTGCTCAAATTGCATTTTACAAGGAAATCACTAAAACTAGTCTAGGAAACCATCTAAAGAGCTAGTCTTGCCTTTTTACTGAAAAAATGACTTTAATGAATTAAAATCTCTGTACTGAAATATTATGCAGCTCTGATATACTCATATGAAAAATGACACATTGATTTTATCATAACAGAATCATCATTTTATTCCAGTGGCTTTCTTCTCTAAACAATTTTCCTTACATGCTAGAAATTACAGTACATTGGAGAGAGAACATGAAAAGAGAAGAGATTTGTTACAGAGGATCTGTTCTGATGTAGTGATCAAACTCTCTATAGATCAGAGTACTTATTTGGATGAAACCACTACTGAAAAACTTAACTGCTGTGCCCTCCTTCAACTGATTGTCTCCACCAGTGGAAACACCTTTAGATTTGGCTAAACAACTGGAGAAATGGGAGAGGAATGAGATATCAGGTCTGAAGTCGACCTATGAACATGGAAGCCTCTGATAACTACTGATAATAACTTCTGGATCTCATTAGAAGTCCTCAGCACTCTCCTCCTTAGCTATCTTCATCTACTGGTGAACCTTCTCCAAAACTAGCTAGTAAACTATTGCTCTAGTAATCTCCTCTCCAAACTGGCACTGAATCTTCAATGGTGACCTGAACTAAATATGAATGGCTGCAATACATAATACTAGACCTGAATAACACTCACAGGAAAACTCTCATGGCCTTGGGGTACATCACCCAAGAAAAGTAGCTGAGGCACATTACTCAACTTGGAGGGCTTAGAGCTCTCATGCAAAATTCTAACAATGATCAAAAGTGAGAGATGGAGTTAGAAAAATTGTTAAATAGAAGAGATGACTTATTCCTAAAGCTAGCCACATGTGTGGGTGAAGGAGGGAAGGAAGGCGCATTCCTTGACAGGAATGGAAACTTCTGACTAGAAAAACTTGCATTCTTTTGTCTTCCTCCACTCAGATTAGCAAGTGTGCCTAGGTTAGCTTTTCT
Source organism: Larix kaempferi (assembly GCA_027924585.1). Classification (NCBI taxonomy): domain Eukaryota; kingdom Viridiplantae; phylum Streptophyta; class Pinopsida; order Pinales; family Pinaceae; genus Larix; species Larix kaempferi. Next base: position 22,200,271 of record BSBM01000625.1, read on the forward strand.
GCATTGTTGCTATTCTTTTATGACTGCTTTTCTTGCTTTCTCCACTTTATTTACTTTCTACTTTCCTGCTTTTGCCTGATTTTTCCAGCTTTTGTCAGTTTCCATCTTGGTGCATCTTGCCAACTTGTCTCCACTAGATTCCTTAGCTTTTTTGAGATTTATCACTTAGGCAAGTTTGGCCTACTTGACCAATTTGAATTTCCTATCCAAGTCATCAACCACTTGGCACATTTATTAGTAATAAACATTTAAATGAAAATAATACAACTCATAAATAATTTAACTAAGCAATTAATTAATTATCCCGTAATTAATTAACTACTATGGTGTAATTGCCTCAAAACTTCCCCAATTAATTAATTTCTCAATTAATTATGAACTTAGAACCCTAGGGATAGGAGGATCCAAGTGGTGACCAAGGTCACTAGGGAGGGGACATGATAGTCCTCCGTTCCCAAGACTGCTTGTCCTCAAGCAGTTTCAAACCAGGATGCTGCAGAATTTGTTCATCTTCCCAGGTGGCATCTTCACTAGGTAGACCTTTCCATTGTACCGAGTATTCTTTAATAATTCTACTTCTTAGCTTCCTTTCTCTAATATGCAAGATGTATTCAGGTTCTAGGACTAGATGTTCTTCATCATCAAGGAGGGGGGGGGATTTCTGAAACCTTAACTTGTTGGCCCAAGGATTTCTTCAAACAAGACACATGGAAGACATTATGTATTTTACTCTCAACTGGCAGATCCAACTCATAGGATACTTCACCCACTTTCCTTGTTATTCTGTAGGGCCCATAAAACCTTGGCAATAATTTGAAGCCCCCTTTTTCTTAAGTGTGGTTTTCCTGTATGGCTGCAATCTCAAATAAACCAAGTCTCCTACTTGGAAGGTTTGGTCTAATCTATTTTTATTTGCATTGATTTTCTGCTGATTTTGTGCAACCTGCAAATTTTCTTTAAGTGCTTTAAGGATGTCTTGTCCTTCTCACAGCCAATCCTTTGCCTTCTGTGCCTTACAATTTCCAAAAACTTGATTTGCAAAAGTGGCAGACTCGTACCCATACAAGGCTTTGAATGGGGTCATTCCAATGGACATGTGGAATGTGGTGTTATAGCAGAACTCCCCCAGATGTAACCAGTTGACCCATGCCTTCTACTGCCCTGTAACATAGTTACTGATATAACCTTCTAGCCATTGGTTAACTCTTTTAGTTTTCCTGTCTGTCTGGGGATGATAGTTGTTACTGAGGTTTAAACTAGTATTTACCAATTCGAACAAATATTACCAAAAGGCAATGGTAAACTTACTATCCCTATCACTGATTCTAATTTTTGGTAGCCCATGCAATCTAAATACTTCCCTAAAAGAAAGTGCAGCAACTTGACTAGCAGAAATAGTAGATGTAACAGCAAAAAAGTGAGAAAATTTGGTTAACCTTTCAACTGCTACAAAAATACTATCTTTACCCTGGGATTTGGGCAAACCTGTGATGAAGTCCATTGATATGCTTTCCCATTTCTGTCCAGGAATTGGCAAAGGTTGTAGGAGACCAGCAGAACATGTGTGCTCAACCTTGTTCTGCTGACATGCAGTACACTCACTCACATGCCTTAGAACATCCTCCTTGAGGCCCTTCCAGGTGAACCTTTCTCTTAACTTCTAGTAGGTTTTGAAAATACCGGGATGGCCTGCTACTGGTGCATTGTGGGCAGCCATCAAAATCTGCTCCTTCAGCTTAGATTCAGGAGTTAGAAAAATTATGTTCTTATAATAGATGACATCATTGATAACCTGGTAATGATCTTCCTGATTTACTCTATCTAGCAATTTACAAACAAACTGATTTTCTGCATATTCCTTAATTAGTTGTGCCTTCCAGTTAGCAGGCACTTGCAACAAAGAAAAAAAAGGCTTCCTAGAGAGGGCATCAACAACTACATTCAACTTACCCTTCTTATATTCAATATCAAAATCATAAGATTGAATTTTGCTTACCCACTTTTGCTGCCTGTCATTCATCTCCTTTTGGGTTAGGAAATGCCTCAAACTATTGTGGTCTATTTTAACTATGAATTTACCTCCCAGAAGGTATTTCCTGAATTTAGACAATGCATGCATGATGGCTAACATCTCTTTATCATAGATAGAGTACAACTTCTCATGGGGCTGCAACTTTCTGCTCTCATAAGTAATCGGGTGTTTATTCTGCATCAAAACTACTCCTATGCCTTCACATGAGGCATCACACTCCAATATAAAAGGTTGGCTGAAATCTGAGAGTGCCAAGATTGGGAATTTGCTCATAACTTCCTTCATTCTATTGAAATCTTTTTCAGCCTCCTCATTCCAGCAAAAAGCTCCCTTCTTGGTAAGGTTTGTCAAGGGGGAAGTGAGTTTGGAGAATCCCTTCACAAATTTCCTGTAGTATGTGCATAAGCCTATGAATCCTCTTAGAGCAGTTATATTCTTTGGGCTGGGCCAATCTAAGATGGATTGGATCTTCTCCATGTGTACCTTGACTCCTTCTTTCCCAATGATGTGGCCAAGATAGAGGAGCTCCTTCATACCAAACTCACACTTCGACAGTTTGGCATAAAAGGATTGTTCTGCAAGTAGAGTTAGTACACTATCCAAGTGTTGCAAATGTTCTTCCCATGTCTTATTATAAATCAGAATGTCAGAAAAAAATACAAGTACAAACTTACAGAGTTGTTTGCTAAAGATTCTGTTCATGCAAGACTGAAAAGTTGCTGGTGCATTTGTCAAGCCAAAAGGCATGGCCAGAAATTCGAAGTGCCCAAAATGGCCCTGAAAGGCAGTTTTCTGCACATCTTCACTTTTCATTCTGATTTGGTGGTAACTAGAACGTAGATCAATATTGGAAAAATATTTGGCTCCATGTAGCTCATCCATCAACTCATCAATCCTTGGAATAGGATATCTATTCTTGATGGTTTTCTTATTTAAAGCTCTGTAATCAATGCACATGCGCATTGTTCCATCTTTCTTTTTTACCAAAACCACCGATGAATCAAAAGGACTTGAGCTTGGTCTTATGAACCCCATCTCAAGCATCTCTTTGATGTTCTTCTCTATTTCATCCTTGAATATCTTGGGATGTTTGTAGGGGTGTTTTTTTATGGGAAAAGTGCTAGGTTCCAGCTCTATCCAATGTTCAATACCCCTATCAGGAGGCCTTCCATGTGGCAGATCTTTAAACACCTTTTTGTGTTTTTGGAGCAATTTTTGGATATCTTCAGGATGTTGTGACACATCAATGGTGGTTCCTTTGGTGGAGATAAAACATTCATCAGCCCACTCTATGTCTCCATGCCTCAAAACAGATCTCATACTATGTGCATAAATCACTTGTTTTGGGTAGGTGTTAACCCCTCTCAAAACCACTTGCTTACCTTCAGTATCTTTAAAGCACATTTGGGGAATCCTATAATTTACCACATGCTCACCAAGTGAGAACAACCATTGTACCCCCAACACAACATTAGTATCAACAACATCAACAATGTAAAAACTATCAGTTACAGTATCGTCTCCAATAGTTACCTGCATCTTGGGAATCCATTTGTTGCACTGCATAGTGTTGTTCTTTCCAGGAATAATAACTGTGAAACCTCCAAATTTTTTTGATGGGAGTTTTCTTCTCTCTACCATGGCTGCATCAATGAAATTATGTGTGCCCCCCCCATTGACCAGCACTGAAACTTTCTGCCATTGCATTACTCCCTTAAATCTCATAGTGTGGTAGCGGAGAACTCCACTCAAAATTGCAAATTTTGCTTCTGTTTGTGTTGGTTCTTCTTCATCTGTTGTATTGTACCCTTCTTCTACTGGTTCTTCCACTTGTACTTCTGCACTCATTTCCTCCTCATCACTATCAGAAATTACTTCTATGTAGTGAGCTTTACCTTTTGCACATCAGTGCCCCGGAACCCATGGTTCTTGGCAAGAAAACACAACTTTTTCCTTCTTAACTCATCCTGATCTCGGAATGAGTATTATTTCCTATTTGGGGTTGCATTATTTCTGAATGGTGGCTTTGAATTCTGAAATTTTGTAGGTGGATTAAACTTAGGTGGGTATCTGTTTCTTGGGATTGCATCTTGCAAATCCCTTGTTCTGTTCAAAGCTTCTTGTAAGGTAGCTGGTCGGTAGGATTTAACCAGCCCTTTCAAAGGTTCTGTTAATCCTTCTGTGAACAATAGGATCAACCTAGGTTCTATTATATCAGTGACCATCACTGCCAACTTTTGTAATTCTGATATATATGCTTCTGGAGTGCTGGTTTGTTTCAAATGTGCCAGCTCACGGAAAGACAACTTAGGATCCCTCCTATCAAATCTTTCCACCAACCTCCTGGTGAAATCTTCATAAGACTCAACCAAATCATGTCCCAAGGTTCTCATGCCATGGAACCACCAATCACTGGCCTCCTTCCAAATGCAGAACTACCATCTTGATGGCATCCTTTTCTGCCATAGGATGCAGCTGAAAATATATGTCTAGTTTCTGCACCCAGGAACTAGCATTGCATTTTGTAGTCCCCATCAAAGTAAGGTATCTGGACCTTACCTGCAACATTCCTCAACTCAAAATTGTTTGTTGGTTTCCTATTATATCCCCTTGGCTGATTTTTTAGGTAAATCTCAGAAAAATATTTGAAAGTGATATCTCTTCTACACTCATCACTCAAGGTCAGATATACTGCATGCCTTTCCTCATAGGTAGCTACAGGTGCACCGGGTGCTTCTTTATTTTCCTCAAAGAAGGTGGGCATGGTTTGTCAAGGTTGATATTTCAAATCCATTTTAAAGTCTCTAGGCCTATTTTGTGGACCAGTCTTTGAGAAAATGGTTTCTGCAAATGTCTTTCTTTCACCCTGGTGGGAACCACTAGCACTCCCTTCTGCCTCTTTGTGTGAAAACTGTCTACTAAGGATTTCTTTAGTTTCTTGACCATTCTGTGCCACAGTATGAGTTAGATTTTCTATCCCTCTAACCATTTTAATAAGCAGTTGTCTAAACTCATCATTAGCTTCCTGTTCAGACATGTCTCTATACCCTTGTATTTCTCCTTCTATAGAATCTACCTCTTCTTCCCTAGTGTTTTTGGGGTCTTTTCCTTTAGTGCTAGGAGTTCTTCTTGAGCTCATCACCGCAACAAGAGAAGGTTCATAGGGCCATGCTCTGATACCACTGTAATATCCTTGGTAATATTCGACCAAGATATTAACTCCAATTTAATTTTTTTACCAAAATTACTAGTGATTTTTCTTGACAATTTTCTAAGAAGAGTGGGTAGTTAGTGACGGGGATTGAGGCTCAAGTTGAGTTTGGTAGGATGAAATTTTAATTCTGGAAAATATATGGCATTAGGTGCAGCAGCAAGTATGTAGGTCACAACAGATGTGTCCTTTTCACTGAGTACCAGAACCATTCACTTTTCAGTAACAGTGGTGCACTGTTTCCTACTTCGAGGCTCCCTGGGCAGTTGGCATATGCAAACTAGACAGGTAGGGTGATACTGGGGTAGAGGGAAGATATATTATCAGTCATAGAAGGTATTTGAAAACACTTGAATAGATTTGGGGAGTATTGCGAAGTATTGGCTGACAGAGGCTCAACCCGGATTGTGGAGCTAGGAAATTTGTTGGCTTCCCAAACGCAATGGAGAGGCTTCCAAAATATGGTTTTGTGGGATTATATGGTTAATATATCAAGTTATTGACCTACTTCAAAATATGGGAGGTCAAATGGGTGCTCAGATTGCATTTTACAAGGAAATCACTAAAACTAGTCTAGGAAAACCATCCAAAGAGCTAGTCTTGCCTTTTTACTGAAAAAATGACTTTAATGAATTAAAATATCTGTACTGAAATATTATGTAGCTCTGATATACTCATACAAATAGTGAAAAATTTATTTTATCATAACAGAACCATCATTTTATTCCAGTGGCTTTATTCTTAAATTTTTTTCCTTATAGGCTAGAAATTACAGTACATTGGATAGAGAACATGAAAAGAGAAGAGATTTGTTACAGGGGATCTGTTTTGATGTAGTTATCAGACTCTCTGTAGATCATAGGACTGATTTGGCTGAAACCACTACTGCAAAACTTAACTGTTGCGCCCTCCTTCAACTGATTGTCTCCACCAGTGGAAACACCTCTAGATTTGGCTAAACAAGTGGAGAAATGGAAGAGGAATGAGAGATCAGGTCTGAAGTTGACCTATGAACATGGAAGCCTCTAATAAATTCTGATAATAACTTCGAGAGCTCATTGTAAGTCTTGGGAACTCTCCTCCTTAGCTATCTTCATCTGCTAGTGAACCTTCTCCAAAACTAGCTAGTAAACTGCTACTGTGGTAATCTCCTCTCCAAACTGGCACTGAATCTTCAATGGTGACCTGAACTGAATATCAATGGCTACAATACTGAATACTGGACCTGAATAACACTCACAAGAAAAATCTCATGGCCTTGGGGCACATCACCCAAGAAAAGTAGTTGAGGCACAGCACTCAACTTGGAGGGCTTAGAGCTCTCATGCAAAATTCTAACAATGATCAAAAGTGAGAGATGGAGTTAGAAACATTGTTAAATAGAAGAGATGACTTCTTCCTCAAGCTATCCACACATGTGGGTGAAGGAGGGCGCATTCCTTGACAGGAATGGAAACTTCTGACTAGAAAAACTTGCATTCTTTTGTCTTCCTCCACTCAGATTAGCAAGTGCGCCTAGGTTAGCTTTTCTGCATTGTTTCTATTCTTTTCTGACTGCTTTTCTTGCTTTCTCCACTTTATTAACTTTCTACTTTCCTGCTTTTGCCTGATTTTTCCAGCTTTTATCAGTTTCCATCTTGGTGCATCTTGCCAACTTGTCTCCACTAGATTCCTTAGCTTTTCTAAGATTTATCACTTAGGCAAGTTTGGCCTACTTGACCAATTCGAATTTCCTATCCAAGTCATCAACCACTTGGCACATTTATTAGTAATAAACATTTCAATGCCAATAATACAACTCATAAATAATTTAACTAAGCAATTAATTAATTATCCCATAATTAATTAACTACTATGGTGTAATTGCCTCAAAACTTCCCCAATTAATTAATTTCTCAATTAATTATGAACTTAGACCCCTAGGGATAGGAGGATCCAAGTGGTTACCAAGGTCACTAGGGAGGGGACATGACACCACTCATGATTAAATTCACTGATGAGCAGCCGATGACTCAACCGGGACAACCAATACCTGGAGATAACTTGACTGGTTATCTGAGAGAGTACCAGGAACTTGGATATGAGTTCCATGCCGCCATGACATTCCAGGACTTCTGCAACATCAAGTACAGACACAATCCCAAAGACTTCAACATGGGACCTCATAATTATGACCTGTAGTGGAAGATGGGGAAACTTACTCTTCCTTCTTTTGATGGGTCCAACAAATCCGCAACGACGGCTTGGGTTCAGAAGTTGGACACTTATTTCCAACTCAACCCTATGAAGGAAGCCAAAGCCATTAAATATGTCACCTTACATTTGGAGGGAGATGCCCATGAGTGGTGGTATCATGGTTTGGCTACGCTGGGGCATGCCAACATCACAATATACATGGAGTTCACACAGAGGTTGATGGACATATTTGATAGGAATATCTGGAGCTACATTTCAGAGAGTTGGCACAAGTTAGGTAGACAAGTACCGCAGATGCTTATATCACATAGTTCCATAGGTTGGCGGTGATAGTCACAGATATCTCTGAGATCAAGATTATCATGCTATTTATAGAGGGAATGTCTCAGCCTCTATGAGGTTGGATAAAGGCATTCAAGCCTCCTGCCACTTTAAAGGATTCCATCTCTAGAGTACAGGACATGGAGGGTGCCACATCAAAGAATAAACACCCGTGCAAACCTTTCATTCCCCATAAAGGAAAGGACAAGAAGCCTCCCCAGAAAAGCACCGCCGGAAAGAACAGATTGGATGATGAGACCAGGAATGAATTAACGAGAAATAAATTATGCTTCAATTGCAAGGAACTGTGGGAACCAGGGCACAGGTGCATGGGGAAAGGCAAGGTCCACTATATCGAGGTAGTATCCGATAATGATGAGGATGATGATGATAGGGATGAGTAGGTGCAGGACAATGGGATAGAGAAGCAGCCACAGGTATAGGGGACATCGCAAACATTGGTACAGGGACCACAGGAACAACAGCTACAGCTGTCGCCACAAAGAGGGACTCACTAGTACAAAATGAGAGATAAGTGACTAAAAAAGTTAGTCACCATAATTTTTTCAAGGGATAAATGACCAAATTTGAGCAATTTTAAGTGAGCCAACTAAAAACGACTAATTTAGTCACAAGATAAAATATACGACTAGATAAAAAGTGACTAAAATAAAATGACTAACATAAACAACTAATTTAGTCATGGGAATGCAAGGCTAACAACGACCAAGAATATGAATTAGTCATTTATGTTAGTCATTTTTAGTTGTGTCACCCGGGTAATGGAAAATTACAATTTTCACAATAAATTTGTACAATTTACTAAATTTTAACACTGTAGATGGATTTAGAGACCCCTTAGTAAATTTTAACATTGCAAATAGATTTAAAGGGGGTATCAGAATGCATATGTTTGGGGGTCTCTGAATCCATCCGCAATGTTAAAATTTAGTAAATTAATGACGTTTTCATTGGGTACTTTTAATGGATCTCAGGGGGAGGGGGCAACATTAGCCATCCCTTCACTATGTACATGTTAACACTTTCAAATTTAAGATTCTCCTCCATGAAAGAACGCCTATAAGATTTTCCTTTGTAAAATATGTTATATTCTAATTGATTTCACTTATAAAATTATTTGCTTTTAAGGAGAAAAAACTAAAGCCAAATGATTGAGATAAAATAAATGTTTTAGTTTTTGTTAAACTAATGATTGAGATAAAATAAATGGTAGAAAAACCACATAAAAGAGGTTAAAATTGTTATTGATCCTTTGGAGGGAGTATTTTCTTAGCTTATGGGAATTTCCCCTAATTTTTATTTCCCACCATTTGTTACAAAACAAGAGAAATGGAGAGGATAATCAACACATAATCCACTGCGTCGAATGGCTGAGCCTTGCGGATACTCTTATGAATTAGAACCAACAACATTCTAGGAAGATCCCTACACTTACCTTTTTCCAACCCTGTATCCATCCTTTATTTCCCTATTTCTGCCCCGAGTAGTTTTTTTGGTTCAATGCAGGTAGGCGTAGAGGGGAATTTGTATAGGGGAATGCTGGGGCCAGCCTTCCTTGAGGTTTCATTGAGCGCTATTAAGTCCCCGAGACTCATTATTTATTATCAAGGCACACAGGATGAGGTATAAGCGAGGTAAAACCTCCGGTAGGCCACATACCAACAATAGTTAGAATCAAATTTTGAAAGTTGCACTGGGCTCAAAATCTGTAAAAACCTATAAAAAACATAATTCAAAGGTCGAAATTCCATCTCGAGTTAAGGTAAAAAATTCGGTGTAAAGCTACTAGAAACACCTGGATGGTTCATGTCCCAACTTATTACCTCATACGAAAAGACCTCCGCTTTTGCTATTTTTTTTTAAAGTTTGGTTAGTTCTTTTATAAGTTAAAGATTGTGTTTCTAAACTTCAATGTCCTATTATAAAGTTCAATATGATTAAAAACAACAATGTCGTATTAGAAAGTCCAATATAATGAAAACCTCAATGGTGACGTATAATATGTCAAAATGAAATGATTTTTAATGAAATTAATTAATTTAAGTTTGATTTTTTATAGTCATAAAAATTTATTTAAATTAATTTTCGTTTATTAACCCTTATAAAAAGTAAAGAATTATTTGGTTTTATTTAGATTTTTATAATTGTGTATTAAAAGTAAACCAAATATTTTGAAATTAAGATATAATGTGAATGTACCAACATATTTATGAGAAAGTGATTTTCATCTCAATCCTCTCACTAATAATAACAATAATAATAAAACAATGTGGTGTATGAAGCTCCCTTGTTTGTTTGTGGGAGAGACTCCCCCCTCTTCACAATGATATAAGTGCTAAAGTCTACACACAATTGTACATACCCTATTCACTTTATGGATTTTGAACCTATGACCTCCTACCTTCTACTATCCTCTCACTATCACAAAAATGACAACAGACAAAATATATGTGGAAAACAATATATATATATATGAAAAACAAAATATATTTTAAGGTGAAGTTCAAATATGTATTTTACAATTTTTCATAGTTAAAAAATTTAAGGATTTGAAATTTTGTTTTAAGATTGTGTATTTATTTAACTTATGATTTCATTATTATTGTAGACCTTTTGTGGACAATTTTTAGAAAAATTATGTTTTCATGAAACACCTAGACTATAACTATTTACTTCATTGACAATTTTTGCTACAATAAGATTGATTTATAGATATGAGAGGAAAAAGAATTCCATAAGTTGAGATGTTCAAATAATATATGATTAATTTTAGATTTTATATTAACACAATTCACCATCAATTTTGAGTCACCTAACACTAATAATTTTTACTCCCTAATTTGTTATTACCTTTAATAAAAACCACATAACAAAACAAATAATTCAACTATGTTGTTTCTACCTAGTAAATAAAATACTCCAAGCACCATTAAGACCTGGGCCTCTTTTAAAGGCACCTACAATATAAGACTTCACCTCCCCAAAAGGACCAATACCCATTTCCACGTGAGGAAGTCAAACATGGCTCCATATAAATATGCAATAGATCCCTCATAACATAAAATTTTAGTTGGCACCTACATAAACAAGCTGAGAAATGGAGAGGATAATCATTTCCAAGGATAAATCTCAGGTGTGCCTAGTGATATTGACGGATTCAATCGATTGATTGATCTGATTAATAAAAAAATTTACAACCGGGATTCTCTTATTTCAGAGTTTGGAGTTGTTCAGAGTTATTTTTAGACTAAAATGCATCAATAGATTAAACTAAGGATATTGGATATGCAACATGGAACTACTGAAATCACTGCTTCAACGGATGCTCGTCCGATGGGATCTCAGGGCCTGGCACAACTTCTCATACCTAAGCATATGCCCAGGTGAGATAACAAAATAACATTGCATTGATTCTGATTCTTGAACTATAGAGTGTTTTATTGTGAAAACTATTTCCAATTGTTGGGCATGAGCACCAATCTGTCAAACCTTAAAAGAATTCTCAAACCTTAGAAGAACCCTAAGATAGCTTTCAGCTTCCCTAAAGGTGACTTCGATGCCTTTGGTTAGGGTCACAACCCACATGAAAAAAACCTCAAGTACCTGCATTAGGGTTTGTGTATTGTGATTAGGGTCACGGTCCTCTTGAAAACAACCTTGGGTACCTGCGTTATACTTCAGATGCCCTGATATGCTCCTCAAATGCACTGTACATGCTCTAGTAGGGTTGAGGTTGTCTGATATAAGCCCTAACAGGGATGTTGGCTGCTCATACAACCCCTAGATGGAGCTCGGGTGGGATAGAATATGCCCTAGCAGAATACAGGTGGGCTGGAAAAGCCTTATCAGAATACGATTGGGATGGAACAACCCTTCAAACCCCTACGTCTGTCTTCAACCGTGGCCCTTACACCTGCGGCTACCTGAGATTTTATGTGATCAAGTATTTGTGCATTTTTTCTAAATTGGGAACCATGCACTGTATGTTGATGTAATTGTAACTTTGGAATGTATTTCACATATGTATATTGTATTCCTATAGAGATGTTATTATTCCTCTATACGGAAGTGTCGTCATTTATATTGTAAGTGTCGTAACTTATACTTGATGGGTTATTAGACCACCTTGATGGGGTCGGCCTTGTATAAGTCATGTGGGTAAAAGGGTTATTAGACCACCCTATTGGGGGTCGGCCCTGTCAGCATTATGTTAAGTGGTTAAATTGAGGCCGACCTAGTAAAGGTTATTAGGCAAGTCAAGTCATGTATAAATAGAGTGCAGGAGGCACTCTATTTCATCATTCAATTTCTCACTCATACTCTCATTGGAGAGTGGCGCACTTGTGGAGGAGGAGAAGCTGCTGCTAGGAGAAGACTATCTCTTATTCTTGGGTTGTATCATTTCTCTATCTATCTCTGAGGAAGTTGTGGGGTTTTTCACCTTTATGGTTTTCCCCAGTGAAACTTTGTGTGTCTATTGTCTCTTGTGTGATTGCATTATTATGTCCATGATTGAGATGCTGTAGATATGTTGTACATGTTGTTCTCTCAGTTAAGATCCTAGATCAAATTGAAGTAAATTCTGAAAAACTAACATGGTATCAGAGCTAGCCTGAAAGAAGGCATGGTATGGAATTTATGACACTTGCTGCACTTGCGAAGCTAGGGCTTGATATAGAAAAAACCAGTCATCATAGCACTTTTGCTATAAATTCATTTCGGCAAAGGTTCAGGATCTGAAAATCTTACAGATCAAAGATAAGATCCCAATGTACCTTGTGTTTGCAGCACAACATCTAATTCGCTGTACTTTTTGTTTTATGTTCCGTACACTCTAGGGTTTCTCCCTCTTCCATATCTCAGTCATAAATAGGTGACCTAGGAAAAAAGGTCACAACATGGGCTAGGAATCTCCAAATGAAATATTGTAAAAATTGGCAGGTAGGGCACGAACTGTAATTTTACAGGTCCTATTTTCAGAGGCCGAAATTGAACCAATGACATGTGGCACTCCGTACAAGTTCGCTCTCTTGTTTTATCCCATAAACAGGTCACGTTGCGACACTTGGAATAACTCTCTCTCAGAGAATCCATTTGAGGTCAGGCCTGTGGGGTTGGAAAGATAACAGGTTAGGCTACCATAGGAAGAATTTTTGGACCTGTAGATCTGAAATTTCGGAGTTACACTAGAAACAATCAGGTGCATATTTTTGTCAAAACAAAATTGGATTTTGAGCACCTTCATTCATGGCTCCGGGAATTTAGGGTTTCAAAGAATGTTGGAATTTTTTGTATTGGATACCACGGATGGATTCTCCTCATCAAAATCAAAATTTAGATACTAAGATCAAATTTTTTGGTTGGGCAGAAGGCCGAGCTTGATCAAACCCTAGTTCGGGACTTTGATCCGAAAGGTGAAAAATTAGGGCTTATGCAAAAATGGGAATTTTTGAAATCTGTGACCATAGCTGGAAGCTCCTTGGAAAAATCAAATTTTAGGGCTTTGGATCAAACTATTTGGTTGGGTGAAGCTCTGAGAAAATCAAACCCTAATTCAAGGTCCTTCCCAGTGAATCCAGAAATCTGAAAGGCAATTTTGAGGGGTGAAACTTTGCAGTTTTCAAATTTCGAGTATACTAGCTTGACCATATCAGAAAGGCACACCTTTCTATCCTTCAGAAGTTTGAAATTAAAAGTTTGAATTTTTAGGGTTTCTCTGGCAAACCCTAATCCAGCTCCAGATCTAGTTTCAACAAATCAAAGTGGATTGGGTTAATCCTAGAAGAGAATGGATTGGTCACCTGCATAAGTGAAGAAGTTCCTGTTTCAGAGGGAGATGAGGCTAAGATTATAAATAAGAAGATTACAAGCAATCTCGACAGGTATGACTTATTCAGGTATGTTTCGAGATCTGTTCATGATTAAGTTTATGGTATGTTTGTCTTCATTAAGGTTAGTACAATCTTGATTAACTTTAGACTTGTCGTATCACCTTAATAAAATTATGAATGCAGATATTCATTGATTAGGGTTTTGACACTTATGATTGTACTAATGCATTGTGGTGTTGTATGAGGATGATGTTGTCCACTAATATGAAAGGTACATCTAGAAATACAAATCAAGTTATAGATCAAGAACATATGACCATGGTGACATGAAGAAAAAAGACTCATCCATAGTCATGGATCACATAGAAGCTCTACTTACAAGGTATGAATAATTTGGTTCCACAATGGTCAACTTATGAGATATGAAGGTCACTAGCACAAGTCATCTAAGAGAACAAGAAGACATCATGTGGGTATGTTAGACATAACCAACTAACATATTAATCCAGGTATGTTTTTCCTATATCAAGTTAGAATCCTACCTTGTGATAGGATCTCTTATATAACTATACTTGGTGTGATTGATAATGATTATTCATGAAGTTATAGGTTTGAGTAATCATGGGTTTAGGCATATTATGCTTCTTACTTTGATTGATGATATGACTAACCAGAAAAGTCCTATGGTCAAATAGGAATATGCATGAGTAAAAGAATTTTGATAAATTATCTATGTATGAAATGATCTTGACCATACATGTTTAAGATTACTTAGAATCATAATGTTTTTGATAGTATTAAGATTATACTAATGAATGTATGTATGAGACCTCGAGGATAACACAATGATGATACCAATAAGTATGCATAATGATCGAGGATGGATATATGTTCAAGGATAGGTAATCTAGGAAGCAAATATCAAGAGGGAGCACACTCCAGTAATTCCTGCAAGGAAGCAAATATTGAGAGGGAGCCCACCCTACAACCAAACAAAGATAAGTATTTGAATTGTCATTTCTTGCATACTTGTTTGTTTAAATAATATTGTTCAATGATGTTACTAGACTTAGGGTTTGTATTATGCATATTAGAATAATTGCATTAATGAACAGTATACTACTAATATGCATGTGATGGGTAAGTGGCCTATGGCACTGTACAACATTCCATTGCTACTTATCTAGAATGAAACCTCTTTGCTGACATGTTGGGAGTTGTGCACACTCTTAACAATGTTCTGGTAGAGATTGGAAGGCATTTAGAAAGTTACGGGATATGGATAAATGTTGTATTGAAGCATTGGCTAAGATAATTGCATGATTGTATGACATATGTTCTTATGCATAAGAATTTGTTCTGAAAACTATGAGATGTTTCTAATCATGCAATTTAACTTGTCTTGTAGGAAAGATCGTATACCATCACCTACAAAAGAAGGACTACAGCATTTGTTCCAGCAACAAAGCTATCTATTAAAGAATCTAAATTTCCCAGGATTCGGGATGCAGTAATGGAAGAATTCCATGATCGAGGAATAACAGTCGATCATGAAGAATGATGTTTGGGATGCAATCCCAAGACCTGAAGGGAAGTTTGTTGTGACTTCCAAGTGGATCTATAAGATCAAGCATGCTGCAGATGGTAGCATGGAGAAATACAAAGCGAGGTTGTAGCTCGTGGCTTCTCCTAGAAAGAGGAATTGACTATGAAGAGACTTTTGCACCTGTAGCCAGATACACTTCCATTAGATCAGTACTTGCTCTGGATGCAGTGATGAAATGGAAGGTACACCAGATGGATGTCAAGACAGCTTTCTTGAATGGTGTAGTTGAAGAGGAAGTGTATGTGGAGCAGCCACTCGGGTTTGAGACACATGACCGAGAGTCACATGTGTGCAAACTAAAGAAAGGCCTGTATGGTTTGAAACAGGCACCCAGGACCTGGTATGGCAGGATAGATGGCTTCCTATCCAGTTTGGGCTTTACCAAGAGTAAAGTGGATTCCAACCTTTACTGCAAGGTTGAGGAAGGAAATCCAGTGATACTACTATTGTATGAGGATGACCTGTTTGTAACAAGTGAGGATAGATTGATTGCCGATACGAAGAGGAAGCTTGCTACCGAGTTTGAGATGAAGGACTTGGGGATGATGCACTATTTTCTAGGCATGGAGGTGTGACAGAGTGTAGATGGAATCTTCCTTGGACAAGGGAAGTATGAAGTAGAGATCCTGAAGAGGTTATGGATGATGGACTGCAAGGCCATGGCCACACACATGGAATTGAACCTAAAGCTTCTATGTAATGCTTCATCTGATCCAGTTGATGTCACTGTGTATTGTCAGATGATTGGGTCCTTGATGTACTTGATGAACATGAGACCAAATATTTGCTTTGCAGTGAACACATTGAGCCAGTTCCTGACAGATTCGAGAGGTGTTCACCTGGTTGCTGTAAAGCATATTTTGAGGTACCTGAAGGGTACAATTGATTATGGGCTCAAGTATGATGCGAATCAAAAGTTTAACCTACACGGTTATGTTGATTCGGACTGGGAAGGCAGTGCTGCAGATAGGAAGAGCACTTTTGGGTGCTGCTTCAGTATGGGATTAGGTGTGATCTCTTGGTTTAGCAGGAAGCAGTCCTGCGTAGCACTGAGTATAGCCAAAGCAGAGTATGTTGCAGTTTGTTCAGCTAGTTGTGAGGAAGTATGGCTGAGGAAGCTATTGTATGAGTTATTTGATCTCCCGTTGGATACTATTGGTATATTTTGTGACAACCAAAGTTGTGTGAAGCTGTTTGAGAACCCGGTGTTCCACGATAGGTCGAAGCACATAGAGATCAAATATCACTATATCAGGGATATGGTGCAGTGAGGAGCAGTGAAGCTCCTGTATGTTGCGACGGATGAGCAGGTTGCAGATGTGTTGACGAAACCATTAGCCAGAGTGAAGTTCGAATACTACAGGGAGAGGCTTGGTGTTGTTCAGATTGACGACACTTCGAGGAAGAAGTGATGGACACATTTGCTAGAGCCATTCCAAGAATGGTGAGAGGAGGATCCTTCCCATGGATATGGATGTAAGCATTGGATGATGAGCATCAGGACGATGCTCCAGTTACTGCTCCATATATGCATCATGTTGGATTCTGGATATGATTAGTTGGATCATGTATTTGTATATGTATCAGGTGGATACATTGTATGATCAGTTGGATCATGTATTTGTATATGTATCAGGTGGATACATTGTATGATCAGGTGGATCATGTATGATGATATGTATGAGGTAGATACATGATATGCATCAGGTGGATGCATTGATGATTAGGATGATCATACTATGATGACATGCATCAGGAGGATGCTTTGACATGATAAGGTGGATCATGTGTGATGAGTCTGAAGATGCAGATACACAAAGCCTTGTCGACATGGTGGTAGATTTGTTCTCTCATGTGCGTTGATGTGAGTGCTGAGCCTTTCTCGGATGGTCAGAGGAAATTCCTTTCATGCCGGTGAGTGTAAGTGTCATGTTGTGTGCATATGGGTTGTTCCTCATGAACGATGATGCTATGATGATGATCAAGATGATCATGTGATGATGTACATCGGGATGATGTATGGTGAGTATCAGGTTGATACTCTATGGTCGTGGACAGGTTGTGCAGATGAGCATGTAAGTTGACCTGGGAGATCCGACAGGTAGAGATGTGTGCTCATAACAGCCTGGGATGCTCTTTCGAGGCATTTGTCTGGGAGGACATATAATAGTGCCCTGGGAGATCCGACAGGTAGAGCTGTGTGCTCGTAACATCTTGGGATGCTCTTTAGAGGTTTTGTCCTATGGCATGTAATGTGTCCTTGGGAGGTTAGATAGGTAGAGCTTTGTGCTTGTAACAGCCTGGGATGCTCTTGCAAGGTTTTTCCATGACCACATGTAATGTGTCCTTGGGAGGTCCGACAGGTAGAGCTATGTGCTCGTAACAGCATGGGATGCGCTTGTAAGATTTTGCGGTGTGACCACATGTAATATGTCCTTGGGAGGTCTGACAGGTAGAGCTGTGTGCTCGTAATAGCTTGGGATGCTCTTGCGAGGTTTTGTGGTGGGGTCACATATAATATGTCCCTCAGAGATCCGATAGGTAGAGCTGTGTGCTCGTAACAACCTAGGATGCTCTTGCCAGGTTTTGTGATGCACATAATAAGTCCTGAGGATTCCACAGTATGGCTAGTGATGATGAAGGCCTGCAACTTGCAGGCCTACATCCAGTATGAAAAAGGACTGGCTCTATAGAACTTCCCATGACGAGTAGATTGGAGATTGATTGAGATAGTAGCAGCGGTGATGATGACGATGATTCGATGTCAATGATCCAGGGACAATGATCTATGTCGAGAAATACCTTCCTAGTTAAGAGGGAGTGTTGATGTAATTGTAACTTCAGAATGTATTTCACATATGTATATTGTATTCCTATAGAGATGTTATTATTCCTCTATACGGAAGTGTCGTCATTTATATTGTAAGTGTCGTAACTTATACTTGATGGGTTATTAGACCACCTTGATGGGGTCGGCCCTGTATAAGTCATGCGGGTCAAAGGATTATTAGACCAACCTATTGGGGGCTGGCCCTGTCAACATTATGTTAAGTGGTTAAATTGAGGCCAACTTAGTAAAGGCTGTTAGGCAAGTCAAGTCATGTATAAATAGAGTGCGGGAGGCACTATATTTCATCATTCACTTTCTCACTCATACTCTCATTGGAGAGTGGCGCACTTGTGGAGGAGGAGAAGCTGCTTCTAGGAGAAGACTATCTCTTATGCTTGGGTTGTATCATTGCTCTATCTATCTTTGAGGAAGTTGTGGGGTTTTTCACCTTTATGGTTTTCCCCAGTGAAGCTTTGTGTGTCTATTGTCTCTTGTGTGCTTACATTATTACATCCATGATTGATATGCTATAGATATGTTGTACATGTTGTTCTCTCAGTTAAGATCCTAGATCAGATTGAAGTAAATTCTGAAAAACTAACACTGTAAAGTTTGTTACTTCATTTTTCACTTTTTGGTTGGGATCATAACCAAAAAGAGACTCGATCTATTTTTCATCCATCCTGCCAACAATATCAATTGGTTATGAAATGACAAACATAGAGATAATGTAGATTGAAAAAGTTTAAAACAATGAAAATAGATTTTTGTGACAGTTTTTAGAAATGACAATTGATTTCTCTACCCTTTGTTCTATATTTTTATTTCATGGTCTCTCAGAAGGGGCTTTCAGGTTTCTTTCAACGGGATCAATAATAGAAGTTGGAGGCTGCTGCTAAGAATGAAATTAAATGTCTCAGAACTAGTGGATTTTCCTCACTAAGAGAAACTTTATGATCTACGAGACAAACCCCCCCCATGCATATTTGGTTATCAACTTAAAGAACCCCCCATGCTTTCCTATAATATTCTTAGCAGCCTTGAGCAAGAATTCGATTGGGTTGAAGTTATGTACACACTCATTCAATTCTCTCCTTAGGTGAATTTATGCATACATTTTGATATGGGTAGTTTTGGACATGATAATTGAAACTATAAATACGATTGGACAGTTCGCTGTGATAAGATGTGACTGAGGACTCAGGAAGGAAGGAACGATGGAAAAGGAGGCTCTAGGTGCATATAGATCCCTGCTGAGAGCCCGAAAGAAGTCATTTGCGGGCGATCTTCCAATGTTAACTCATTTTGTAAAGGAAATTCGATCCAAGTTTGAGGATGACTAAGCAGTTTCATCCACCTTAGAGATCCATAAAATACTGCAAGATGCACGGGAAGCAACTTAATTCCTCTCTAACATGGTGGTACAGGCCAAGCTCACTGATAGAGGAAGCTACAGTATTTATGTTTTTTTGACATATAGGGTTTAGGGTTCAGATTTTAATTATAGTTTTATTTTTATTTTTGCTACTTACGGTTGCGACCTGATCTATTTTAATCCCTTTGATTGATGGTGAATTTACTGATAGTAAGTTGTAAAGAAAACCTTAATTGATTGATAGTGAATTTACTGATAGTATTCTAATAAACTTGTAAAGAAAATTTAATCAAACAGGAACATTGCATGAGTAAATGCCATAAGCATTACACAAAGCATATAAACAGAAAACAAACTCACAAAATAAAGATGGCACTGGGATTAGAGTGGCAAAAAATTCACCTGTCAAAATATTCAATTTTATTATGGTGTACTCTTATAAGTGAGATCTTTCAACTGTCATTCATAGATGACACAAAGAGTGGAGAAAAAATCTACTATCAAAATCTTCAATTTTATTATGGCGTACTTTTATAACATGAGATCTTTCAATGGCCATTCATAGATGACATGAAGAGAGACTATAATGGTTCAAACTTTGGAACATGAACAATTTAACCCATTTCCATCAAATGAAATATCAAATACATTTGCAAAGATCTCAGTGAATGGATATTTTCAATGCTTCTAGTCTAAAATTTGCAATGAAATGCAAACCAATCTTCTCTCAAAAGTATTCCCTTCATAGTGCAACTCTTGATCATGTCAGACATCCCAAACAACAAATGTTTTGTTAGTCTCCTCCATATGGATCTAAGATCATAATCGTCTCCACATCTCCATACTTAAAACCAGGGATTAAACCATGAAAGGGCTTTAGGGCTCCCTTCCATGCCATGTGCAACCTCTGATCAACATCAATACTCTTTCTTGAAACCAAGCATTGATGCAATTAATCCTTGGGCCATCAACTTAACTCTCACACTCAATAATATCTCCCTTATCATCATTTTACGTCCTTCTTAAGAGAATGTCAATTCTTCTCACCAGAATCTTTCTACTTCAGAGAACTGCATCTTCTCAACACAACCACCGATTGCAACTAAAAGGGATTCCAAGATGCTGAATGTCCGCCAGAAACGCTATACTCCCTATCAAGGGCTGAGTATATCCTCCTTTCCTGTGAGGAATCAAATCCTCCATTGTCACATGTCTGCTTATACAGCAGTTTTCCAAGTTGCTCCCATATAAGCCTATGAGATATTCAAATTAGATTGTGTTACTGCCTTGGATATTGTAGCATCAATCAGTGAGGGTTTCTCCCCAGTAAGCGATCCCAATTAGATCGCCCACCATTTGGTGTAGGGAATCCGTCCGGTTAATGGTACGGCTACTGTGTAAGTTTTTAAAGATTTGTTTACTTTACCGGTTGCGGCCTGATCCACCGTTTATATTTTTTTGTTTTGTTTAAGATGATATGCATGTGCCCTAAATTAAATGCATGCATTAAACAATTCTATTCTAGTCTAATTAAATCAAAATTAACCTATCCTTATAAGGAGCAAATTTAAAAGATGAGTACTAAACTAGAAGTGCAACTAAGAATTCCACAGATAGCTGTCAAATTGAATAGAAGCATTTACAGCAGAAAATAAAGATTATCAAAGATAGCTCTGATAGAGACAAGTATTCTATTACCCATTTAACATAGAAATTTTGCAAGGAAATGAAACCATTCATAGCAGAGAATTAATTCACAATAGCCAGGAAATATCTCACAGGAAATGTATGAAAGATGCAGAATCAATTCAACAATTATTCAACGTGATCCCAAGCAAAGTGTTGTGCAGGCTTCCACAAGCCAAAACAATTTTCTTTATTCATGTAGCAGAAAAAGTTCATATAGAAGATAGAAATGTCCTTTCACCTGCCAAAATTCCTTCTATTCTCCTCTACTTAGCTATATATAGCTGTACAGAATGCTCCAAGAGCTGCCACCTAAACCCTAACCGTTTATATTCCTTTCATTTGTCTTGTAGTGCCCATGTCATAAAAAGAGAATAAAATCCAAAATATTACAAAGATACTGATGTTATTGAGGGCCCCATGTCATTTAATAATTGATACATATGAGAACTTGTAAGAATAGATGTTGGTCGTAGACCCACAGGGCAAGGCAAACAATGGACTATTCATGAATCGATGCCTTTTGTTGACTTGGGCGCTTCTGTTGAGGCCGATACTCCCACTGGGGCTTGAACTACTAGTGCTACCATTGAAGTTGATGTTCCTGCTTCTCTTGCTGTAACTTGCGGTGCTCCAGATGTTAGTCTACTGTCAATCTTTGCTATAAACTTCACCCAAACACAGGTTTCTTTTATAATATTGTTTGCATCCAGGGAAAGCATGGTTTTCAGTGAAACCTCATGCTTGGCCGGTTCTTCTTCTTCATTAGTAACTTCTATCATTGTAGCTTGTAGACTTTCACTTAGAAGATGTGTGCGAATTGCAACCTGGCCAATCCAATCATGCAGATCCTCAGTGTTCAGAACATCTATCTTCTTTACATAGTCTGTTTCAGCATTCAACCCATCCTTTAGATCAGACAAACATTGGGCTTTGTCTGGGAACTCCTCTATAGTTTGAGGCATTTTCACTTGGAATTCTTCATGGGTGGTTCATATCTTCAAATACAAATTCCCACACCACTCAAGTGTAGCCAAGGCCACTTTGTTCAACTTTACTCCATAATCCTGGAAAAACCCCAAGAGGCGGATATCTGCTTTGAAACCGGCGATGGAATTAAGAGGGAGTCCTTCTGGGAATCCTGATCTTCCCTCTCTCCATTTCATTTGACTCCTAATGTCCTCAACAATACATGTGTACTTCCTCCTATGCCTAGCGGCCCTTACGCCTAGCGGCCTCAGCATTTATTTCTTTGATCCTGGTCACCACTTGCTTTAACTTGCAGATCTCCTCTGTCATGAGTCCCTGGACATCGTATGTATTCCTCATGATTTCACAAGCCTGCTCATGAAAGGGTCCCAAGTCTCCAACCTTGTTGGTTGCGAGTTGTAATTGATATTCTAGCAGCTCCTCCTTATCTTCCAACTTCACAACGCTCTCTTTTAGATGATCAATCTGTTGAGCAGTATCAAACCTCTCTAATTCTAACTGGAGGTTGTGGCTTTCTAGAAATTTTTTCTCTGTCTCCAAAGTTCTCATCTGTATCACCAAAGCTCTCTTTTTAGCTTCCAGATGCTGAAGCCTTCTGTTAAGTTCTTCCTTTTCTTGCACCAAGGTGTCACATTTATCAACCACGAAATTTGAATAATTCTGCTCTTTAACCAGAGTTTCTTGCAGATGGTTAGCTCTATCTTTCTCTAATTAAAATTTGTCTGTTAATATGTTGACATTGTCGGTGGTTTCTAGAACAGCGGACACATAAATAGATTCCATGAGTTGGGGGTCATGTTGGGTACCTTGCATGACTGTGGTTTCATGCCTGGTGACGATATCTGGTTGAAAGGGTCTCTTCATAGTAGTCACCGTTTCTTTAACAATGGATTTCCTCTTTTTGTTATAAGTGAACTTATCCCATTGGGACACTGTGCTATTCTTGGAGGGTGTGAAAGGGACAATGGGGAGGTCTCTTATGGGGGAACCCATATCTAAGTCTTGTATGTTTGGGATTTCGGCGTCAGCACCTTCCTTGGATTTCTTTTCTTCCTCTTCTTTCCTTTTTGCTTCTTCCTCTTGCTCCTGCCTCCATTTGTCCTCTTCCTCGTGTCTTGCATTTCTTTCAAACCTGATCCTCTCTTCTTGAATTCTTTGGGCTTTTGCTTTAGCTGCTTGGGCTCTTAAAGTCTCTTCTTCTCGGAGTTTATCCTCTTGGATTTTCTTGGCTTGTTCCTGGAACCTTTGTTCTTCTTTTGAAAGAGCTTCAGTAGTCCTCAAGGTATCCTTTCCTCTCTGCTGATCTATTTTTCCCACAATATTAGAGCTCGAGCTGGCTCCCCCTTTGCCAAGTTGACAGATCCTTAGCTTGGTCATATTGCTGAACCCTCTATATACTTCTTCCTCTTGATCATAATAGTTAGCATATTCAAAGGGAGTGGAGATTTCCTTGCAATGTTGTGCAGCTTTTCCCTATCGATCATTTCTATGAAAAATCTTTTGCCCAAAATGAAAAATTTTCAATTCTGCGACAAAATCCTCTACCGTTGTAATTCCTAAGAACTTGTAGGCCCCAACATAGAAAGGTAAAGGCGGGAAAGTAGACTTCTTTGCTTTGTACAAGGTGTTGCCAATCCCATCAATGAACACTTGCCTCACTGCCTCCCTGTGAACTACGTGATCTATAGCATACCTAGGTAGGATATATGGGCTTTGGAGCCTCCATACATTCTTATATAGGTGCCTTCTAGCGAAAGATAGAAATCACCATATTTCTCTAACACTTCCATGGCGTTCTCAGATAGGCAGCTGGGTTCTTCATTAAACATTAACTCTTATAGGGGCATGATGAACTCCTCACAAATGAGTTTGTAATGCCTCTTGTAATTCTAAGCCCAAAAGATCTTGTAGGCAATGAACATTGAGTTATCTGCTGAGTTCCATATGCATCCCAACTTGGGGAAGGGGAATTTCACCACAATACAATCTATCAAGTAAGATGCTAGATAACATTCTTCCTTCTTCTCCACAAACCCTTCCCGTGCAGCTATTTTGTCTGATGACAGGCTGTTTAAGAGAATATCAGCCCAGTTGAAAATCGTCCCTTTGAAAGCTACGTAGTGGATGATGGGGACCCATTGCACCATGAACATCATCCCATTGGGTCTTCCGAAGATTCTACCTAACATGAGAGCGATCATTCTGAAAGGGGGCCTCAGATTCTGAACCTCGTACTCTTGACTGTCCTTCTTCCTGATCTGCTTGCTCGAAATTAATAGCTTCTTGGCCATCTCTAGATTGTCCATCTGGATCTCTTCCAACCATGCATCATCAAGTCGTTGCTGGGATTTGGGAAACTTATAAGCCGTTGAGATATATGATGGGTGAAATGAGGCAAAATCCTTTCCTTTGTTGTCTGCTATAACTCTTGTCTCAGAGTTCGCATGCTGCAAAACCCAACCAATTACTTCCGAGCATGGGAAGAGTTCTGGACGTGTGGCTGCCTTGGATATACAAGAGTTTCTGATGTTCTAATATAAATATTCTTCCTCAAGAAGAGCTTCAGGGAAGTCCTGATCTCTTATCATATGGTATGCATCTCCCCAGTTTACTTCTGGGGGCACGCCTGCGATGCATTTGGTATCTTGGAATGTAGTCTCTACTCTTGTGCTTTCGTCAGTTGCCTTCGACTTTCTCTTGCCGCGTTTGGCCATTTTGAAAATCCTATTCAACAATCAGACATGAATAAGAATATATGACACGACGTCGGCAATCCAAACCGGCATCCTACTTATAATGATAAGATCCAAACGCCAACAAAAATTTCTAATTCCTGCTCGTCTCATTGTTTCTAAATATTTCTTTCACGTGCTATTTTAAAATCTTGTGAGAACTTTAATTTGGTTACTTCCACTGTTGATATTGTAATTATGAGCTATGAAAGTAATACACATAAAGTAGGCCTGGGTATACTACGTTCTTATAAGATAAAATCATGATAAAAACCGGCTTCAAAGCGCAGAATGGCGAAAAACTCCACAGTCACGTAAAAATGCTTATAACTTTGGTGTAAGGATGGGCAAGGTTAGTCTCAGAAAAAACCAAACAGGTGGCTTCTATAAAGGGCAGAGGTATGCTACAGGCTCTTCTAAAATTTAAGTGGTGGGTGCTTGAGGTTCTAGAACCTTTTATGTCCACAAGTAGGGCTTCAATACGCCAAGATGGGGTGTACATGGGTCGGCCATAGCAGTGGTTATTCTGAGGGTCTTGCCATGGCTAGGATAGAACGAAAAAGCGACAAACCATGCCATTTTGACCGAGAAGAACACCTTATAATAAGGTCTATGGGGGTACTAACATTTGAAGAGATGAACGTTATGCGGATGATGTCGTTCGTTGTGGAACCGACAAGCCTGGAATGCGTACTTCGTGACTTCAAACGGAAACGGGAAGAGAAACTCAAGCAACAAGAAATAATGGAAAACCAACAGGGTTCACGGCCTATATAATAAAATAGGTATGTGCGAGCCATTATTAGGGTGGTTGTAAGCCATTAAAATGGGGTTAATGCAGTGCACGAATGGGTCAAATTGACTTTTTCTTTAATAAATGCGACCGCCATTTAATCGAAATGACTTGGTTAAGGTTTTCGTCTCCTACGGAGAGAAAGGTTGAGATTGTCCGCCATTGCAGGAGACTTGTCCGGAGTTTTCCGCGAAAGGAAAGCGTACCGCTGTGCATCGGAAAAATTAAGTGAGTCTGTCCGCCTTTGCAAAACAATTATGTGAGCACCTTCGCTAACGTGGAAGAGTTAGATGAACTCTCCCGCCATTGCAGAGAAACTTAGTGAATTAATTCCACCATGAGATGACTTGGTCAAAGTTTTTGCTTTTTCAGAAACTTAAGATGAGTCTTCCACCGCGGGATGAATTGGTCAAAGTTTTTGCTTTTTCAGAAACTTAAGATGAGTCTTCTACCGCGGGCTGACTTAGTCCTTTTCTTCTGCCGTTTCGGAAAGTTTGGACCAACCCATCCACCGTTGTGGAAAAGTTAGCTCAAAACTTCCACCGTTTCGGCTCAGGATCTTGAGTTTTACTTAGGAAAAAAATAAAATAAACTCAAAGAGTAAGGCAAGTAAAAGACCTTTCTTCAAGGAAAAAACTAAGGAAATACCAAGGTGCTCAGATTTTCTAAGGAAAACTTCCTCTAAAAAACAGAAGGAGGGGCCCCAATATTTTCAAAAAATTTGGGGGATGTTGCAGCAACAACAAATGATGATTCGCTGGCGAACATAGATCTTTGAAACAAACTCATGTTAGGGTCGAGAAACTTACAAAGTGATGACTACATTTGCAACCCAAATGTCTCCAAAGTTCATCTTCGAAGAATGCAGTGATCACTCTTATTCTTAATGGTGATAAAGGGAAAGGCAGCTTTGGCTCAAATTTCCTTAAAACTCTCTAAGGGCCAAAGTGTGGGGTTTATTTAAATTTCTATCTTCCAGAAGCTTACTAATATAGGACTCCACAAGAGCATGACAATATCTCACAGGCATATTCGTTTGTTTCTCATTCCCATGCTTTTTTACATCCTTTTGGATGTTTTATTTACTTCATGACTTTAGCCTCTTTGAGTCTTCCAAAAATAATTCCTGCTGCTTTTGATAATTGATATAAGTTCTTCAATCCGAAATGTCCTTTTGTGTGAGCAAGGGATTTGTTTGATTCCATGCTTCACGGACGGAGAAGAACCTATTTAGCCAAGTTTATTTGAATAGCTTCCTTATTGAAATTTTCCTTGCTTTTCTCAGCCATGCTTTAATTGAGGAAAGAATTTATGGAAACCAGACTCTTTGGCATATGCCTTTTGGATTTACTTGCAGCATGGGATCATTTTAAATACCATATATCTATGAGACATGCTTCCTCTCCATGGGTCCACCATAGTTAACTTCTTGAGACAGCTATTGATGTTAGAGTGAATGGGGCCCTAAGATAGTCAAAAGGAAATGCTAGATCTTAGCTATTTGACAGGGGTTACTCTGACCAAACAGAAAAAAGGATCGCTGCATTCTAGGAAACCACTCAGTGAAAGCAAAGTTACAAATATGTATTCCCTTTATCAGTGAGTTTCTTTATGACCATCCTTTTGAGTTTTCTGTAGTCTCATTCATTCAGCTACACCACAATTGAGCTTGGCTTTAATTAAACAAAGGACTTAATCAAAAGGGAAAAACAAACAAAATAAAAGAAAAGAAATCAATCTAACTGGCGAACTAAAAGGTAATCAAAGCAATTTAAAATGAAGCAAAAGAAAAGAAGGACAAACCAAAACAGAAAGACAGTGTTTTATTTATGTACAAGAGTCCACCCAGGACTCATGTGAAGTATTGTTTCAAGGCAAGGCCGTTGAAAGGGAGCTTTACTTCCTCCCCTTTTAGGTATTTCAATTTATAGGTTGATGGGCCAATCTTTTCGGAAATTTGGTAAGGTCCAACCCACAAGTGTTGAAATTTCGTGTGCATTCCCTTACTGTCATGCTGGTGGTCCCATTTCAGAACTAAGTCACCTACCTCAAAATTCCTCTTGCCAGATTTTTTCTTATCAAACCATCTTTTGACTATGTCTTGGTGATGGTGGAATTGGTCTTTGGCCTTTTGCCGTGATTCTTCAAGTTTCAGCAGGGTGTTGATTCATAATTGGAGAGCTTGACTGTTGGAACCTTGGGAAGCTTGGGACAGCTGTAAGGATGGGAGTAAAATATTTGGAGGGAGAATGGCTTCCTTACCATAGACCAAAGTGAAAGGAGAAACTCCTAAGGCATCCTTAGGGGTGACCTTATCTTCCCATAAATCATTTGGGAGGGCTATGTGCCAGCTTGTTTGATTTTCAATCACAGTTTTCTTAAGGATCCAGATGAGATTTTTATTGGTAGACTCAGCTAAATCGTTTCCCTGAGGGTAGTAATTGGCTGAGTAATGCAATTTAATTTCTCTTTCATACATGAATTCATTAATCTTCATTGACGAAAAATAAGGTGCATTATCAAAAACTACACAAATTGGAACCCCAAACCTGGTTATGATGTTTTCTTCCAAAAAGTTGATGACCGTATCCTCGTTAGCTTTCCGCAGGGGAATGGCTTTGGCCCATCTCGTAAAATAATTTGTGGCAATCAGAATGTACCGATGTTGTAGCGAGGAGTTTGGGTTTATTTCTCCAATAATATCTATACCCCACTGCTCGAATGGTTCAGTGATGATAACTGGTTGCAAGGGACCTGGTGCTTTAGGGAGCTTTCCAACACTTCTTTGACATACATCGCAATTTCTGACATATGCGTGAGCATCCCTGAAGAGAGTAGGCCAATAGTACCCTGCTCTGAGAATTTTGTGGGCTGTAGTATCCTTGGAGTAATGTCCTCCAGCAGGTCCATTGTGTAGTTCTTTGACTACGTTAACAACATCTTCCCTTTCCAAACACCTGAGATAAACACCATCGTAGTTCTTCCTGAAAAGTACTCCTTCAATGATTTGATAAGCTACTGATTTAAGACAGAGGGCTCTCCTTTGATTCAGATTCTAGTGCTCTGGAAAGTATCTTGATTGTAGATAATGCACTAGGTCCCTGTACCAAGATTTTGGAGCCGTAAAAATTGGACATACATCAATCATGTTCAGTTCAGCTTCATTCCTCCAATCTAGCTATTTGTCAGTTGGGCTTTCAGTAAGCAGCTTGCATAAACCTTGTCCTTTGATAATATTAGCTAGTTTGAATTCTAAGTCATACTCCTAAAGTGCAGTGACCCAGTTTCCCCTTCTTTCTCCCAATTCTTTCTGAACGAAAAGAGATCTGACAGCGGGATGAGGAACTATGACTTTAGTTCTATTTTTTAGGATATACGGCCTGAACTACTTTACTGCTTTGAAAACTGCATATGCTTGCTTATCTACCATGGGGTAGTTCAGTTCAGCGCCTTGCAGACTAGTGCTCATAAAAGAAATTGGGTATTCATCTCCCGATACCACCTTTTGAGTAAGCACCACTACGAGAGAGTTATCCGAAGAAAAAGTGTACATTATAAAGTCTTTATCGAAATATGGACTTCTTAAAGAAGGTGCCTTGGCTATAGCAGCTTTAATTTCTTTAAATGCAACCTTTTCCAAGTCTGTCCACTTAAATTGTACACTCCGCTTGACCATTTGTTGCAAAGGTTTAACGATCTAAGCGAAGTCTGGTACGAACCTTCGAACAAAATTTATGGTGCCCATGAATGATTGCATAGAATTTTTACTGTGGGGCATGGGAATATTGTCAATAGCTTGTACTCTCTCTTGATCTATCTAGATTCCCTCCTTTGAAATGATATGACCCAAAAGTTTCCCTTCAAGAACAACGAAAACACTTTTCTTAGGGTTTAAAGAGATACCATACTTTCTATAGCAATCAAAGATTTGCTTTAGGTGAAAAACATGGTCTTCTCTTTTCTTTGAGAAAACTGTCACATCATCTAAGTAGAATACCACACATTTACCACCCAATCCTTGGAAAGCAATGTCCATGGCTCGCTGAAAAGTAGCTCCTACATTGATTAAGCCAAAAGGCATTCTTCGATATGCGAAGTTTCCCATTTCATACGAAAATTAGTTTTGAGTCGATCTTCTTCTGCTACTAACACTTGGTTGTAACCAGAGAAACCGTCTAGTAGAGAGAAAAGTTCTGATCCTGACACCATCTGTAAGATTTGTTCCATTGGGGGCATAGGGTAGTTGTCTTTATTTGAAGCGTTATTTAAGTTACGGAAGTCTACACATAGTCTGATCTCCCCCGATTTCTTCCACATGGGAACTAAATTAGCCACCCATTCAGAATGTCGGACTTTAAAAATAATCTTGGCATCCAACAATTTTTTTAACTCTTTCTGTATTAGAGGCTCAAGTGTCGGATGCATCCTTCTTAATTGTTTCTAAAAAGGTTTGGCACCCTCCTTCATGGGTATTATGTGTTGAATGATGCAGGTATCGTATGTTTTCAGATCCTCATAGGTCCAATCAAACACATCTTTATATTGTTGGAACAATTTGATGAATCTACTTCTTTCACCAGGCATACATCACTTACCAAGATTAATATATTTTGGTTTAGCTTCTGTGCCCATATTTATTAACTCATGTCTTGGGTTGGGGAGGAATGATAGTTATGTGCCGCCTCGGTATTTGATTAGATCTTGCTTTAGGTGCTTCTATTGTTGAATCGGTCACTGGGCCTTTACTTCTGGCAGTGATGTTGATAGATGTTGTTTGCACTTCATGTACGAAATCTTCACAAGATGTCCCTTGGGTAGGAGTCCAATCCCAAAGGATCATTGTACTGTGGGGAGCAGGTTCTTCATTCTCAAGAATTGGTTCTTGTTGGGGTTTCGTCTGCTCAGGAATTTGTGCATCTAACATTTGGTTCATTACTAAGCTCATCGAATTGATCCATTGTGGACAACTTTTCTCCGAGTGTTGTTCTTGATGGAAAGTGCAGAAGTGGTCCATGCCTATTTCATTTAAATTTAGCACAGCAGAATTGTTTACTGGTGGGGTTGACTATCCATTTTCTTCTTTCCTTTTATAGAAAG
Organism: Larix kaempferi; assembly: GCA_027924585.1. Classification (NCBI taxonomy): domain Eukaryota; kingdom Viridiplantae; phylum Streptophyta; class Pinopsida; order Pinales; family Pinaceae; genus Larix; species Larix kaempferi. Next base: position 22,230,992 of record BSBM01000625.1, read on the forward strand.
GCTTGAAAGGTGGTTTGGAAGAACTTGTTTCCTTATCCTTTTCTAGGTCCACAATTTTATTGGAGAGTTTTTGCATCATTTTTATGACATTTTCTAAATTTGTTGTAGGTTATTCTTTATCCCTAGTTAACAGAAAAGGTTTCTTCGAAATTTTCCGTCATGGTAGGTTTTTTTGTTCTCTTGACGAACATTGCTAACGGGGATTTAAGAGCTGTTGTATAATATTCTACTAAGCATTCCTCAGCAGGCTTTGTTGCATCACTAAAATTATTCAACAATGTTGTGAACCTATGGTTAAACTCTTGAACTTTCTCATTATTTTCCATTCTCATAGACAACAACTCTTTCATAAGAGTAGCTATAATTTTCTGATTTCCATACATTTTAAGAAAACATTTCTCAAAATCTGCCCAACTTGTTATCGAACCAATCTGCAGACTAAAATACTAGGAAGATACTTTGGGTTCGAAAGTATAAGGAAAGAAGCGACAAACCACGTCTTCGTATTCCACATTTAGAAGATTTAGAGCTAAATAAAAAAATTTAAGGTGATCTTCAGTAGAAATTCCTTTGCTAGGGTTGTATTTAGGTAAAACCTTTTCTGGGTTTTTGGGAAAATCATGGAATGGTCCAGCTACATTTAATGCTCCCCTGGCTCTCCATGCGGGTATAGCCATGACTCTCGGTGGAGAAATTGGTGGTGTATGTGGTGGTGAGTTAAGATGAGTATTCCTTGGAGTGTGCTATTGTTTTGGATTCGTGGGAGTCTTGGGTCTAACTTCGTCAAAAGGTTTAGTGATTTCTTCTAGAGATAAATCTAGTAATTCCTCTAAACTTTGAATGAGAACGGAATCCCTGGTACACTGAGGATTTTTTTGAGGAGCTCTAATTTTGGGCAACAGAGGAATTGTGGTTAGTCCTCCAATACTTCTAACGTAGGAGCGAGTATGCCTCCTGAAGCGATTTACTTCCTCAAAAGGGACAGCGTACAATGTTTCTTGCTGTTCTGTCTCAGAATTAGGATTTCCTTGATTACTTGATTCCATATCTGGAACGTCCGGGATAACTGTTTCGGATGGGTTTTCAGTGGAAAAATTTCTTACAAAAGGGTCTCTTCTGCTAGCCATGCACTGGTGGCCCTCCTTCTAGCGCCAAAAACTGTTGATGCCTTGAATATCGCAGCATCAATCAGCAAGGGATTCTTCCCAATAATCGATCCCAATTAGATTGCCCACCGTTTGGTGTAGGGAATCCGTCCGGTTAATGGTTTGGCTACCATGTAAGTTTTTAAAGATTTGCTTACTTTACCGGTTGCGGCCCAATCCACTGTTTATATATATATATATATTGTTTTGTTTAAGATGATATGCATGTGCCCTAAATTAAATGCATGCGTTAAACAAATCTATTCTAGGCTAATTAAATCTAAATTAACCTATCCTTATAAGGAGCAAATTTAAAAGATGAGTAATAAACTGGAAGTGCAACCAAGAATTCCAGAAATAGCTGTCAAATTGAATAGAAGCATTTACAGCAGAAAATAAAGATTATCAAAGATAGCTCTGATAGAGACAAGTATTCTATTACCCATTTAACACAGACATTTTGCAAGGAAATGAAACCATTCATAGCAGAGAATTAATTCATAATAGCCAAAAAAATCTCACAGGAAATGTATGAAATATGCATAAATAGTTCAGCAATTATTCAACACGATCCCAAGCAAAGTGTTGTGCAAGCTTCCACAGGCCAAAATGATTTTCTTTATTCATGTGGTAGAAATAGTTCATATACAAGACATAAATGTCCTTTCACCTACCAAAAGCCCTTCTATTCTCCTCTACTTAGCTATATATAGCTTTACAGAATGCTCCAAGAGCTGCCACCTAAACCCTAACCGTTTATATTCCTTTCATTTGTCTTGTAGTGCCCATGTCATAAAAAGAGAATAAAACCCAAAATATTACAAAGATAGACATTATTGAGGGCCCCATGTCACTTAATAATTGATACATAGGAGAACTTGTAAGAATAGATGTTGGTCGTAGACCCACAGGGTAAGGCAAACATTGGACTATTCATGAATAGATGCCTTTTGTTGACTTGAGCGCTTCTGTTGAGGCTGATACTCCCGCTGGGGCTTGAACTACTGGTGTTGCCATTGAAGTTGATGTTCCCGCTTCTCTTGCTGTAACTTGCGGTGCTCCAGATGTTAGTCTATTGTCAATCTCTGCTATATACTTCACCCAGACACTGGTTTCTTTTATAATATTGTTTGCATCCAGGGGAAGCATGGTTTTCAGTGAAACCTCATGCTTGGCTAGTTCATCTTCTTCATTAGTAACTTCTATCATTGTAGCTTGGAGACTTTCACTTAGAAGATGTGTGCGAATTGCAGCCTGGCCAATCCAATCATGCAGATCCTTAGTGGTCATAACACCTATCTTCTTTACATAGTTTGTTTCAGCATTCAACCCGTCCTTTAGATCAGACAAACGTTGGGCTTTGTTTGGGAACTCCTCTATAGTTTGAGGCATTTTCACCTGGCATTCTTCATGGGTGGTTCGTATTTTAAAATACAAATTCCCACACCGCTCAAGTGTAGCCAAGGCCACTTTGTTCAACTTTACTCCATAATCCTGGCAAAACCCCAAGAGGTGGATATCTGCTTTGAAACTGGCGATGCACTTAAGAGGGAGTCCTTCCGGGAATCCTGATATTTCCTCTTTCCATTCCATTTGCCTCCTAATGTCCTCAACAATACGTGTGTACTTCCTCCTACGCCTAGCGGCCTCAGCATTTATTTCTTTGATCCTGGTCACCACTTGCTTTAACTTGCAGATCTCCTCTGTCATGAGTCCCTGGATATCGTATGTCTTCTTCATGATTTCACAAGCCTGCTCATGAAAGGGTCCCCCAAGTCTCCAACCTTGTTGGTTGCGAGTTGTAATTAATATTCTAGCAACTCCTCCTTATCTTCCAACTTCTCAACACTATCTTTTAGATCATTAATCTGTTGAGTGGTATCAAACTTATCTGAATCTAATCGGAGGTTGTGGCTTTCTAGAGCTTTTTTCTCTGTCTCTAGAGTTCTCATCTGTATCACCAAAGCTCTCTTTTCATCTTCCAGATGCTGAAGCCTTCTGTTAAGTTCTTCCTTTTCTTGCACCAGGGTGTCACATTTATCAACCACCAAATTTGAATAATTCTGCTCTTTAACCAGAGTTTCTTGCAGATGGTTAGCTCTATCTTTCTCTGATTCAAACTTGTCTATTAATATGTTGACATTGTCGGCGATTGCTAGAACAACAGACACAGACATAGATGCCATGAGTTGGGGGTCATGTTGGGTACCTTGCATGACTGTGGTTTCATGCCTGGTGACGATATCTAGTTGAAAGGGTCTCTTCATCGTAGTCACAGTTTCTTTAACAATGGATTTCCTCTTTTTGTTATAAGTGAACTTATCCCATTGGGACACTATGCTATACTTGGAGGGTGCGAAAGGGACAATGGGGAGGTCTCTTATGGGGGAACCCATATCTAAGTCTTGTATGTTTGGGATTTTGGGGTCAGCACCTTCCTTGGATTTCTTTTCTTCCTCTTCTTTCCTTTTTGCTTCTTCCTCTTGCTCCTGCCTCCATTTGTACTCTTCCTCATGCCTTGCATTTCTTTCAAACCTGATCCTCTCTTATTCTTGAATTCTTTGGGCTTCCGCTTCAGCTGCTTGGGCTCTTAAAGTCTCTTCTTCTCGGATTTTATCCTCTTGGATTTTCTTGGCTTGTTCCTGGAACCTTTGTTCTTCTTCTGAAAGAGCTTCAACAGTCCTCAAGGTATCCTTTCCTCGCTGCTAATATATTTCCCCACAACATTAGAGCTTGAGCTGGCTCCCGCTTTGCCAAGTTGAAAGATCCTTAGCTCAGTCATATTGTTGACCCCTCTATATACTTCCTCCTCTTGATCATAATAGTTAGCATATTCAAAGGGAGTGGAGATTTCCTTGCAATGTTGTGTAGCTTTTCCCTGTCGATCATTTCTGTGAAAAATATTTTTCCCAAAATGAAAACTTTTCAATTTTGCTACAAAATCTTCTACCGTTGCAATTCCTGAGGACTTGTAGGCCCCAACATAGAAAGGTAAAGGCAGGAAAGTAGCCTTCTTTGCTTTGTATAAGGTGATGCCAATCCCATCAATGAACACTTGCCTCACTGCCTCCCTGTGAACTATGTGATCTGTAGCATACCTAGGTAGGATATACGAGGCTTTGGAGCCTCCATACATTCTTATATAGGTGCCTTCTGGAGAAAGATAGAAATCACCATATTTCTCTAACACTTCCATGGCGTTCTCAGATAGGTAGCTGGGTTCTTCATTAAACATTAACTCATATAGGGGCATGATGAACTCCTCACAAATGAGTTTGTAATGCCTCTTGTAATTCTAAGCCCAAAAGATCTTGTAGGTGATGAACACTGATCTATCTACCGAGTTCCATATGCATCCTAGCTTGGGGAAGGGGCATTTCGCCACAATACAATCTATCAAGTAAGATGCCATATAACATTCTTCCTTCTTCTCCACAAACCCTTCCCGTGCAGCTATTATTGCTGATGACAGGCTATCTGAGAGAATATCAGCCCAATTGAAAATTGTCCCTTTGAAAGCTACATAGTGGATGATGGGGACCCATTGCACCATGAATATCATCCCATTGGGTCTTCCTAAGATTCTACTCAACATGAGAGCAATCAGTCTGAAAGGGGGCCTTAGATTCTGAACCCCGTACTCTTAACTGTCCTTCTTCCTGATCTGCTTGCCCAAAATTAACAGCTTCCTGGCCATCTCTAGATTGTCCATCTGGATCTCTTCCAACCATGCATCATCAAGCTGCTGCTGGGCTTTGGGAAACTTGTAATCCGTTAAGATATATGATGGGTGAAATGAGGCAAAAGCCTTTCCTTTTCTATCTGCTATAACTCTTGTCTCGAAGTTTGCATGCTGCAAAACCCAACCAATTACTTCCAAGCATGGGAAGAGTTCTGGACGTGTGGCTACCTTGGATATACAAGAGTTTCTGATGTTCTGATATAAATATTCTGTTGATTTATATGTAACTTCAGAATGTATTTCACATATATGTATATTGTATTCCTATAGAGATGTTATTATTTCTCTATACGGAAGTGTCATCATTTATATTGTAAGTGTTGTAACTTATACTCGATGGGTTATTAGACCACCTTGTTGGGGTCAACCCTGTATAAGTCATGTGGGTCAAAGGGTTATTAGACCACCCTATTGGGGGTAGGCCATGTGGGACAAAGGGTTATTAGACCACCCTAGTGGGGGTTGGCCCAGTCAGCATTATGTTAAGTGGTTAAGTTGAGGCCGACCTAGTCTAGTAAAGGTCAAGTCAAGTTAGTGTATAAATAGAGAGTGTGTCTCTCTCATTTTACACATTCTATTCTCTCACTCACACTTGGGAGAGTGGCACACTTGTGGAGGAGGAGGCTCTGCTACTAGGAGAATACTATCTCTTGTATTCTGGTTGTATCATTGCTCTATCTATCTCTGAGGAAGTTATTGGGGTTTTTCACCTTTATGGTTTTCCCCAAGTAAACTCTGTGTCTCTTGTGTGCTTGCATTATTGTGTCCATGATTGATATGCTGTAGATTTGCTGTACATGTTGTTCTCTCAGTTAAGATCCTAGATCAGATTGAAGTAAATTCTGAAAATTTAACATGGTATCAGAGCTAGCCTGAAAGAAGGCATGATATGGCATGTATGACACTTGTTGCACTTATGATGTTAGGGCTTGATATAGGAAAAACCAATCATTCTAGCACTTTCGCTATAAATCCATTTTGGAAAAGTTTGTGGATATAAAAATTTTATAGGTTGAAGATCAGATCCCCATGTACCTTGTTTCCAAAGGACAACCTCTAATTCATTTTACTTTGTGATTTATGATCTGTACAATATAGGGTTTCTGCCTCTTCCATATCTGATTCAAAATCAGGTGACCTTGGGAAAAAGGTCATAAATTCGGCTAGGAAGATCCAAATGAAATTTAGTAAAAAGTGAAAGGTAGTACACAGATAGTACTATCTTAGAAAAATGTTTCAGAGGCCGAAGTTGAACCAGTGACACGTGGCACACCGTACAAGTTCGCTCTCCTGTATTATCCCATAAATAGGTCACGTTGCGACACTTGGAATAACTCTCTCTCAGAGAATCCAATTGAGGTCAGATCTATCGAGATGGAATGATAACAGGTCAGGCTATCTCAGGAAACTCTTTCAAAGGCCGAAGTTGAACCAGTGACACGTGGCACGCTGTACAAGTTTGCTCTTCTGTATTATCCCATAAATAGGTCACGCTGCGACACTTGGCATAACTCTCTCTCAGAGAATCCAATTGAGGTCAGACCTATTGGGATGGAAATATAACAGGTCGGGATATCTCAGGAAACATTTTCAGACCCTTTGGATCGAAAAGTTCGGAGTTACACTAGAAACAATAAGGTACATATTTCTGTAAAAACATAATTATTTTTTAGCACCTTCATTCATGGCTTCCGGAATTTAAGGCTTCGGAGAAAGTTGGAATTTTTGTAATCGGAGACCAAGGATGGATGCTACTCATCAAAATCAAAATTTAGAGACCAAGATCAGATTTTTTGGTTGGGCAGAAGGCTGGGCTTGATCAAACCCCAGTTCAGGACTTTGATCAGAAAGATGGAAAACTAGGGCTTTTGCAAAACTTGGAATTTTGGAAATCTGTGACCACAGCTAGAAGCTCCTCAAAAAAATTGAAGCTTAGAGATTTGAATCAAATCTTTTGGTTGGGTGAAGCTCCGGGAAACTCAAACCCTAATTTAGGGTCTTCCCTAGTGAATCTGGAAATCTAAAAGGCAATTTCAAGGGGTGAAACTTTGCAGTTTTCAAATTCTGAATATACCAACTTGATCAGCTCATCAAGGTGCATATTTCTATCCTTTCGGAAGCTTGAAATTCAAAGTTTGAATTTTTGGGATTTCTTTGACAAACCCTAATCCAGCTCTAGGTCCAATTCTTGCAAATCAAGTGGATTGGGTTAATCCTAGAATAAGATGGATTGGTCACTTGCATAAGTGAAGAAGTACCTGTCTCAAACGGATATGAGGCTAAGGCCTTCCATAAGAAGATTACAAGCAATCTTGACAGGTATGGCTTACAGGTATGTTTCATGGTTAATGTTTGTCTTCATATCATTACAGTACAATCTTGATTAATTACTAGACTTGTCGTATCACCTTAATAGAAGATATTCATTGATTAAGGTTTTGACACTTATGAATGTACTAATGTGTTGTGATGTTGTATGAGGTTTATGTTGTTCGCTAACATAAAAGGTACACCAAGAAAGACAAATCATGTTCTACTTCAAGAACATATGATCATGAAGACAAAGACTCATCCATTGTCATGGATCACATTGAAGATCTACTTTCGAGGTATGTATAACTTGGTCCTACAATGGTTAACCTATGAGACATGCAGGTTACTAGCACAAGTCACTAAACAGAACCAGAAGACATTATGCGGGTATGTTAGACATAACTAGCTAGCATGCTAATCCAGGTATGTTTTTCCTATATCAAGCTAGAATCCTACCTTGTGTTAGGATCTTATACTGTTGTGTTGTTGATAATGATTATTCATGAAGTCATAGGTTTGAATAGTCATGGCTGTATGCATATTATGTTTCTTACCATAATTGATGATATGACTAACCAAAAGAATCATGAAGGTATAGGTTTGAGTAATCACGGGTTTATGCATTGATGATTTAACTAATCAGAAGAGTCCTATGATCAAATAAGAATATGCATGAGTAAAAGAAAACTTCCCTGAAACCTTGAATACTAATGTTTATTATCTATGAATGATCATGACTATATATGTTTAAGATTATTGTGTTTTGATAGTATTAAGATTATACTAATAAATGTGTGATTATGTATGAGACCTCAAGGATAACACAATGATGATACTAATAAGCGGGCATAGTGATTAAGGATGGGTGTAAGTTCAAGGACAAGTAATCCAGGAAGCAAAGATCAAGAGGGAGCACACTCCAGTTGTTCCTGCAAGAAAGTAAAGGAGCACACTTCAGTAGTTTCTGCAAGGATGTAGATATTCAGAGGGAGTTGACCATCTTTCTACATTCCACAACAGAAAGGTGTAGAAAAAGTTACTTCAGCAGCTCCTGCAAGGAATCAGAGGGAGTCCACCCAACAACCAAACAAAGATAAGTATTTTTTAATTATCATTTCTTGCATATTTGTTTGTTTAAATAAAATTGTTCAATGATGTATATGCTCATGTTCCTAGACTTAGGATATGTATTGTGCATATTAGAATGATTGCATTAATGAACATTATACTACTAATATGCATGTGATGGGTAAGTGGCCTATGGCACTGTACAACATTCCAGTGCTACTTATCTAGAATGAAACCTCTTTGCTGACATGTTGGGAGTAGTGCAAACTCTTAACAATGTTTTGGTAGAGACTGGAAGTCATCTAGAAAGTTGTGGAACATGGATAAATGTTGTATTGAAGCATTGGCTAAAATAATTGCATGACTGTATGACATATTTCTTTATGTGTAAGAATTTGTCTAAAAATTATGAGATGTTTCTAATCATGCAATTTAACTTGTTTTGTAGAAAAGACCGTATACCTTCACCTACAAAAGAAGGACTACAACATTTGTTTAAGGAACAAAATTATCTATTGAAGATATTGAAGTTCCCAGGATACGGGAAGAATGCTATGATCCATCGATCATGAAGAACGATGTTTGGGATGCGGTCCCAAGAGCTGAAGGGAAGTTTGTTGTGAATTCCAAATGGAACTATCAAATCAAGCATGCTGCAGATGGCAGCATAGAGAAATATAAAAGTGATGAAATAGAAGATACACCAGATGGATTTCAACACAACCTTCTTGAATGGTGTAGTCATATATGTGTGTAGAACTTGGTAGGATAGACAGCTTTCTATCCATTTTGGGCTTTACCAAGAGTGAAGCAGATTCCAACATTTACTACAAGGTTGAGGAAGGGAATCCTGTGATTTTACTCCTGTATGTGGATGACCTGTTTGTAATAGGAGATGACAGATTGATTGCCAACACACAGCATAAGCTTGCTTCCGAGTTCGAGATGGAGAACTTGGGGATGATGCACTATTTGTTTTTTGGCATGGAGGTGTGGCAGAGTGCAGATGGAATCTTCCTTGGACAAGGGAAGTATGCAGTAGAGATCCTGAAGAGGTTCGGGATGATGGATTGCAAGGCCATGGCCACACCTATGGCATCGAATCTGAAGCTTCTTTGTGATGCTTCATCTAAGCCGGTTGATGTCTCTATGTATCGTCAGATGATTGGGTCCTTGATGTACCTGACGAACATGAGACCAGATATTTGCTTTGCGGTGAACACATTGAGCCAGTTCCTGACGGATCCGAGGAGTGTTCACCTGGTTGCTAAAGCATGTTCTGAGGTACCTGAAGGGTACAGTGGATTATGGGCTCAAGTATGAAGCAAATCAAAAGTTTAACCTGCAGGGTTATGTTGATTCAGATTGGGCTGGCAGTGCTGCAGATAGGAAGAGCACATCTGGATGTTGCTTCAGTATGGGATTAGGTGTGATCTCTTGGTTTAGCAGGAAGCAGTCCTACGTAGCACTGAGTACAACTGAGGTAGAGTATGTTGCATCCTGTTCAGCTAGTTGTGAGGCAGTATGGCTATGGAAGCTACTGTTTGAGTTATTTGATCTCCCATTGGATGCTACGGGTATCTTTTGTGATAACCAGAGTTGTGTGAAGCTATCCGAGAACCCAGTGTTTCATGATAGGTCAAAACACATAGAGATCAAATATCACTATATCAGGGATATGGTGCAGAGAGGAGCCATGAAGCTCCTGTATATTGCGACGGACGAGCAGATTGCAGATGTGCTGGCAAAGCCACTAGCCAGGGTGAAGTTTGAGTACTTCAGGGAGAGGCTTGGTGTTCGTCAGATTGATGACACTTTGAGGAAGAAGTGATGGACACATTTGCAGAAGCCATCCCAAACATGTTGGAAGGAGGATCCTTCACATGGCTATGGATGTAAGCGCTGGATGATGAGCATCAGGACGATGCTCCAGTTACTGCTATGTATGTACGCATCATGTTGGATGCTGGATATGATCAGTTGGATCATTTATATGTATGTACACATCATGTTGGATGTTGGATATGATCGGTTGGATCATTTGTATGTATTTTGTGTATGCATCATGTTGGATGCTTGGACCATGTATCTGTATATGTATTAGGTGGATACATTGTATGATCAGGTAGATCATGTATGTTGATATGTATCATGTATGATCAGGTGGATCATGTATGATGATATGTATCAGGTAGATACTTGGTATGCATTAGGTAGATGCATTGTATGATCAGGGTGATCATGGATGACAAGCTTCAGGACGTTGCTCTAGATGACATGCAGCAGGATGTTGCAGTGATGATGATCAGGATGATCATGTGTATATCAACATGACGTATGGTGAGTATCAGGTTGATACTCTATGGCCGAGGAACAGGTTGTGCAGATAAGCATATAATTTGTTCCCTGGGAGATTAGCAGATAGTATTTCGAGGTTTTGCCTATGGCATGTAATTTGTACCCTGGGATATCTGGCAAATGCTCTTTCAAGGTTTTTTCTTGGGAGGACATATAATTTGTGCCTTGGGAGATCTGCAAATAGTCTTTCGAGTTTTTTCCTATGGCATGTAATTTGTGCCCTGGGATATTTGGCAGATGCTCTTTCAAGGTTTTGTCCTATGGCATGTAGTTTGTGCCCTGGGAGATCCGATAGGTTGAGCCGTGTGCTTGTAATCATTCCTGGGATGCTCTTTCGAGGTTTTTCCATGACCACATGTAATTTGTGCCCTGGGAGATCTGATAGGTTGAGCCTTGTGCTCGTAATCAGTCCTGGGATGCTCTTTCTAGGTTTTGTGGTGACCACATGTAATTTGTGCCTTGGGAGATCTGATAGGTTGAGCCTTGTGCTCGTAATCAGTCCTGGGATTCTCTTTCGAGGTTTTGTGGTGGGGTCACATGTAATAAGTCCTAGAGATCTGGATAGGATGAAAAAAGCCTCAGATGCTCTTTAGAGTTCTTGCTAGTAAGAAACTCTTTTAAGGTTTTGTGACACACATAATAAGTCCTGAGATTTCCACAGTATGGTCAGTGATGACGAAGACCTGCAGGTGGTGGGCCTACATCCAGTATGAAAAAGGATTGGCTCTATAGAACTTCCTATGACGAGTAGATTCAGAGATTGATTGAGATAGCAACAGCAGTGACGATGATGATGACTCAATGATGATTATCCAGTGACGATGATCCAGAGAAGAAGAGTTGTGTTAGAAGACCTGTGTCGAGAAATACCTTCCTAGTTAAGAGGGAGTGTTGATGTATATGTAAATTCGGAATGTATTTCACATATATGTATATTGTATTCCTATAGAGATGTTATTATTCCTCTATACGGAAGTGTCGTCATTTATATTGTAAGTGTCGTAACTTATACTTGATGGGTTATTAGACCACCTTGTTGGTGTCAGCGCTGTATAAGTCATGTGGGTCAAAAGGTTATTAGACCACCCTAGTGGGGGTCGGCCTAGTCAGCATTATGTTAAGTGGTTAAGTTGAGGCCGACCTAGTTGAGTAAAGGTCAAGTCAAGTTAGTGTATAAATAGAGAGTGTGTCTCTCTCATTTTACACATTCTATTCTCTCACTCACACTTCGGAGAGTGGCACACTTGTGGAGGAGGAGGCTCTACTGCTAGGAGAAGACTATCTCTTGTATTCTAGTTGTATCATTGCTCTGTCTATCTCTGAGGAAGTTATTGGGGTTTTTCACCTTTATGGTTTTCCCCAAGTAAACTCTGTGCCTCTTATGTGCTTGCATTATTGTGTCCATGATTGATATGCTGTGGATTTGTTGTACATGTTGTTTTCTTAGTTAAGATCCTAGATCAGATTGAAGTAAATTCTGAAAATTTAACATATTCTTCCTCAAGAAGAGATTCAGGGAAGTCCTGATCTCTTATCATACGGTATACATCTCCCCAGTTTACTTCTGGGGGCACGCCTGTGATGCATTTGGTATCCTGGAATGTAGTCTCTACTCTTGTGCTTTCGTCAGTTGCCTTCGACTTTATCTTGCCTTACTTCCAGGTCTGAATTGCAAACTCATAATTTTGTGAGAAATATTCTTGGAATGACACCATACTGCTCAAAATTCTTGAGAATCCCTTCTTGCTGATTTGAAGTGATTGTACATAATATTTTTATTTTATTAATGTCCATGAATGACCTCAAAAGTATGTCAATGGGACCCAAAAGTAGATGCTAAATTATAAAACAAACTAAATTACTAAATAAAATAAATATCCAAAGGCATATGCATATACAACATGATCAAGGTTTACTAATGCTCATCATAAGAGCAGGCCCTCAATGTTTGTTTTCAATAAGGAACGTTTTTTAATAAGTTCAGTTGCAGGTACTTGGTGATATGCCACGAAAACGTCTTGAATTTACATGGAAAGTTCCACCATTGGAGTCACTTGGCATTGCTCCAGGAATGATAGTTTTGGATGCTCTCAGATGAGTTCTTCATCTTCCACCTATGTGTTCAAAGTGTTTCTTAACAACTAAGGTAGGAGGTCAAGTTGCTTGAGAGTTCATGTTTCATTTTTTTTTAACAATTTTGAAAAAGAATCCCAAGATTGTAAAAGAACATCTCTTGACTAGTTATTTTGACTTGCTTTGGTATTTTTTTTTGCTATTGGACTTTCTACTCGAACTTAAAGTATATTTTTAAGAATGCATGGCCATTTGGCAGGTTGATCATTGTGTCATAGATCTTGTTGCACAGTAGCAGACAGTTAGTCCTCTGCAGCTTCCACTCGCAAATGTTGTTGTTATTGCTCAGGTTGGTTTGTATTATATTTGTTGTTATTGCTCAAATGTTGTTGTTATTGCTTCTCACCTATTTGTATTTATATTTTCTTTCGAGCTTCTTTACTGCCTTAATCATCTTATGCTTTGAGAAGAGTTTCTATTGTCTTTAAACTAAATTATACTATCTTTTAATGTTAATATATGACAACAATATGTCTCATTCATGCAGACATATATTGGGTTAAGTGATGGTGCCTGTTGTTAAATTTTTTAACAAGTTAGGGTTTTATGCAGAAGAACTACAATTCAACATACTTTAATGCAGATAAGATACATTTAATAAGCATTTACAGATAGTGCAGTAGTAAACTTTGATATAACATAATTTTCATTTCTTTCAACTTCACATCCTCTGCACTCACAGGTAGGTCATCGTGTTAAAATGATTTTAGCACTACCAATTAGGTCACTGTGCTGAATTAATCTTCAGTAACATGTAATGCAAAATAACAATTGATAATAGAGATTTAGTTGAAGATACTTACCTGGGTGTGAAGCCCTTCCTATGTTGTACTCAAAATTATTACTTCCAGATAAAGGACTGTGCCTTGTAGAGGCCAGTTAATCACTAGGAACTAGAAAACCCAATTAAGGGTAAGTACAAACCAGAGAGAGATGACTAGGCTAAGGTGAAACCAGAAAGTCAAGGACAGTCTGAAATATAGAGACAGATAAGAACATAACTTGACCATAAATAAATTTACCGAAAGAATCACAAAACAATAGGTCTGATCATAACTCAGACTCAGCACAATATAAGGCTCAAATCTGGGCAAGTGCAAGACTCAGCACATAAATCCAAGTTCAGATTGGAGCAAATGCAAGTCTCAGATTAACAAACGGTCACCCCCACATAACACAATTTAACACACAGATCTAGGTTGTACAAACTCACAACATGCCCAAAGGAGAAGTCTACAACATAATAGGTCTCATGGAAGCCACATGAAAAATACCCATCATAAAATTGGGTTTAAGGTATCCCTAAGAGAGATGCCCAACACACAGCAGCCCTAAAGGGATATACCCAGCAGTAGACAGAGTAATGGATGTCCCAACAACACACGGGGTCACAAAAGCCCTAAGGAAGTAGCCCTAACAACACATAGAGTCACGACAGTAGCAAGGGAACAACCCAACAACAGAGAAGAGGAGGACAGGTAGTACGATAGCCCAGAAGAGAGAGAAAACAAATCCGTAAAGCAGCAACAGAGAATATAAAACAGTAGTAACCCTAGCTATAAAAAAAGATGAGATGAAAAGAAGTGTGCAAAAGAGTAAAAATACAAAGACAATGACTTTTATTTATAGAAGGTGAGATCCATAAATTTAGGATCTCAACATAGGGTATGACCAAATAAAAGAAAAGTAAAAAAATAAAATAAAAGCTAAAAGGATAAAAATAATAAAATATAAAAGATAAGAAATAAGAAATAAAATAAAATAAAAAATAAAAATATTAATGGTCATAAATAAAAATAAAAAATAAACTAGATTGACTTAGGTGAAATTAGGTACCAAACAATAAAGTCTCACATAATTAATAATTAATTAATAAAAATAAAGTCAAGTGACTTAGGTGAAATAAAGTTACATAATTAATTAATTAATTAAAAGTAAATTGACTTAGGTGGGTATTAGGGTCAAGTCAAAATAGGTAATGGTACTATAAAAATAAGGTGGTACAAGATAAAAACCCATTAAAATGGGTGTTATGGCCCATATCCCTTAGTACCAAAGGGTGTACCACAACTATGGGCTAACAACCATAGTACCCATAAGACCAAAACACAATAAGTCAAATAAAAACTTAAGGTGGGTAAATGACCCTAATGACCACAAGTCAAGTACAAGGTACCACAAGACCAAAAATCAAAAGGACCCAAAAGTAAATCAACCAGGATGGGGTAAAGGTAGAACCAGTCATCTCTCTCAAATGTACAAATGTTCCATTAACTATCTAAAAGTTCATCATCACTGTATAAGGAAGGATTCACACAGATGATTTGATCATGTGTTCCTCTAAACTACTCCTTAGGTCAAATGTTAGTAGCTTCTACAAGGGGTGGCCAGTCCCTTGAGAAGACCAACTAACTCATCCATCTCAAAGACCTAGGAGAAGATGACATCACACATCATAATCTTGGTAACTGACCAAGTGCCTCCATTCTCAAGGAATGGCTTCTCCGCCCAAGGTTGAGCCTCAGTCCTAGACTGGGACATGTTGATCAACCACTTGGTCCATGACCAGGTTCTTCATTCTCCTAGAGAATGGTACTCAGCCTCGAGTTGAGCATTCAGTCCTAGACTGAATGTTGATCAACCATCTGCAGGACCTAGGATGTCTCTGTCTCAACCTGCAGGATTTGCTTGGTCCTCGTGACCAAGAAACTATCTGGTTCTAGACCAGAATACCCTAGAGACAAATAGGGGCCCTAGCCACATGCTAGGGAATTTTCCATGGCATCAACTTGCTTGGTCCTCGACCAAGAACCCCAGGAGACAGCTGGGGGCCCTAGGGTAGTTTCTAGGGTCTTACTCATTACTCTGCCTCGTTATCTTGACCAGGAACCCTAGTTAACTGACTAGGGTACCATTCTCTCTGGGAATGGGTCTCACAGCCGCACTAAAAATCAACACTCCCTCTCAGCAAGAGAGGCATTATCAGCAACACTAAGCTTGTCGAAGACAGAGGCTTAGTCAACACAACTGACAACTGCACCATGTCCTTGTCATGGTGAAACAACTTGTCATAGAATACAGGATTTTCTGAGAGCTTCAAAGAGCTATGAATGTCAACAAACACCTTGTTCTTATAGATCCATTTGGAAGGTACACCTGACTTCCCTTGTTGTCTGAGAATCACTGTCCATATATCATTATCCATTTTCAACTGTAGATCTACTATCATAGCATTTTTCCAAATTTGATATTTGGCTGCCTCCTCATAAGTGGAGGATTCAATGACATGTTTCATCAAATCAATACATCTTTGAAGCCTCTTAATAGGTTTCTTAATGAGATCAACTTAAGGCTTTCTGACCTCCTCTCATGGATTTCCATGTCTATAGTTCTAGGAGGTCTTTGAAGAGATGAGAAACAACTTCCTCATTAAGGTCACATCTCTTACTTCTCTTATGCAATCCCACTCCGCTGGGGATTAAAGAGCACAAATGACTCCCTCTTGATCTCTGAGCTTGCCAGTTGTTCCACTCTAGAAAGGAACAAATAAACAATAACAAATACCTAGAAAATTCTCTTTTGTGGACCCTCTGTCATCTCACAAGAGGATGAATATCTAGAGTAACTAATTCTGCATCCTATGGAGCATCATACTCCCTATGTATCTGAGCACTCAGCTACCTCTGGAACTGTACACCCAACTCTGAGCAAATCACATCCTCCTCTTCTTGAGGGTCTTTTCAATAAGTTAGATTCAATCCAATATTCAGGAATCACAAAAAAAACTCTAAATACAATATTGGTTCACATGATGACATGGTCTTAGCATTCGTCCATATGCTCGACAACTATCTAGATGCTATCAATCACACATATATGCAATATGTCATAGAGGTATGTTTCATCATAAAACATGACACTTCAAATATAGGAGGGATAGAGAGTCCTCCCTCTTAATTTCTTCCTTTAATTGGAATTCACATGATCAAGTGTCTTTTAGTTTGCTGTTGTATGTACCAATGTTCTTTAAACTTGAGCATGCACTGCTTAAATGTGCATAATATCATTCATGCATCATCACACTTGTTAATGTATTTTGAAGATATCATAATTCTGAATAATTTAACACATATGATCATAAATGAACTCTAACTTCCTTATGATAGCAAACTTTGATCACATCAATCAATGAGTCACAAAACTCTTTTACACAGAAAATATAATCAACTAGAAGGTATCATGATTAAGTCAAGATTCAATCATATGAAGAGTTAAGTAAGCTTCTTACTTATCACAAAAAATTTGCTCGGGTCAAGTTTTCTAGGATTTGGTATAACTGACATACCTTTTCAAGGAGTCATCAAGTTTACATCCTGTCAATTCCATTTTCTGATATCACACTTAGGGAAAAGATTATCAGTACTATTGTCTTGGAAATCTAGTTAATGAGACCATCCAACTGTGTGCATAAATATCATATCTTTACTGTCATTATCACTTTAATGGTCAATGAATTCTTTTGGCCAAGATCAATAAAGTTCAAACCCTCACTTCTCAATCTGCAGTCAAGCTGAAGCCATTTCCATAGGATCTATGTAGACTCAATTAGGCTGCAAAATAGAGTTATCTACAAACCTGCTCTTATAACATGTTAATTTTTTAACAAGTTAGGGTTTTATACAGAAGAACTGCAATTCAACATACTTTAATGCAGATAAGATACATTTAATAAGCATTTACAAATAGTGCAGTAGTAAACTTTGATATAACATAATTTTCATTTCTTTCAACTTCACATCCTCTGCACTCACAGGTAGGTCATTGTGTTAAAATGATTTTAACACTACCAGTTAGGTCACTATGCTGAATTAATATTCAATAACATGTAATGCAAAATAACAATTGATAACAAAGATTTAGTTGAATATACTTACCTGGGTGTGAAGCCCTTTCCTATGTTGTACTCAGAATGATTACTTCCAGATAAAGGACCATGCCTCGTAGAGGCCAGTCAATCACTAGGAACTAGAAAACCCAATTAGGGGTAAGTACAAACTAGAGAGAGATGACTAGGCTGAGGTGAAACCAAAAAGTCAAGGACAGTTTGAATTACGGAGATAGACAAGAACATAACTTCACCATAAATAAGTTTACCCAAAGAATCACAAAACAATAGGTCTGATCATAAGTCAGACTCAACACAATATAAGGCTCAGATCTGGGCAAGTGCAAGACTCAGCACATAAAGCCAAGTTCAGATCTGAGCAAATGCAAGTCTTAGATTAACAAACTGTCACCCCCACATAACATAGTTTAACACACAGATCTATGTTGTACAAATTCACAGCATGCCCAAAGGAGAAGTCTACAACACAATAGGTCTCATAGCAGCAACACGAAAAATACCCATCACAAAACTGGGTTTAAGGAAGCCCTAAGAGAGATGCCCAACACACAGCAGCCCTAAAGGGATATACCCAGTAGTAGATAGAGTAATGGCTATCCCAACAACACACAGGGTCATGGAATCCCTAAGAAGGCATCCCTAACAACACACGGAGTCACGACAGCAGCAAGGGAACAACCCAACAGTAGAGAAGAGGAGGACAGGGCGTATGACAACCCAGAAGAGAGAGAAAACAAATCCGTACATCATCAATAGAGAATATAAAACAACAGTAACCCTAGTTGTAAAAAAACTAAGCTGAAAAGAAGTGTGTGAGAGAGTAAAAATAAAAAGAAAATGACTTTTATTTATAGAAGGTGATATCCATAAATTTAGGATCTCAAAATAGGGTATGACCAAATAAAAGAAAAGTAAAAAAATAAAATAAAAGATAAAAGAATAAAAATAATAAAAGATAAAAGATAAGAAATAAAAAATAAATAAAAAGTAAAAATAAAAAATAAAAATATTAATGGTCATAAATAAAAATAAAAAATAAAGTAGACTGACTTAGGTGGAATTAGGTACCAAACAATAAAGTCTCACATAATTAATAATTAATTAATAAAAAATAAAGTCAAGTTACTTAGGTGAAATAAAGTCACATAATTAATTAATTAAAAGTAAATTGACTTAGGTGGGTATTAGGGTCAAGTCAAAATAGGTAATGTTACTATAAAAATAAAGTGGTACAAGATAAAAACTTATTAAACAAGAATGGGTATGGCCCATAGCCTTTAGTACCAAAGGGTGTACCATAACTATGGGCTAACAACCATAGTACCCATAAGACCAAAACACACTAAGTCAAAGAAAAACTTAAGGTGGGTAAATGACCCTAATGACCACAAGTCAAGTACAAGGTACCACAAGACCAAAAATCAAAAGGACCCAAAAGTAAATCAATCGGGATGGGGTAAAGGTACAACTAGTCATCTCTCTCAAATGTACAAATGTTCCATTAACTATCTGAAAGTTCATCATCACTGTATAAGGAAGGGTTCACATAGATGACGTGATCACGTGGTCCTCTAAACTGCTCCTTAGGTCAAATGTTAGTAGCTTCCACAAGGGGTGTCTAGTCCCTTGAGAAGATCAACTAACTCATCCATCTCGAAGACTTAGGAGAAGAGGACATCACACATCATAATCTTGGTAACTGACCAAGTGCCTCCATTCTCAAGGAATGGCTTCTCCGCCCAAGGCTGAGCCTCAGTCCTATACTGGGACATGTTGATCAACCTCTTGGTCCATGACCAGGTTCTTCATTCTTCCAAAGAATGGTCCTCAGCCTCAAGATGAGCATTCAGTCCTAGACTGAATGTTGATCAACCATCTGCAGGGCATAAGATGTCTCTATCTCAACCTGTAGGATCTGCTTGGTCCTCGTGACCAAGAAGTTGTCTGGTTCTATACCAGAATACCCTAGAGACAAATAGGGGCCCTAGCCACATGCTAGGGACTTTTCCATGGCATCAACCTACTTGGTCTTCCACCAAGAACCCCAGGAGACAGCTGGGGGCCCTAGGGTACCTTCTAGGGTCTTACTCATTACTCTGCCTGGTTATCTTGACCAGGAACCCTAGTTATCTGACTAGGGTACCATTCTCTCTGGGAATGGGTTTTGCAGCTGCACTAAAAATCAACACATGTGCAATTGGAGGGAAACCAGTAAAGGTAGTAGATGGTCATGACTTTTTGATATGAGCAAAATATTTATGAGATGTCTTTTGAATGTACTTAAACAATTCTTGGTTTCAATAATATCAAAAAATTCTCATAATTTTTAAATTTCTAGGGTTTATTGAATCCAAAGGCAATGGCTAGGCTAGTGATAACAACATATAGTGCAGGGTTGTGTCTACACTAGCTTAACTATTTTGCTAAATGGTGGTGAGTCTCTATGTCAGAAATGAAAAGATTATTACAAGCATCTATAGATCTAGATTCATTCATTAAAACTCATTAAAATCTAAAATAATTTAGGAATTAAAATCATGCATGATAAGCATAAAAAACTCTTAAATGGAAGAAACTTGAATCAATTCATGCTAAAACAATGGAGAATATACATGATTACCAAGAATCCTAGTGTGAATCCTCCTCCCTTGCCATAAATTCTCCTTCCTTCATTCTTGCTTTTGAAGACTTGGAGCTCTTCTCCTTCCTTTAGAATCTCCTCAGCATGCCTTCGCTCTTTTTTTCTCCATTTACCATGCCTCCCATGCCTTTCTTATATAGCATTGGGAAATGGGCCTTAGGGTTTTCTTCTAAATGTGGGATTAGTCATTTTCCTCATTTTGATTATTTTCAAGTGAAAACCCACTTTTGAATAGTTTTTAGGCTTTTTGCTCCACTTAGGATGATTTAAACACAATTAATGCATTTCCCAGAGAGAATTCGTCTCTGATTGAATTTCTGTTATGACTTCCTATAGCGGGTGCATGGTAAACATATGTTGCTCCTTCACTTAGTTAAGGGTGTCAATTTGATTGTTTTAACAGATGCCCCCTAATGTGTGAGGTCCAAAGCAGAGCTAAGGGCCGAAATACATTACTAAAATTTATACTCGGTATACTGATACTCTTTATACTGATACTCTTTCTACTGATACTCTTTATCATTCAAAGAAAGGATAAGGGAAGGAAAACTTACGGGCGCAGGATTGAGGATCACACCTGCAAGACATAGCAATTTCTCAAATATATAATATCTTCCTGAGGCGGGCATACCCATGCTTAGCAGTAAACAAGCATGGCCATGAACAAATCAGAGTGGATCCATGTCAAAAGAAATTTTTTTCTGAAAATGTATACATGCACTTTGATGAGTGCGAGAAGAAAGTCTTTATTGAACTTCTGACATGGTAGTTTAATCTTGTGCAACTCGGGCAGTGCATCGATGAGTGATACAACTGTTTTTCCCAAGGTGTTCAATACAAATTGACGATAGTACGAGTTTATATCATGCGAATAAGTGATATGATGTCGAGCATAATAAAACACCATATGATTACCGGTCATTGATGTATACCGTTAACAGATGCGAAGAGACCCATCGATAATGATGATGTACTCTAAGGTACTGAGTACAAACTAACAAGTGTGAATAAATTTTCTGAAGTCGAACACTTGTAGAATCAAACAATCAGGGGTCATTGATGTATACCCACTGTCATTTGTGAGGAAACCTACCACTAATGATTGCAAGATCCAAGGTACTCTGGGGCTTCTAGATCCATGTCCTAGATGATGATTTGATGTCGATAGGAATAGATCCATCGGAAGGAGGGAATTGATGATCCCACATCAACCGATACGAAACAAAGATCAATAGTTTGATATAATTTGGTATAACTACAAGATCCAACACTGTATACTGACACAAGGAAGGCTGACATGATTGGTCAGGAATATTTGAGGAATGGCCGACTCGGTTTGGACTTCCCTTGAACACATAACACGACGCAGAATGGACACTTGGTAACATAGGACTTTGAGTAACCGACCTTAATGAAATCCACTAATGCCAGATGCATTAATGAAATCTCCATTGGTGACGGGAAGGATAACCCATTGGTGGAGATCTGTTCAAAATACTGGTACAGTTTCCCAAGGCAAATGCAGATGCTGCACTGACCATTGATACAATATTATGTGCCGTGTTCAAGGGCGACAAGGACTGACTATTGCTTTTTTCTTCAGAGTTTATAATATGAAGTGATTCAAGTCTCTCCCTTTTTGGGATTTTGTGTTTTCCAATTTTTTTTAACCTTTTTCATTTATTAGCTTGAAAAAAGAATAAAGCATGCTATGATACATTAGAGGAAACGAGTGTCTCAAGGGAATGTGCCTAAATGTCAAGGGCATGGGTCAGGCCAAGGAAAATATTCGTATTGCAAACAAGGGCTGATCTAGTTATGTACACTCTTGCAGATGTTTCCTCCATGGGTATGGGTCAAATATACATAAGCAATGGTTTATAGGAATCTTGTAACAGAAAGTGACTATACAGGCAAATAAGCAACATAAGCAACATAAGCAATAAGAAATGAAGCAGTTTGCATGGATGTTCAAGTGGATATTTTAACATAAGCTTATGTAAAATGACAAAAAAATGGGAGCCCATCAGGATGTGGTCAGAAATGTATGAAAGAGAAATATGTGGTCTCAAACTCCAAGTCATGATGGGACTAATAGGGCTCCCGGGCCTATGAGAATAACGCAGCATGGGCACCAACATGGCAATGGGGTGCTGACTAGGGTGTCCCATGTTTGGTAGGTTCTACTGTCGGAATGGTGGAAAATATGTATATGAAGAGCTGACCCACCAATTTCCAATAGGTTCGACTCTATGGCAAGATTGGGTTGCAAAAGGTTCAAATGCATCTTCACAAAGGGATGGCCTAAACCTATATGCAAGTTTCCAAATATACCAGATAAGATCGAGGAACATGCAGATCATGCTCCTGTACTTGGGTAGATTTATGTCAAGTATGCTCCCAGTGGCCCCACAAAAGATGTCCTTAGGTGAGTGCAACCAAATGCTTACAACTTCAGGGATATCTTCATTTGATGATAAAATGTAATCCAAGAAGTCATGTGAGTTGGGAGATCTCACAGCCCAAATGGGCCATGTAACCGAATCATATTCCTCCATCAAGGGAAGATTTTGATCTGAATCTGCCGAAGTTATTTGAGTAGCTAGGCTTGAAACTTCCACGATAGATAGAGGTGATCCATATGCTTTCCAACATGAAAATGACATTACGCAAGCTGAGGTCCTTTCATCTACTATGGTTAGACAGATGTTCTTACCATGAGTCGTTACTTTAATCTGAAAAGCAACTTCGGGAAGGATCCTACATATTGAATGGTCTATGCCTGATGTGATCAAAGTCTCACCGAATGGACCAAAAACACAAATGGTAGACAATAGTTCCTTTCTTTGCGTAGAACGACATTGCAATACCTCCAAGGCCAACATGACACATGGTACTTGAGCTAGTTCCTCAGAACATTACCGTTCTGGGCAGCTTGCATGTTAGGATTATGCATTGTTCTACGTATAACACCTTTGGGGGGTGTGGTATTAAGTCTATGGCTAGTTTCTCAATGTAGAGATAACCATCTGGTTGTGATTTCAACTGATCTGGTGTACTAGTAGAGACATCATAAGAATCAAGTATTATTTTAATGTCCATCTCAGGATCACACATGAAGACATTGGCATTAGGATCATTGCCCCCTTGCGGGGGGGTTTGTGGTTTCCCCCTGGCAGAGGTACCGGTGTCAAAATAGTGGGTTGTTGTTGCCCACAGCATTGAAGCACAGTTGGTGCATCTCCCTTCCCAGAGTTAGTATCTTGCTTACTCTTGTACTTCTTCTTCTTTCCTCTAAGGTCTATGGATGAGAATGTGAGAATGTCAGAATTGTTGGAAGGATTAGTAGGTTCCTGCATTGCCTGGCCAGCTGTGGGTTGCGAATTCTGAATAGAAAACTTGTCCCAGATGTGGGGTTATCTGTTCAGGATGGTTAATGGAATCCATCATACCATTGACATGAGGTTCATGTGGAAGCCTAGCTGGATCAAACGCAAGTCTTGCAGGTTGGTTCAAAAAAGATTGGTTATTTTCTAGAACCTGACCACTCCATGGCAGAATGGGGTTAATGGTTGGATTTACCCCTTGTGGGGTTAGGCCCAAAAAAGATTGGTTACTTTCTAGAACCTGACCACTCCATTGATGTGGTCCCTCGGTGTGATAAGAATTCCAAGGTGGGTTTCCTGTTTGCGGAGACTGACCCCAAGAAGTTTGGCAACTTCCTAAAACAGGACCATTGGGTGGATTTCCTCCTTACGGAGGTGGGGTCCAAGAAGATTGGTTATTTCCTAGATCCCAACCATACCATGGTGGTTAAACTTGGTATTGAAAATCATTCCAAGGTTGACTATCTCCTTGAGGAGGTGGAATCCAAAAAGGTTGGTTACTTTCTGAATATTGCCCAGTCCATTGTGAATTAGGTTGCATGTATGGATTGCCCCCTTGCGGGGGTATGTTCCATTGAGATTGGTGACTGGGTGGAACATTACCATTCCATTGCGGGATAGGATTAATAGGTGGATTTCCCCCTTGCGGGGGTGTGTTCCATTGAGATTGATGACTTGGTGGAACATTACCACTCCATTGTTGGCTGGGATTCATAAGTGGATTGCCCCTTTACGAGGGTGGGCCCAATTAGATTGGTTACTAGTTGGAATCAGACCACTCCATTGAATGTTTCCTTGGTTTGTATAAGCGTTCCAATGTTGATATCCTCCTTGCGAAGGTGGGCCCCAAGAAGATTGGATACTTCCTGAAACCTTCCCACTCCATGGTGGAATGGGGTTGATAGGTGGATTACCATTAGGCATTGCGCTAGGATAAATAGGAGGATAACCCCCTGAGGAATTTCCACTAATCTAAGGAGCATAGCCCCAATTGGCATAAATGTTCCATGGTTCATTGCTTCCGCCAAGAAAATTACCATTCTATGGTGAAGGGTTGCCCCCGGAAGTAGAATTTGGATAAGTGTTTTGTATACCATGAGGACTCTGATTTACTCCTTGTGTGTGTTGACCCTGATTAGCTGATCCATTTGGAAAACCAATGTTTGAGAAAGCCATGAGGGCCCTTGTTGATTTGTGCATGTCATTCAAACTTTCAGAAAGAGGTTTGATATCACCTAGTGACTCACGGATAGTAAGTGCAACTAGTTCTGAAAGACTCATCAAAGGAGGAATTTCATGAGCATGTGTGTGATGTTTCAATGTTTCAATTTCAACTAGAGTAAGATTATCAACTATGTCTGTATTGAGTTCGTGACGTGACGATGAATTCTCAGTGTTGATTTGATGTTGTTCTTCTCCAACAATGTTAATTGAGTTGAAAATCCATTTTGTTTCCAAGTCATTAGAATGTGGTTTTTGTGTCTGTTTCTGCAATGTAGTAGGGCCTTCAATTTCTGGTGACTCACCTTGCCACCGTCATGACTAGCGGATCGAGAGAGTAGCCACTTATAAGAAGTTGATAAAAGGATGTGTTTAAAATGATAGTTTGAATCAAATTATCCTAAGGCAGGCTAGACTCAAAAAATGAAAAGTGTCCACACAGTAAAAATTCCCTAGAGATTTCAAGCAAGCAAACTTACTTTTCCAAAGAACTGAAGCTCAGTGAAAAGTTGGATTGTAGGGCCTTCCGAAACTAGTAGCTATTGATGGATTTCATGTCCTCATACAATTGCTAGGAGCGAAGGTGTGAGAAATAGTTACAATAAACTTTAATTGCCAGGGGTACAAGTGTTGGTTCCTGACCACTCACCCTCCCAAGGAGTAAAAGTTCCAAAGTCAGTCTCAGGTATTACAAGTGTGTCCCACTCACAATAGCCTATGTGATATCCTAAGAATAACCACTAAAGTTACCACTTTACAATCGACGGTCAGGCGGACAGTTGTAAGTCAAGGATAACTCTCATTACCAGAAACTCTAGAAACAGTGATGTCACCCCGAGAACTTGTCACTAAAAATAGAATCATCTCGATAAGCTCATGTCCCACTAAATAAACAAGAAGGGGGAACCACCCTTACTTATCCAGATTGACCTCATGCTTGACGCATGTTTCAGAAGCGCTTTCCCGATAAGCGTTTTTTTGTGATAATGGATTTACTTTAATCAATGCTAGTTTCAAAGTTTTGCACCCCGGGAGTGTTAACTCTTCAAACCTAATCCAGGGCGCCAACCAAATCTTGTTGGTGATATGAAAATAAAAAGTTTGTCAATTTTAGATTAAGCGCCAATTTTTAGTGGAAGTTTACTTAGTCTCAGGAGTGGAAGTGAAACTGATGGTGTTTCGACTCGAAAACAAAATGAACCACACAATGCAAGATGCTCACTATGCTATCTTTCGGTTCGATGAATATCCTAACTGAAGGAGGGTTAGAGGTTCATAAGCTTCTTTCAAACATGCAAAGTTTCAGGTAGATGTCGTAAGTGCAATTCTTTCTAAATGCGGATGAAAATCACGAAACTTTCCAAGTGTGGTCTTCCAATGCAAATATGTGGTTAGATGATCTTTTCAACATGGTGTTGATTGGTTTTCGTTTAATGCTTCCAAGGAGCATGTGTATAAAGTCTTAAGCAAAAGATGTATTACGCATTTAAAAAAATAAATTGCCATTTGAATTACTTTTAAAGTTTCATGAAAAAGGTGTTAATTCAATTTAAACAAATCATTTCAACATTTTCTAAACTTTTTCAAAGGAAAAATAAACCCATTCTTTATACACCAAAGAAAACAAACCAATCTTTTAATGTGCTTGAGAGGCTATAAAAAGATTTTAACCACAAGGAACTTTTGCAAAGTTACTTGAATTGTTTAATCCAAAATTGCCAAACCATGCCAAACTTTTACACAATGCTTGACTTCTTTTTCATCCAAGTTATGCAAGCTTTTCAAAACTTTGGAGTTATGTTTTAATTCAAATTATGCAAGCTTATGCACACTATGCAAAAAACGTTGAATTCTTTTTCATCCAAATAATGCAAACTTTTCAAAACTTTAGAGTTCTTTTTTAATTCAAATTATGCAAGCTTATGCACACTATGCAAAAAACGTTGAATTCTTTTTCATCCAAATAATGCAAACTTTTCAAACTTTGCAAAATAAGAAAGAAACCTTTATGAAAGTTTCAAATGAAAAAGCTCATGTCGACAATGGCATCAACGTTAATGTGTTTTGGCATTTTGTGCAAGATTCAACGCTATTCATTCTAACCTTCAACGCTATACAATTTCAATACTACACCGTCCAGCAGTCAACGCGATGGAAAATTCTGTCTATCAACAACATATTGGCATCTTGTGTAGCATTTAAACCAGCAGTCCACAAACTGTAATTTCAAATCGTTAATGCATAGATTTAAGATTGGTTACTATCCTAAACCTTCAATGCAGGGTTGTAAGATGCCGAGATCCAGAAGTTGATTAACAGAAATGGTTTTAACTCTGAGATTGAAGAGTTTAGCACGTAGAGTTTGAGATTCACTTCAACGCAGAGCTTTTTGTTTTAAAATGGTAAATAACATTCCCCTGAGATGTAAGATCATGACAGATAAACCAGAATCACGCTGAGATGTAAGATCTTGGCAGATAAACCAGAATAAAGAATAAATATTTTAAATATTTTAACGCTGAGCTCTACCATCTGCAATGGAAAAATTTAAGCCAGAGGTCATGCAGAGTTTTCAGATCTTTAAAATCTTTATAAACTTGAATACTCACCATTTATTTCCTGGATGTTCATACAAACAAGGGCCAAGTCTACGCATTGCCTGGATGTTCATTTATAGAATCTCACGCTGCTATTTTACAGCATCTGCATTCAATGGCGACACATTGAATTTGAGATACTACACATAGGTCTACTGGATGGGCAGAGTTGTAAGGGTCAAGTTTAAAGGCATCTCACGCTGAGGTTTACAACTTTTGAACTTCACGCAGGGATCTAAGGATACAGGGATCTTCCACGGCAGAGATCTACACACGCAGAGATATGCAAATTTTTAAAGAACAAGAACACGCCTAGCTTTTAAAAACCTTCAACGCTTCAAGGGGCCTCTACACGCAGAGTTCTTCATGCAGGGTACTAAAATTCAGGCAGAATTTAATTAAATCTTCACCGCTTCACAAGGCCAGATCATGGTTGAAGATCTAACACTTTAATGGAGGGATTTAACGCTTAGATTTAAGCATTTCATGCTGAGATAGAAGTTTTCACCCAGAGCTTGAAGGTAAACACGTATAGCATAATGAAAGCTTCTGCGATTTCTTTGAAATTCAATCTTTAAGGAAGAGCTTTAAAATGCAGAGCTATTGCAGAACTTTAATAGCTCGGCAAAGTTAATTTTATTAAAAATATTCAATGTTGGGCTTGGTAGAGTCTCGTGTTAAAAATATTCAACATAGAACCTTTAAGATCATTGAACGCAGAGGATTTAAAAGCTATGCAGAGATCAAAGCTTCAAAAACTTTAACGCAGCGAAGATCGAAACAGAGTTTACACTCAAAAAATTGCAGGCAGAGTTTAAAGAACTTAGATCTGATCGAATTTGATGGTGGTTTGATGGATTAAAGGCATAGTTAGGCTGATCTTGAGCTATTTAAGCTAGATCTAAGGCTCTTTAATGGATCTTTACAGCATGAATGAGTAGATCTGAAGGAAGAACACCCAAAAATTGAAAAAAAATCAAGAAAATTCAAGAAAGTTCAAGAAATTTTAACAACCAGTATGGTCGCCATTCTGATAACAGCATATAGTGCAGGGATGTGTCTACACTAGCTTAACTATTTTTCTAAGAGGTGGTGAGTCTCTATGTCAGAAATGAAAATATTATTACAAGCATCTATAGATCTAGATTCATTCATTAAAACTCATTAAGATCTAAAATCATTTAGGAATTAAAATCATGCATGATAAGCATAAAAAACTCTTAAATGGCAGAAACTTGAATCAATTCATGCTAAAACAATGGAGAAGATACATGATTACCAGGAATCCTGGTGTGAATCCTCCTCCTTTCCATAAATTATCCTTCCTTCATCCTTGCTTTTGAAGACTTGGAGCTCTTCTCCTTCCTTCAGAATCTCCTCAGCATGCCTTTGCTCTTTTTTTCTCCCTTTACCATGCCTTCCATGCCTTTCTTATATAGCATTGGGAAATGAGCCTTAGGATTTTCTTCTAAATGTGGGAATAGTCATTTTCCTCATTTTGATTATTTTCAAGTAAAAACCCACTTTTGAATAGTTTTTAGGCTTTTTGATCCACTTAGGATGATGTAAACACAATTAATGCATTTTAATGCATTTCCCAGAGAGGATTCGTCTCTGATTGAATTTGTGTCATGACTTCCTGTCGCGGGTGCATGGTAAACATATGTTGCTCCTTCACTTAGTTAAGGGTTTCAATTTGATTGTTAACAACTAGCAGTGGGGGAGGCTCTAACAAATCTTGTTTGGGCTAAGGTGAGTATATCATGTCAAAATTTTGCTTTCTCAAGACGAGCTTTCCAATTTTTCGTTGGTCATTCTTGTAATCTTAGGTGAAAAGAGCCATTGTTAAACATAATGAAAGTATAAAGCATATGCTTTCCTTAATAATGATATTTGGTCTTATAAAGAAGCACATCATACATGATTTACAGGTTACTTCACTGAATGATGTCAAAGCTAGTGGGAATTGGATGTATGTTGCAAAGCTAGATGGAGAAGGTGCATCCATGTATGATGCAGCTAATGCTCTTCGGGATGCAATGATAGAACTTGGGATAGCAATAGACGTTGGAAAAGACAGTCTTTCAATGGCTGCACAAGCTGGAGGAGAGACTGTCAAAGCTCCTGGAAATCTAGTAATCAATGCTTATGTGACCTACTTGGGTATTTCAAAGACTGTTACACCAGACTTGAAAGTGACATTTCAAAATGGATTTGGACAAGCAACTCTAAGATTGTTAAGTCTTGATAATTGTCATATTGACATAATCCACTATTATTTAGCTAGGAGAAGACGTACTTCTAGTCCATATTGATTTGGCTAAAGGAAAGCACCATTTAGGTGGTTCTGTCGTTGCTCATGTTTTTGACCAGGTAAATGCTAAAATATTTATTGTTGGATTGGTGTATTTTTATTAGCAAAGGTCGATACATTATGCAGAGAACAATATATTATGAATGGTTGGATGGACAATTTTGATTTCTTTCTTGGCATCACGTTTCATGATTAAATCATTCTTTATATTTACAATTTTGTCTTGCAAATTGGTGATGTTTTCCCAGACCTTGATGATGTTTCATATCTCAAGAGAGCCTTCAATGCAGTCCAGGTGAGGGCCTAACCAAATGGTAATTGGAAACCAATTAATAATTAATAACTGGGTAAATAATATGCTTATGTTATCCAGCCTTTTTTTTATTAACTGAATAAATTCAACAATGCAAGAATGGTACTTAACTTATCCCACTATAAAATGGCCTTTGGGTCAATTTCAGAGTCAACCCTATCTCCCTATATGTGAAATTATTAATTTTGTGGAGGTTAAATTAGTGTCAACTTGTAATTTCTTAATGTATCCTATAGCTGCTCCAAGGAAGGATGTAAGAGGGAAGACTTTAGCTATACATAATTTGACTTGCACTTAATCGATTTTCTTGAATGCAATGCTCCAAACATTCCTGATAAAATTTTATTGGTCTTATTTAACTT
Source organism: Larix kaempferi (assembly GCA_027924585.1). Lineage (NCBI taxonomy): Eukaryota > Viridiplantae > Streptophyta > Pinopsida > Pinales > Pinaceae > Larix > Larix kaempferi. Next base: position 22,261,491 of record BSBM01000625.1, read on the forward strand.
TAAGAAGCAACCATTAATTTATGTTTTCATTCTGAATAAGTACATCATCAAAACATCAAGTCTAGTTGCCAATCCTTTTTATTTTTTGTAAGTAATTAGGGAAAGGTTTATATATTATTATTATAATACTGTGCCCTTGGATAAAATGGGCCAGAAGTGAAGTTGAAGATAATTGTATGTATTTTGGATCTCAGATAGGAAAACGTCTCTAGCTGTCGAAATGTCAACAATTAATAGACAATTAAAACAAATTTATTGCAAATTGGATCTTGTATTCTTTTCTATCTGTGAAGGGCAACATCTTGCTTTTGTTCCTGATAATTTGTATAGCCATGGATTATTGTACTCATGCATAGTTTGTAAGATCATTCTTCTTTGAATTTTCATCATTGTCATAGTTGAACTGCTATATCTTAGAATTCTTTTAGTACTTGAAGCATTATTCTTGAATATGTTTGACATTCATTTTGTTCCCATGCAAAATTTGTTTGAATATCATCATTGTCAAGCAATAACAACTTCTTAAAGAATGCTAGCTCAATGGTAGAGCACCTGCCTAATTATAGGTAAGAGATTGGTGGTTCGATTCCTTCATATTCTATCATAAATTAGTGACTATGAAAACGACTAAATTCGCATATATACGACTATTAGTAGCTAGTTTCTAGTATCTTATAGCGCGACTAATGTTTAGTCATATTTAGCTTAGTCATTAATATGTTATCATCTGGTAGTTTATTTAGTCGTATATTTGGTCATTAATTGTGACAGTCAATGACTAAATCAGTGAGTATCAATAACTAAATCAATGACTAAATCATTGACTAAATCAGTGAGTATCAATGACTAAATCAATGACTTAATCAATGACTTAATCATTGACTATCAATGACTAAATCAATGACTAATAAGTCAACCAATTAATGACTAGTGAAATACGACTAGAGATAAGATAGTGGAAATCGGATACTATTAGTCACCGACTAAAAAATAGTCGTTTATAGTCGAATTTTAGTCATATTTTTAGTCATTAATTTCTCATTTTGTACTAGTGACTATTGCAAACTTTTTAGCTACTCCCAATTTCAACACTTTCTGGGTTAAGGGTGTTGTATGGGGTCAAAGAGTCACGATCCTGATAGATGGTGGGGAAACCAACAAATTCATAGAATTTTCCTTGGTATCCAGGAGAGGCATCCATGTCGAGCTATTTGATGGGTTTGGTGTGGAGGTAGCCGACGGTCAAGTGATTCCTTGCCTAGTCAAGGCTCCCTAATTGACAGTGACGATGGGAAATTATAGTTTGACAGATGACTTCTACATTGTTGATTTGGCAGACACCAATATGGTTTTGGGAGTTCAGTGGTTCAGCACTCTGGGACCTATCATAATGAACTACCAAACCATGGAGATGGGGTTCAATGCTCTTGATGGAACCCGAGTAGTTTTGAGGGGCATGTCCAATGGGGCCCCAAGAGTTGTCTCATCCAAACAGATGGAGGCACTATTCAGACATGGGGACATGGCTTATGCAGCAAAGTTCTTGATCACCACACAGAAGACATCATATGATAGCCAACAGTACCATGTTGACATATAGGACCTATTGGGAAAGCATGATAAGGTGTTTGGAGAGATTCCACCAGGTAGGCCACTAGATAGAGGCCTCGAACACACCATAGAGCTGGAGTAGGGGGAAAAGCCATTGATCACCACCCCCTATAGGAACCCAAAAAAATTTAAAGATGAGATTGAGAAAGCAATCGAACTGCTTACTATAGGGCATATCAGATCCAGCTCTTGTCCATTCGCATCTTCATTGGTGTTAGTTAAGAAGAAGGATGGGACTATGAGGATGTGCATCGACTACATGGCCTTGAAGTACAAGAAGACTATAAAAAACAAGTATCCCATTCCTAAGATTGATGAGCTATTGGATGAGCTACAAGGGGCAGTTTATTTTTCCAAGATTGATCTCAAGTCACGCTACCACCAAATTAGAGTCCGTGAGTAGGATGTGCACAAGACAACGTTTAGGTGTCATTATGTGAATTACGAGTTTTTGGTTATGTCGTTTGGGTTAACCAACGCGCTAGCTAATTTCCAGTCGTGCATGAACCATATATTCTGGAAGCAGTTGAGAAAATTTCTGCTGGTATTCTTTGATGATCTCCTCATATACAGTCAGACATGGGAGGAGCACATGAGGCATCTAGATGAGATATTGGGCATTATGGGGGAACAATCTTTATAAGCAAAATCCTCCAAATGTGAGTTTGGTATCACATAGATCTTATACTTGGGCCATGTGATCAGTGCACAGGGTGTACAGGTTCATCAGGAGAAAATCCAAGCTATCTTGGATTTTCCCACACCGAATTCCCTCACTGAGTTGCGAGGATTCTTTGGATTGTGCCAATATTACAGACGATTTGTAAAGGGGTTTTCACAGTTGGATGCACCCCTCACTGATCTTAGAAAAAAGGGGGCTTTCATATGGACGAATGATTCACAGCAGGCATTTGACAGGCTCAAGGAAGTGATGAGCACATGCTCGGTATTAGCACTACTAGATTTCAGCCAGCCTTTTGTGCTGGAATGTGATGCATCGGGCATTGGCATTGGGGCTGTTTTGATGCAGAACAGACACCCCATATCTTTTGAAAGAAGGAAAATAAGAGAAACGAAGAGGCTCTACTCCATGTATGACAGAGAGATGCTCACCATCATGCATGCATCGACGAAGTTCATACAGTACTTGGTGGGAAACAGGTTTGTGGTGAGGATGGACCACAACAGTTTGAAATATTTTATGGAGGAAAAGGACTAGAATGAGAGGAAACAAAAATGGGTCAGCAAGATTCACGCATATGATTTTGATATAGAATATGTTAAGGGGAAGAAAAAAGTTGTTGCTAATGCACTTTCCAAGAAGCAAACTCCTTGTTCTCTGATGGAGATTTCATCGGACTATAAGGCTCACCTTTTGGTGGAGTATTCCAAGAGTAAATTTTCTTGTGAAATAATGGATGGTCTCGTAAAATATGATAGGTACCAGGTGGTTGATGATGTAATTATATATAAATATCGGATATATTTGGTACCAGAGTCTAAGCTGAAAGAGAAGATATATCAAGCTACTCATGACACTCCTACAACAGGGCATCAAGGGTTCTTAAAAACATACAGGAAGGTCAGGGAGAGGTTCTCTTGGAAGGTCCTCAAGGAGGATGTGCTACGGAACGTGAGAGAGTGCATGGTCTGTCAGTAGAACAAGACCAAATAGATTCACCTGGCAGGACTTCTGCAACCATTGCCTATTCCAGAGAAAAAATGGGAGAGTATCTTTATAGACTTCATCACCGGGTTTCCATGAGTACAGGGCTGATATTGTATCTATGTGGTGGTAGACAGGTTGACAAAATTTGCACATTTATTCATGATTTCATTAGACTACACAGCAGCCCAGGTAGCAGAGCTATTCTTCAGAGAGGTATTTCATTTGCATGGTCTACCTAAGAACATTGTTAGCAACAGGGACAACAGATTTCTAGGGGATTTCTGGCAGGAACTCTTCAGATTGGTTGGAACTCAGTTGACTCCTAGTACCATCTACCACCCTCAGACCGATGGGCAGACCGAGACTATGAATAAGTGGATTGAGGGGTACTTGCGTAAATATGTATCTGGCCAACATAGAGCATGGATCAGGTGGCTACATTTGGGTGAGCATTTCTACAACACCACCCACCACAGTTCAATCGGCATGACCCCATTCAGATCACTATATGGGTATGATGCTCCATCATTTGTGGAGTTGGACTTTGGGGATAGTAGGGCACCTAAAGAAAAATTCTGGATACAAGAACATTAGGACATCCTTAGAGTTCTTAAAGAAAATCTAGAAGTGGCCCATAATCAATAAAAGGTATATGCAAATAGGCATCGTACAGAGCGAAGCTTGAGGTAGGGGATTTGGTATTTTTGAGACTACAAACTTATCATCAATCTTCCTTGAAGAAAAGTGGTGTAGAAAAATTGAAGCCTTGTTTTTATGGACCTTACAGAGTAGTCAGGAGGGTTGGAGAGGTAGCATATGAATTGGAGCTTCCGGAGGGGAGAAAGATTCATAATGTGTTCCATGTGTTGTGGCTCAAGAACGTACTAGGACGACAGATTACAGCCTCTGCAAAGTTACCACCACTAGATGAAGAGGGGTAGTTGATTCTAGATCCAGAGGAGATTCTGGATGTGTGGGAGAGAAGGTTGAGAAACAGGGAGATCGGAATATTTGGTCAGGTGGCACTACTACATATGGTATAATTTGCCACGAAATTGCATTGTAATAGCCACGAATTTTCGTCCCTGTTGCAACGATTGGGGATTTTTTTTTCATGGAAAGAGATTCATGGATATAGGGATGAAAATTCCACGTCATGGAAATAGCAAGGCTTCGTTGTTGCCACATGTCAACAACACAACAGTTCTCATATTTACGGAAAATAAATCCTGCCATGCAATTTTGTCACTATATCAATGCACAACTCCTATAAATTTCCACGCAGGTGCTGAACCTTCCATGAATGTTCATCTCAGTATCCACGCATCCATTCACAATCTTTCATGGTAGATTCAGCACCTCTGTGGATGATATTTTATAGTTCCATGAAGCATTGTCGCAGTATCCACGTTGCCATTCACAAACTTTCATGGAAGGTTCAGCAACTGCATCGAAACATTTTCTATAGCCTACATTGATGTTCATCAATATAGAGACGATACCTGGAAGTTTAAAAAAAATAAAAATTGAATGCGACGATATAGTCATAGATTTGCTTCAGATAGACTAAAAGCACTTCTCATGAACTAGCTCTTACATCTACAATCAAATCCTTATCAATGATTCCTTTCAGATATGCAAATAAGTCTGCTTAATGATGGTTTCCAATTCTATCAAACTTCATCAAACAAATAATCTTGCATTGTATTCCTTAAAGTAGTTACCAAGTCTTTATGATAAGCAGTAACACAAATAAAATTTGTTCAAGTAGTTTTCATACTTATCCCTTTTCAATAATCAATTCTTCAACTTCAAGTTTTGTCTTCTAATGGCACAAATATTCAAACTCAAACTCAATTTGGTCACAAAGAACAGGCTCGGTCTTCAAGATATAACTGATGTTCTCCCATAACACTATTCAAACTCAACTTCAATTTGGTCACAAAGAATATGCTCAATCTTCAAGTTATAACACAAGTCCTTCAAATATGCTATCAATATGTTTCAATGCTTTGCAAATTGTTCTTCTTCAAGCTCATATTTCACATCCTTGTGTCCTTTGAATAATCATAAGGCTTAAACAACATTTTGCAATGTATGAGCTCGGTCTTACAAAGAATTATACCTTAGCTCTATTCACTTCTTAATAAAACTTTCTCAGAGTCATTTATCATCAAACTTTTCATGAGTGTGTAAACAACAAACACAGTCCTAGATAGATATCTCAAGAACTTGAACTAAATGTATAAACATGAAGAATTGTAAGCCCCGGTCTTAAGCACATGTGGATAACAGTTGAATGGTGATCCGATCGCCATCGAAACTCCAACTTTCGGTAACCACCAAAATCTCCTCCTTGTCACATTTTGAGCCCCACATATGGGTGAAAAGTCATGCCTTCAACTTCTCCCTTAGGCCCTTCTCCCTCTATGGTAATATATCATTGAGGCCTTAAAAGCAAAGGCCCCTATTCTCATGGGAATCCTGATCAGGAATGTAGTCAATAAAAGAAAGGTATCAATCTTTCCTTACTTATCCCCCTCCTTCCTTTCCTTCGGATATTAACTTGACAAACTTATGTTTTCCCTGCTCCATCCCTAAGCTAGACTTTCATCACGGAAATTCCTCACTACTAAAAATCTTGCTAAGAGGGGAATCATTGGTCCCTTGAGAAGATATGTCTATCCAGGTATAACAAAAACCTCAATGACCAAGTCACTAAACCCAAACTAGTTAAAACAACAAGTGTTAACCTAACAACATAAACTATAATTGCAAGTTTTGAAGGGCCAAAATGGATAGAAGACTTGAACCAAGATGAATATAAATGGCTATTTGCTGGGACTTGAAGGATTGGAACTCGTACCCAAACATTGGGCAAGCATTAAATGATGAAAATAGAAATCCCTGTTCACTATCTCCAGTCAATAATGATCTATACTTACGGATTCAATCGCATCAAAAGCACTCTCTTTTGCGATAGGGATTCAAAAGAAAACCCTGGTTTGTTTTCAATGGATGATTTTTGTTGAAAGAGAGTGTCCCTTGTTCTCTTACTGTTTTTTGAAAAAATATGTATTAAGTAGAGCTGTAGTCTTCAGGTTGTGTTTCTTTTAAATGACTTTGTGAATTCAACCCTCTATTGTTAAGAGAGGACTGACTTATTTTGAGTGCCTGAATGAACATACAAAACGTATTTTTGATGTTTCTATATGAAGTGAAAAATGTACGAGATTTGACTTTATAGAAATGTGACCTTAGTGTACATTTTTCATTAGTATCTTGCATTAAAGCAATGACATGATAAGGTTTTACTTTAAACCCCTACAAGGAAATAAGATCACAATTCTACTTGTCATGAATACCCTATAGGAAACAATTGTTCCACAAATTCTATCATTTGAAGTTTGCAATGCTACGGTTTTCTATTCTCAACACTCACTGCATTTTTGAACAAGCAACTCTTTGTAGGCTTATTGAATAGAAAATAAATAGAGTGGAACCAATGGTTGAAAATATTTCTAAATAAACTTTGAAGTCAATTGATATAATCAATCTTACCTCTACCAAAGCCCTTGTTTACCAAGTCTGCTAGAAGCACACTAAGCATGTAGCAACAAACAATTATTTAAGTTACAACAAAGGAATGCAACCAAAATAAATTCTAACTTGTGCGAATATGAAAAAGGTAGGAAGCAACGCACCAAAAAGAATGCACAGAGAAGGCATGTGCAGGTTGAATGCAGAACCCCAAAACTACATCACGCCACAAGATAACAAACTTGTAAAAGACTTGAGCTAGGGCACAATAGAAGAGCCCAACTTAGTTTCCATGTTAGAGGCCACTTGATCCAATGAATGCACCAACCCAATAAAAACCAAAACAAATAAAGATCCCAATTGCAAATTTTGATGAGTTGCATAAATTTTCATTGTCAAGTGCACTTTATGTAAGAGGATTTGCCAAAAATACCATAGAACTATATAGGCACCACATGCAAACAATGCAATTACCATCAACTCAAATGGGAAGATGTATTCACTTAAGACCAAACAAATTCAAACAAAGACAAATTACACAATTTTACATGTAGCACAATCATGTTTACATCTCCCATGCAAATATTTCTGACTCCATACAACACTTCATGGAGATGGGATTTTCTCCATAATCTATTGCCGTCTTCTTATGTGACACATGAAAGTTCTCTGCACTTGTTGTTACCTAGAATTTCATTTGATTTCATGCCACCTTCTATATATTTTCTAGCTGTATATGCAATTACAAAGAAATCAACATCATCACGTGTCCTACCACAGTGTCTATATCTCATTCTATGTTTATATCTGTGTCATTTGCATTCAAAGGTAGAACTATTGGTGCATGTTGTTTTGCCTCTTAATATGCTATTCTTTGTAAATCAATATGTAGTTCACTGTTCATCTATAGGTTGTATGAGATCCAAAATTTGTAACAGTGTAGTCTAAACCAGCGTCAATCTAAGGTCCCGTGTCTGATGCGAGGGAAAGCTTATAACTCAGAATGCATATTATATAGTCAGATCAAAAGAAAATAGTTGTTAGCATAGTCTAAATCAAGTTTGAGATGGAAACACTTATTGACTTTATAGTTACAAAAATGTGTTTGAAGTTTATTTAAAACAGAGAGCACATGCACATGTGATAAAGTAACAGTGTCCCAACTTCCATGCAGTTAGATCTTGTGATTATAGTGCAGGGTTATAAACTTTTCTTGAATGATGTGAGCAAAAAGTCAATGTGCAAAAAAACATTTAAAAAAAACAAGAATGCCATAACAATCAAACACCTTTAAGGTAGTATGTGCCCTCCCTGTATCAACTAATAATAGTGAATACAATTCACATTAGTTCCACAGCACAAATTCCAATAGAAACAATAAAAACAAATTTCCAGGAAAAAGTATTCCATGGATATACATTAGTTAGTGTAAATACTTACCTCTTGAAACCAAGAACTCCAAATGTACAACCCATAAGTTCTTAACACGTGCTCTTTGGTATATTCAAAACTGTTATAATGAGTTACACTGACAAGCAAACTAAAACGATAAACTATTAATATTCAGTAACATGTAATAAAATAAACATATATATCATATAACAAAAATAGAGATATAGTTTAAGATACCAACCTGGGTATGAAACTATTCTTGAAAATATACTCAGAAGTGTTACTTTCATAAAAGACTGTTTGTGCCTCGGAGAGGCCAGTCTTCTCTAGGAACCAGCTGACCCTACAAGAGGTTGTGTACAAACCAGAGAGAGAGAAATGACTGGAGTCGATTAGGTCAATGACAGTCAAGCACAGTACATAACTCAACATAAATAAAGTCACAAAAATTATAAACTTCAACCAAGTCTCAGCATAAAAGAAGTGATTATCAGCACACCACAACTGATCACAGGTGATCAAAGTCAAGTACTCTATAAGACCAAAAATTCAACAAGGTGGTATAAAAAAAATGAAGGAGGCTAAATGTCCGCATTAACCACAAGTCAAAGACAAGGTACCAGAAGTCCAATAATAACTCAATCAAGGTGGGGAAGGTACAACAAGTATTTAATAACTCAATTAGTAACAGGTAATAAAATAAACATATTGATCATATAACAATAAGAGAGGTATAGTTGAAGATCTCCACATCAACATTAAACCAAAAATACGATAGCATAGATGTCCACGGTAATCTGTTCCATCCAAACCTATCAAGTGTACTTTTAGGTCAGCTGTATTCTTTTCTCCGAACTGTAGCAGCTGTTTGGCCATTATCACCCTGTAAATATAAGGATTTACAGGGTCAAAATGGCCAAACAGCTGCTACAGTTCGGAGTCAAGAATACCACTAACCTAAAAGTACACTTGATAGGTTTGGATGGAAACCATTTTCAATGTTGATGCCACTACCCTCCTTATTTTCTTACAAAAAGGAATGAAAATGAGGAAAAAGACTTAAAATTGTGGACTTCACCTTCAAAGAGTGCCTTACAATCACATTGATAAGGACTTCACTTGCGACCTGTGTCTAGTCCCAAGGCTACCACGTTCAGGCTTGAAGTGCAGCTGACAATGGAAGATACAAGTGTAGTTTATTACCACCATGCAAATTTAATTTGACCTTTCAATTCCCATCACCATTTCCTCTCATACGACGTCCCACAACCATTTCTCTTGACACCCACTCTTCATTCATTCTATATGCATTTCACTATGCAACCGTCTGAGATTCTCATTGCGTTTTCCCTCAATTAGTTTATCAATTCAATAGGACCCATGCCCGCCATTCGAGGAATGTTTCCAGTGGTCTTGAGTTTCATCCTGGAAATGGTGACGATTCATGGTATTATGTTTAATCCCTTCGACTGCAATATGGAAAACTCATAGTTCACTATGAAGGTTTGTCTGAAAAATGTGATGGTTTGGGTTCCATGCCCCAGGCGCAATTCCTCAAAGTGTCCCTAAATGGCATCGGGGTTACGAAACCCAAACCATCTAATTTGTTAGACAAACCTTCGTAGTGAACTTTGAGTTTGCCATATTGCAGCCGAAGGGAAACATAATACCATGAATCACCACCGCTGCCAGGCTGAAACTCAAGACCGCTGGAAACACTCCTCGGACGACGGGCGTGGGTCATACTGAATTGATAAACTAATTGAGGGAAAACGCAGTGAGAATCTGAGATGGTTGCATAGTGAAATGCATACATAATGAATGAAGAGTGGGTGTCAAGAGAAATGGTTGTGGGACATCGTATGAGAGGAAATGGTGATGGGAATTGAAAGGTCAAATTAAATTTGCATGGTGGTAATAAACTACACTTGTGTCTTCCATTGTCAGCTGCACTTCAAGCTTGAAGGTGGTATCCTTGGGACCCATGACCCTTAGAATCAAGGGTATGCTCCAAATGTGTCCAAACAACCATAGTACTCTATAAGAGCAAAATTTCAACAAGGTGGTTTTAAAAAAGTTACTCAAGGAGGGTAAATGACCCCATTAAATACAAGTGAAAGATAAGGTACCACAAGACCAATCATAGCTCAAACAAGGTGGGGAAGGTACAACCAGTCATATCTCTCTCAAATGTACAGCCGTCTAATATAACATGAAAGTTCATCATCACAGTATAAGGAAGGGTGGTGGGATTCCAAATAAAAATATCCCTCATTTCTCTCTATTGATCAAATAACAATAAGAGAGGTATAGTTGAATACCTATACAGTACCTTATACTATAGAAAATAAAAGCCACCTGTGTTACCTTTCAATTTAGCAATACGGTCTACAGAAGCAAAATTTCCTCACAATTACCATCGAAATTTCTGACTAGTGCTAAAGCAATAGTAAAAGATTTTATAACATAATTTTGATCTCTATCAACTTCAGCACTCCTATGTGGTCCCTATGCTAAAGTTGGTCCTCGAGATGTAAGTTGCTTACACAGATAACCATTGCATGACTGCACAGTCTTCTAAATGTTGATGTATATGTAACTTCAGAATGTATTTCACATATATGTATATTGTATTCCTATAGAGATGTTATTATTCCTCTATACGTAAGTGTCGTCATTTATATTTTAAGTGTCGTAACTTATACTTGATGGGTTATTAGACCACCTTGTTGGGGTCGGCCCTGTATAAGTCATGTGGGTCGAAGGGTTATTAGACCACCCTATTGGGGGTCGACCGTGTGGGTTAAAGGGATATTAGACCACCCTATTGGGTGTCGGCCCTATCAACATTATGTTATGTGGTTAAGTTAAGGCTGACCTAGTAAAGGTTATTAGGCAAGTCAATTCAAGTATAAATAGAGTGCGGGAGGCACTCTATTTCATCATTCTATTCTCACTCACACTCTTTGGAGAGTGGTGAACTTGTGGAGGAGGAGAAGCCTATCTCTTATGATTGGGTTGTATCATTGCTCTATCTATCTCTGAGGGAAGTTATTGGGGTTTTTCACCTTTATGGTTTTCCCCAAGTAAACTCTGTGTCTCTTGTGTGCTTGCATTATTGTGTCCATGATTGATATGTTGTACATGTTGTTCTCTCAGTTAAGATCCTAGATCATATTGAAGTAAATTCTGAAAAACTAACATGGTATCAGAGCTATCCTGAAATAAGACATGGTATGGCATGTATGACACTTGTTGCACTTGCGATGCTAGGGCTTGATATAGCAAAAACCCATCATCGTAGCACTTTCGCTATAAATCCATTTTGGAGAATTTTTCAGATCTGAAACTTTTACAGGTCGAATATCAGATCCACATGTACCTTGTGTCCAAAGGAAAACTTCTAATTTGTTGTACTTTTTGTTTTATGATCTATACAATCTAGGGTTTATGCCCCTTCCAGATCTGAGTCATAAACAGGTGACCTAGGAAAAAAGGTCATAACTTGGGATAGGAAGCTCCAAATGAAATTTTGTAAAATGTGACAGGTGGTGCACGAACTTTACTTTCTCAGCTAACGTTTTCAGAGGCCAAAACTGAACCCATGACACATGGCACGTCGTACAAGTTAGCTCTCCTGTTTTATCCCATAAATAGGTCATGTTGCGACACTTGGCATAAATCTCTCTCAGAGAATACAATTGTGGTCAGACCTATGGGGTTGGAAATATGATAGGTCAAGATACCACAGGTAGAAGTTTTAGATCATGTGGATCGAAAATTTCATAGTTACACCAGAAACAATCAGGTACATATTTCTGTCAAAACAGAATTATTTTTGAGCACCTTCATTCATGGCTTCGGGAATTTAGGGTTTCGTAGACAGATGGAATTTTAGTAATCGGAGACCACGGCTGAATGCTACTCATCAAAATCAAAATTTAGAGACCAAGATCAGAATTTTTGGTTGGGCAGAAGGCCGGGCTTGATCAAACCCTAGTTCGGGACTTTGATCAGAAAAGTGGAAAATTAGGGCTTCTGCAAAAATGAGAATTTTTGAAATCTATGACCACGGCTGGAAGCTCCTCAAAAAAATAGAAGCTTAGAGCTTTGGATCGAACCTTTTGATTGGGTAGAAGGGTGGGCTTTATCAAACCCTAGTTCGGGGTCATGTCCAGTGAATCCAGAAGTTTCAAAGTCAAAATTGAGGGGTGAAACTTTGCAGTTTTCAAATTCTGAATATACCGGCTTGATCAGCTCATCAAGGCGCATCTTTCTATCCTTTCAGAAGTTTGAAATTCAAAGTTTGAATTTTTAGGGTTTCTCTGACAAACCCTAATCCAGCTCCAGATCTAGTTCCTGCAAATCAAGTGGATTGGGTTAATCCTAGAAGAGAATGGATTGGTCACCTGCATAAGTGAAGAAGTTCCTATTTCAGAGGGAGATGAGGCTGAGGCCTTACATAAGAAGATTACAAGCAATCTCGACAGGTATGACTCATTCATGTATGTTTCGAATTTTTTTCATAATTAAGTTTATGATATGTTTGTCTTCATATTATTATGGTTAGTACAATCTTGGTTAATTTTAGACTTGTCGTATCACCTTAATAAAATTATCAATGCATGATAGAAGATATTCATTGATTAGGGTTTTTGACACTTATGATTGTACTAATGCATTGTGATGTTGTATGAGGTTGATGTTGTCCACTAACATGAAAGGTACATCAAGAAAGACAAAACATGTTCTAGTTCAAGAACATATGACCATGGTGACATGAAGACAAAGGTTCATCTATTGCCATGGATCACATAGAAGATCTACTTACGAGGTATGTATAACTTGGTTAACTTATGAGATATGCAGGTTACTAGCACAAGTCACTTAAGAGGACAAGAAGACATCATGTGGGTATGTTAGACAATAACCAACTAACATATTGATCCAGGTATGTTTTTCCTATATCAAGTTAGAATCCTACCTTGTATACATGACATGATTGATAATGATTATTCATAGGTTTGAATAATCATGGGTGTATGCATATTATGTTTCTTAACCAGAAGAGTCATGAAAGTATAGGTTTGAGTAATCACGGGTGTAGACATATTATGTTTCTTACTTTAATTTATGATATGACTAACCATAAGAGTCCTTGAATACTAATGATTATTATTTCTGTTTGAAATGATCATGACTATACATGCTTAGGATTATTGTGTTTTGATAGTATTGAGAATATACTAATAAATGTATGATTATGTATGAGATCTCGAGGATATCACAATAATGATACTTCTAAGCATGCATAGTGATCGAGGATGGATATAAGTTCAAGGATAGGTAATCCAGGAAGCAAAGATCAAGAGGGAGCACACTCCAGTAGTTTCTGCAAGGATGCAGATATTCAGAGGGAGTTGACCACTTCTCACAATCCACATCAGAATGGAGTTACAGAAAGGAAGTAAAGACTGAGAGGGAGTCAACCCAACAAACAAACAAAGATAAGTATTTGAATTATTATTTCTTGCAAATTTGATTGTTTAATAATACTGCTCAATAATGTATATACTGATGTTCCTAGAATTAGGTTGTGCATATTAGAATAGTTGCATTGATGAACATTATACTAATAATATACATGGGTAAGTGGCCTATGGAACTGTACAACATTCCATTGCTACTTATCTAGAATGAAACCTCTTTGCTGACATGTTGGGAGTTGTGCACACTCTTAACAATGTTCTAGTAGAGATTGGAAGGCATCTAGAAAGTTACGGGATATGGATAAATGTTGTATTGAAGCATTAGCTAAGATAATTGCATGACTGTATGACATATTTATTTATGTATACGAATTTGTTCTGAAAACTATGAGATGTTTTCTAATCATGCAATTTAACTTGTTTTGTAGGAAATATCGTATACCATCACCTACAAAAGAAGGACTACAACATTTGTTCAAAGTTATCTATTGAAGATATTAAAAATATTGAAGTTCCCAGGATTTGGGAAGAATGCCATGATCGAGGAGTACCAGTCGATCATGAAGAATGATGGTTGGGATGCAGTCCCAAAACCAGAAGGGAAGTTTGTTGTTACTTCCAAGTGGATCTATAAGATCAAGCATGCTGCAGATGGTAGCATAGAAAAATACAAAGCAAGGTTTGTAGCTCGCAGCTTCTCTCAGAAAGAGGGAATAGACTTTTTCTCTTATAAGTAGGCACACTTCCATCAGATCAGTACTTTCTTTGGCTGTGGTGATGAAATGGAAGATACACCAGATGGATGTCAAGACAGCTTTCTTGAATGGTGTAGTCGAAGAGGAAGTGTATGTGGAGCAGCCACTTGGTTTTGAGACACATGACAAGAAGTCATACATGTGCAGAACTTGGTATAGTAGGATAAACAACTTTCTATCCAGTTTGGGATTTACCAAGAGTAAAGCGGATTCCAATCTTTACTACAAGGTTGAGGAAGGCAATCCAGTGATACTACTTTTGTATGCGGATAACTTGATTGTTACAGGTGAGGATAGATTGATTGCCGACACGCAGCGGAAGCTTGTTGCCGAATTCAAGATGAAGGACTTGGGGATGATGCACTATTTTCTAGGCATGGAGGTGTGGCAGAGTACATATGGAATATTCCTTGGACAAGGGAAGTATGCAATGGAGATCCTGAAGAGGTTCGGGATGATGGACTATAGGGCCATGGCCACACCTATGGTATCGAACCTGAAGCTTCTATGTGATGCTTCATCTGATCTGGTTGATGTCACTGTGTATCGTTAGATGATTGGGTCCTTGATATACCTGACGAACACGAGACTAGATATTTTCTTTGCGGTGAACACATTGAGCCAGTTCTTGATGGATCTCATAGGTGTTCACCTGGTTGTTGTAAAGAATATTCTGAGGTACCTGAAGGGTATGGTTGACTATGGGCTCAAGTATGATGCGAATCAAAAGTTTAACCTGCAGGGTTATGTTGATTTAGATTCGGCAGGCAGTGCTGCAGATAGGAAGAGCACTTCTGGGTGCTGCTTTAGTATGGGATCAGGTTTGATCTCTTGGTTTAGCAGGAAACAGTCCTGCGTAGCACTGAGTATAGCCGAAGCAGAGTATGTTGCATCTTGTTCAGCTAGTTGTGAGGTAGTATGGCTTAGGAAGTTACTGTCTGAGTTATTTGATCTCTCCCTAGAGGCTATTGGTATCTTTTGTGACAACCAAAGTTGTGTGAAGCTGTTTGAGAACCCGGTGTTCCATGACAGGTCAAAACACATAGAGATCAAATATCACTATATCAGGGATATGGTGCAAAGAGGAGCAGTGAAGCTTCTGTATGTTGCGATGGATGAGCAGATTGCAGATGTGCCGATGAAGCCACTAGCCAGAGTGAAGTTCAAGTACTTCAAAGAGAGGCTTGGTGTTCTTCAGATTGATGACACTTCAAGGAAGAAGTGATGGAGACATTTGCTGAAGCCATTCCAAGCATGTTGGAAGGAGGATCCTTCACATGGCTATGGATGTAAGCGCTGGATGATGAGAATCAGGACGATGCTCTAGTTACTGCTCTGTATATGTATACGCATCATGTTGGATGCTTGATATGATCAGTTGTATCATTTATGTATGTATGCATCATGTTGGATGCTGGATATGATCAATTGGATCATTTATGTATGTATGCAACATGTTGGATGTTGGATATGATCAGCTGGATCATGTGTATGTATTTGTATATGTATCAGGTGGATACATTGTATGATCAGGTGGATCATGTATTTGTATATGTATCAGGTGGATACATTGTATGATCAAGTAGATCATGTATGATGATATGTATCAGGCAGATACTGTGTATGCATCAGGTGGATGCATTGTATAATTAGGATGATCATGGATGATGAGCTTCAGGATGTTGCTCTAGATGACATGCGTCAGGACGATGCGGTGATGATGATCAGGATGATCATGTGTACATCAGGATGATGTATGGTGAGTATCAGGTTGATACTCTGTGGCCATGGACAGGTTGTGCAGATAAGAATATAATAGCGCCCTGGGAGGTTTGCAAATTCTCTTGCTAGGTTTTTCCACTGGCATATAATAGCTCCCTGGGAGATATGGCAAATTCTCTTTCGAATTTTTGCTTTGGGAGGACATATAATAGCGCCCTGGGAGGTTTGCAGATTCTCTTGCTAGGTTTTGCCACTGGCATATAATAGCTCCCTAGGAGATCTGGCAAACGCTCTTTCGAGGTTTTGTCCTATGGCATGTAAGTAGACCTGGGAGATCTGGACAGGATGAAAAAGGCCTCAGATGCTCTTTTGAGGCATTGCCATGACCACATGTAATAAGTCCTAGAGATCTGGATAGGATGAAAAAGGCCTCAGATGCTCTTTAGGGTTCTTGCTTGACAAGACACTCTTTTAAGGTTTTGTGGTGGGGGTCACATGTAACAAGTCCTAGAGATCTGGACAGGATGAAAAATGCCTCAGATGCTCTTTAGGGTTCTTGCTAGTCAAGAGACTCTTTTAAGGTTTTGTGATAGTCACATGCAATAGCTCCCTAGGAGATTCGATAGGTTGGGCTGTGTGCCCATAATCAGTCTTGAGATTCTCTTGCGAGGCTTTGTGACGCACGTAATAATACCTGAGGATTCCACAGTATGGCCAGTGATGATGAAGACCTGCAGATGGTGGGCCTACATCCAGTATGAAAAAGGACTGGCTCTGTAGAACTTCCTATGATGAGTAGATTCAGAGATTGATTGAGATAGCAGCAGCAGTGACGATGACGATGATCTAGAGAAGAAGACTTGTGCTAGAAGAACTTTGTCGAGAAATACCTTCCTAGTTAAGAGGGAGTGTTGATGTATATGTAACTTCGGAATGTATTTCACATATATGTATATTGTATTCCTATAGAGATGTTATTATTCCTCTATACAGAAGTGTCGTCATTTATATTGTAAGTGTCGTAAGTTATACTTGATGGGTTATTAGACCACCTTGTTGGGGTCGGCCCTGTATAAGTCATGTGGGTCGAAGGGTTATTAGACCACCCTATTGGGGGTCGACCGTGTGGGTCAAAGGGTTATTAGACCACCCTATTGGGGGTCGGCCCTGTCAGCAATATGTTATGTGGTTAAGTTAAGGCTGACCTAGTAAAGGTTATTAGGCAAGTCAAGTCAAGTATAAATAGAGTGCGGGAGGCACTCTATTTGATCATTCTATTCTCACTCACACTCTTTGGAGAGTGGCGCACTTGTGGAGGAGGAGAAGCTGCTGCTAGGAGATGCCTATCTCTTATGCTTGGGTTGTATCATTGCTCTATCTATCTCTGAGGAAGTTATTGGGGTTTTTCACCTTTATGGTTTTCCCCAAGTAAACTCTATGTCTCTTGTGTGCTTGCATTATTGTGTCCATGATTGATATGCTGTACATGTTGTTCTCTCAGTTAAGATCCTATATCAGATTGAAGTAAATTCTAAAAAACTAACACTAAACACATATAAAGTAGACAGGAAACACCAAACATTAAATTTGATACATACCCTGGCTTTGTCTTGCGTATTTCTTTCCTATGGCATAATTTATGAGAATGTATGAGTTGTTATAGTCTTATCCTGTAGCTAGACGATTGGGCTATTGAATGATAGATTTGTATTTTGTTGATACCGGTGATACTTTTATCCTGAGTCTAAATTGTCATAAATGATCATGGGCAAGATTAGCTACTCCAGGGGTTTGATACCTAGACTTGTTGTTTATCAGTTTTCAAAAAGTATGGGTGCCTATCCTAGGTTATGAGTTTTGGAACTGTGAACTGGGGAAGTCCCCATTTAGAGTTTTCAAGCTTTATGATGTAATCTTAAGCCTGCGTTTGTACTCGTGTGTAGTTGTGACCTTCATAAGTATGCTATGTGTGAGGTTAAGACTTTAAAGTGGGAATAAATCATGTTTGTTGAAGTTTGCCGGTGGTATCGATTGTGTTTGACTTCTGTGAGTCTTTAAAGAATGAAATCCCAATTCCTCCTATGAATTTCTATTCTACTGTTTAGAAAGATGAATGGTTTGGCTAACGTAGGATCAGTTTAAGGTTACTGTGTATTTCAATAGATTTGTTGTGATGTGATGCGCCCTTGATTAGGGATGGGGTTCAATCCATGAAATTTGGGATTGGCACCCATAAATAAAATGCAGATGACGATTGAATTATGGGAACCTATGTGTGGATATGTGAAACTATGTTTTTGGAATACGAATCTCTGTAATACTTGATGTGTTTCTTTTGATGTAAAGTTTGACAAATGGTTGAATCGTAGGGACATTTTGATAATGAAAACTGTAGTGTGGCTGGAAGTTTTGATGTCTGGTTGTAGATAAATATTGCAACATTGTCCATTACCAATTTTTTTATCAACTTCGAGGTTCTGCCCAGAATCTAGTGGAGGGTCTACCAGGTCTAGCCAAGCTATCCTGTGCTAGACAACACCCCAGGAATAAATTTAGAGTTATTATCTTGTTTTAAATACTTATATTGTTTTCTGTCTGAATTTTCTTACTAGTTACTGTGTAGGGATTTCTTAGGTTCTCTTTAAAACATTTAGGGTCGTCCCTTCTTTATGTTGGAGAATCAGCAAATAGAAATGATAAGAGTGGCAAACAATCATCTAATATCCTAGATACACCACACATCGATTAGGGAAGGAGATTACAATAGTATTACTCATTGGTGATCTTTAAATCTAGGTGTACTTTCATACTATTAACAACTGTACGATATCTAGCATCGAACAACTCATTATAAAGATCTAGTGCTTCAACCATATCAAGGAAATTACGATTTGCAAATGTAGACTCAGGCATTCCATTCCTTTTACAACTTTAACGAAAATGCAAGAGGTTTTTACACAATCATCTTTCAATCAAATGAATTAACAATCATTAGCACCACAACCATCTTTCATCAAAACTACATACATTAAATACAAACAAGCGTTGGGTTTCAAATACAAGAACTGGTATCGAATCTCTTTAACATTCCACCCATTTAAACTCTTTTGTATCTCTATTTATGAAATTCCATAAATGTAGTAGTAAATAAAGAACCAAAGCTCATAATTTAAATCACTCAGGAAATCAATTATGGGAACATTACACAGTAAACATGATTTATTGAAACCATATCAGAACACAACAGAACCTTCAAGGATTATTACTACTCAACCCCTATGGGTGTAGACTCTAAGGTTTATATTGCAACTCTAGAAACCTGACGGAATCCAAGGATCGAATCCCACATTGACACCAAGAAAACGATAGACGCCCAGGTCAGGTATCAAAACCCTAGGTAGAATTCCAAAAGCCCAGGTCCCATGAAAATAATTTAGACATGAGGAAAAAGTATCTTAAGCAACATAAACGTTTAAACTAAATCACCTACACAGAAGAACAAAATAATTTTATTAAGTATGGAATATCTATCAGTAGTTACCATTTATAGATTCTCATGCTATAGGAAAACAGGGCGACCTTCTTAAACCCCATTTCTTCTATGCATACACATGTATCTTATACATAGGAAAGAACAGAGATTAAATAGAGAACCAAACATTCACCATTTTTATAGAAGGTAAATCCTGGGCCCTTTTAAACAGACATAGGTTTCGAAAGCAAATCCCAGTTCATATTGGGTGTTATTATTATTACTATTTTATCCACAAGCTTCAATGAAATTTCAGACATTGAGCCGAATGACCCAAAATCTTCCACTAAGACCTTCTAGGGCCTACATTAGACAATAAATACATTTCTTGCAACAATCCAGCCAACGACGATTCCAGGAACTCAATGCTAGTCGCAATGAACCCAATCAGGCTCACAAGGTTCATCATAGCAAACACAAAACACTCCATAGAGGCGAGGGGAAGAGGTAATGAAATGTGGAATTTGAGCTTACCAATTGCAAATGCCTCCAAGTCTAAACCTGTACCATCAACCAGTAACCACGCAAATGGAGAGGGCCAAACTATTACTTGCCAAGAAAGTAAAAGTATATTGGTCAGAACCTGAGTTTGTATTCGTATCAATTCAAAATAACAAGAAAGACAAGAAGGGTATTACCTGCGTGTGTAGTTGTCACCATTCCTACATATGCAACCTTCGTGGTGGGATGACCATGAGCCAAGCTTAGGTCAGACCATGAAACCCTCAGGCACATCCAAAATATAGACGCCAACAAACAAACTATGACATCGAAACCCTCGATGGTGTAGAAACCAAGAAAAAAAAACTTGGATTAGCTGGCAACATGACCATGTGCTATTGTAGAGTTACTTTTAATATTTCCCTCACCAAACCAAATTTTAGATACAAGTCATGATCCCTATAGTAGTGGAGCACTCACGACAAATGAAGTAATTGAAAAACGCAAGGAGTATTATAAGGACCCCAAGTAGTGTGTAAAGGCAACAAGTAATGGCAGGTTTAGCATGCTTTGGAATCTCAATAAGGACTTTAACTTCCAATAAATCATTTCAAGGTGACAATCCCCAAACGTTACAAACATTAGTATTATTTAAGTGTGAGACTTGCGAAAAGAACATCATAGGTAGACACCCCCGTAGGTACACTTGCTAACCAAGAGCACACGAGCGAGTCAAGGGGTTCTGTGTTGTCACTGCCAGTAGATGCGGAAACACCAATTGCAGTTGGTATTGGGAAAAACACCAGATATACAAACTACTTAATACACACGAGCGAGTTAAGGGGCTCTGTGTTGTCGCACATGAGCGAGTTAAGGGGATCCATATTTGCTTTTCGCACATGAGCGAGTTAAGGGGCTCTGTGTTATAAAATCTATAGATACATAAGTAACCATAACTTATAAAATAATATGAATATCCCATAATATTTTGTGTCTATTTTGTTGTAGGTCAAGTGGAATGTGCAACAAAAGAAAAGAAAGTGGAAGGGACCAAATAACACATGAAACAATGATGTTGCCAAAGTGAATAAGTGGTTGAGATGAAAATGAAAAGTAGTAGAGAAATCTTGAATAGGAAGATGATGAAGGAATACAAAACGTGTTTGTCATGGAATAAGATGTTTAAGTGAAAATGCAAAGTAGATAACTAGAAATATTGAAGATGAAGATGATGAAGGAATACATGATATGTTCATCATGGAGAAGTAGAAATTTCTCTCGTAAGAAGAGTTTATGTCAATAAATAGAAAATATGAAGAATTGGAGAAACAATTTGAAGATCATTGCAATAGAGGAGTGGTTGCAATGAAAGCAAAGTATAATGATGATAAGTTTTCAAGTGGCGAGCATTAGTTGTGTTCATTGAGATAGTGGTGATGGTGTAGAGGAGAGAGGATGGGGAAGTTGTGAATACCATTGAGTGGAAGTAGCTTGAGGAAATATGTTCCATTTAACAAGCACATTTTTGGATGTAAGCTCCATTGGGAGAGAATGGAAGCATATTGAAAAGATGTTGAAGGTGGTAAAAGAGTTAGAGATGATGGTGATGAGGTGTTTCCTATGGTAGCAAAGTATATAGGATAATAATGAAGAGAAAAAGAATATGAAAAATAAAGGGATAATAAGATGAGGTGAAGAGTTGTCCAAAGTGTGGAAAAGAAGAAAGAACTTGTTTTGGATTTGTATCTTGACCTCACCATGTATTATAGTGATTAATGTGTACATTTCTTAGAAATTAAAAAGAACAATGTTAGAGGGAAACATGGCATACCAAGTGTCGACATATTTGCAAAAGGCATCATCAGACGATGCAAGATCTAATTCTCACGAAACAAAAGTGGTTGATTGATTAAGGGGAGTTACAAATAGTGATGAACGATCAACAAGAAAACTAGCTTAGTATATATAGCTCGACATTCGTGGATATTGCAACGAAAAGTGAAACCTAAAAATTTCGTCCCTATATCGACGAATGTTCGTGGAACATTACAAAGCATGGATATTGCCATGGTTTTTCCGCCCTGAAAAACAAAAAATATAAAAATTAATTTTTTTAACCCATGAATGTTGAAAACATGGAAATATTTCGTGGAACAATCCGCCCATATGTAATAGTGTGGAGGCATATGAAAGTAGAGGATGCTATGTGGGAGAGTGAGCAGATTATGCAGCACCCTAATTTGTGGTTGCTTGAGGACAAGCAATCTCGGGAAGGGATGACTGTCATGTCCCTTTCTGGATGACCACCATGGGGACGACTTATTAGCCTACTTAGTTCTTGTAGGCTATAGTCGAGATTATAAGGGAATTAATTAGTTATTAATTTGTCACCTAGGCTTAAATGTGTTTTATAAAGTGACAATTAATTATTAATTCCTAAGTGACTTTATAAAACTCACTTGAGTCATAAAGTGATGCAAAAGTGTAAAAGGGGGGTTCAATGTGAAATTAAAAGACAAAAATGGGTCATTTTCTCCATAAAGTCACCTTTAAATATTTTAATGAGAAAATTGGTCAAGGGAAGTTCAAGAGTCACAAAGAGGTCAATGAGAAAATATAAAAAGAACATGAGAGCTCATTCTCTCCATTTTTGTTTATTGCATTTTTCAAAACTAGAGCTCTTGAGCTTCAAGCTTCTCTTGGACGAAACCCTAGGAGGAGGAAATGGTTTCAATAGTGAAACTATCTATCCTAGCCATCTATTGAGGAGGAATAATCTCAAGTTTCTCACTTGCACTTCATTTCCATTCTTTGTTTGTCAAGTATTCACCTCATTTTTAGGCTATTGTGGAGTTTTTTTCTGAGTTTAGGAGGCAGGGTGCAGTGGAAGAGAACTCGGTTTGGAGTAGAGGGCGAGTTTGGAAACTTTAAAATACCACAGGAGGGCACAGCTATTGTTGTCTCGTTTCTTGTTATTTTCTTACCGTAGATTATGAAGTCACATCCACTAGTAAGAAGAGAGGTGCATTACCCACAGTGTTAGCTGGTCCATCCTGTAAATATTTGCCATCTTTTCTAAGGGAGCACATTGATTCTTCTTATTGGCTAGTGGGAGCACACATTCTTAGGAAAATGATTCTATCTCTCTATCATATCTGAGATATAAGAGCTAGGGCACATTTCTTCATCTTTGGGCAAATTGTGTGGGTTAAATATTCCTTGCAGCAACTCCATATCTCTGTGGGTCGACTTGCCATTCTTAGAAAAGGGGGACACAGCGGTTGTTGACTATTCCAAGAAGCAAATCGTGGTAGGGAGGAGGTATTTCAATTATGATTCAAGTACACCAAGTGACAGTCAAATGAGTACATGAAATCTCTGTTTTAATTTCTAAGCAGTGTGACTATCATTCCACTCAGTTCCAGATCTGAAATACTATGAGAACTTCCATTTTATCTTTGCACATGAAGTGACTTCCAGATTTGAATAACTTCTTGAACATCTGGGCATATCTTTATGTTGTGGGCAATAATATAGTGTTATAGAGGGTGGCCAACATAGCAAAGAGGAGTTGTTGTTTCAATCCTCTTTTCATAGCTCAACAACAGGCTGTGTTACCAGAAACATGACAGAGATGCTCGTTTTGTTGAAGAAATGCCCCAGAAACGAAAACAAGACGGAAAACACCATTTTTTACGGCTGTTCTTGTTTTCTGGCATGAGAAACGGTTTCTAGAGAAACGGTTGAGAACGCTGATCGTTTCTGGTGACGTTTTTCAGTAATCCACAGGCTCAGTGACTTCCGGATCCACTGCTACTCAAGCTTCTGTAGGTTCTTATGCATTTGGCTTTAAAAATATGTATCTGGATCTAGATGATCTGCTGCTTCTTCGTATCGATCTATTACTGAAGCCATTGGCTCCACTGCTGTAGGCTTTTTATCTGCCGCTGGGTCTTCTACTGATGGTGCCATTGGTGGTACTGGTTCAACAAGGTCATCGGTTAAGGCTGGTGGGTAATTGGACCATAGATAAGAGGTTTAATTTAGGCATATAATTTCTACATTTGATATTTTAAAATAGCAAGCACTTCCTCTTATGTTTAAAGCTCTTTATTCTTATAATAGATTTTTAAGGGTTTAAACTTTAAACTTTACCATGCTGAAAGAACGTTTCTCCATAGTTTTGGAAATTGCATAATTGGATACAATTAGGCACCTCTGAAAAGATTTATGTGAAAGTTGTATTCCAATAATTAGGCGCCTCTGAAAAGATTTATGCGAAAGCTGTATTCCAATAATCAATTTTTATGAGTATAAACTTTGAGCTCTTGAATGAATGTTGCTCCACCATTTTTAGAAATAGCTTCATTGGATACAGTTAGGCGCCTCTGTTAATGTTTAGGTTTAGAAGAGAGGAAATGCAAGCAATTATTGAGTATAATCACATATTACACAGCAATGCAAGAAGACAAGTTATTCTAATTACCTCCTGTACTCCGTTTGTATGAGGTTTGGAAGTTAACTTTATTGTGATCTTTATTGTTGTGTTATCAGTGTTTAAACTTTATTTTTTTTAAGGTTTTATTTTTATATTTTTCAAATATTAATTTTTTATTTAATAGTATTATTTTCTCTCTCCTCGTTTCTTATATGGGCGAAACCTTCTAGTGTGTTTTTCGTTCCATTCTCATTTCTCGTTTCCTTTCCCATTTCTCGTTTCTAGTAACATAGAAAACAAACACTTCCAGTCATCTACTCTGTGTTTTAATTAAAATTATACAGATCTGAATTTAGCCTCCTTAAGTCTGAATTTTATGAATAAATTACTGTTGTTGCTTTAATTTTACATAATCTTGAATGTCAGAGATGATATCTTTACAAGATAGTGTGAAATATCTATGTTTAGACATCCACAAATCAGTCCCATAATTTCAAATTCTCTCCAAACACCTACAACAGTAAAGATCCAAAGTATTTGACGTAATTTCCATACTAAGACAGTAGTAAGCTACAACACTTGTTTGTTAAGTGTGGCCAAGTCTAGTCAACCCAAACATTCAGAGATTGAACTCAGATTTTATTCCCTATGAAGTACATTCCATACCTTTGAGTTGGATGGTTACAACATTTACAAAATACTTAACCTTCTGAGTAAAACAAAGTGGCAAAAATTTAGTCCTTATTGGCAAGGTCTCTTACAAAGAGAAGGATTGGAATCGATATATTTTTGGAAGCTTGAGTTGGAGTTAGCATATGCACTAAAGTGTTTAGAGGGGAAAGAAAACCCAGCAATAAATCGGGTTTAAGTAGAGGTGATTTGGAGCATATAGAGGTATTTGGTTGCAGAGCTTGAACGTAGTTGAAAAGGTCACATAGAGAGAGTAGAAGTCAGAAGACTTGTTTGCATTGGAATCGTTATATAAACTGAATCGAGGTGTTGTTGCAGCAACATCCCTCCCCAAAATTTTGTAGACATTGGTGCCCCTCCTTTTAGTTTCCTAGAAAGCTTGCTTAAAGAGTTAAAGTTTCCTTAGAAAGCTTTTGAACTTAGTTTTGCTTTTAGGGATGATTCTTTTTCAACGGTTAATTTTTTCCTCTAAGTCAAAACTCGAAATTATTCCTTGAAACGACAGAAGAACATGGGATGTCCACCCACATTTTTGGAATAACTCTAAGTTCTCTCCCGAAACGGCGGAAACACTTATACATTTTCGCATCTTCGGAAGGACTTGAAGTTCTCTCCCGAAATGGCGGAAACACTCGCAAAGTCTTGCTGCAACGGGTGTCTTCTTATCAAGTCCCTCGACCATTCATTTAAAAAAAAAAAAAACTTAACCAACTCATCTGTCATTTTTGGAATAACTCGTCGAGTCTTTCCGCAATGGCGGAGAAACTCAAGAACTTCCACTGCGACTAACTTTCGACTCATCAATTTCAGAAGAACCCGCCAAGTCATCCCGAAACGTCGGGACAACTCAAGAAATTGCACCGCAAACTTTTCGCTCATTGACTCCGGGAGAACTTGTCAATCCTTTCTGCAAAAGCGGAGCGTCTTCTTATTCTTTACCACAACAAGTAAAATGCTGCGCTCGAATTCCAAGTTTCCCGCTCTTCGGAAGAAACTCACAAAGTCCGCTCGCAATGGCGGATGAGACTCATATTTTCCTTCCGGTGATTGACTTTTGCACATAAATGCTTAAGGTGGAAGTGACCCCACTGTATGGATAATTAACCCGTTTTAATTTCACCACCTACCCAATTTATTGCCCGCACATATTAGTTTTAATATAAGGGTGGAGGGGTTTCGATTGAGCCATTGGTAAATTTTCGTTCAGAAGACACCGTTGGAACCTGCGCAAGTTATTCGCTCCAGCTTAGTTTATTCGCCTCCACACCAGCCCGTAACACCCTTGTTTCATTGCCAAGTAGGTGGTTCTACCATTAACTTTGTCTTATCTATGCGTTAAGACTTTCTCGGGGGTTTTTCATTTCATTACGTGGCCAGTGGGAACTCGTACCAAACTATCCTTTAAAGTTTACAACCACTGCAGCCCCATAGAGTTCTCATTTCTGCTAGCTAGGATTCATAGCCAGTGCTAATCATCCCCAGTTAATCCATTGGAAGAATTAGTCAAGCCCTGTCAGTTCCACCGGCCGTAGTCCTATCATAAACGCTAAGCCGAGTCGATGCGCTCAATCCAAGTTCTTTGCCGGCTATATGCTGCTACTCAATATTGTCGAGCAAGGGGCAGTACCAGTCATAGCTAGCTAGGCTACTCAACCGATAAGTTACTTGGATTGGATACCGGTTATTGAAAGCAGTTTTGTTATATGTTTTTTTGGCTCCCTCATAGAGTTTCCCAATCAAAGCCAGCATACCATTCGCGCTTTAGCCATTAGAAGTGCCTATAATAAAGGACGTCCTATCTTCCGAGGGAAACGAGTTTTTTTTTACGTCGTATGCCTGTATTTTCGGAAGCTTTTAAGTTTTTCCAAACCAGACGTTACTTCCCTAGAATGATCAAGACTGATGGTTGTATTGTGTTTTCTTGAATAGTGTGTGTTTTGTTTGCCTCCCCGGCAGACAGCCTTATAATTTTACATATAGCTTTCATTAGCATGCTAAGTCCGTCTTGCTCTATGATTATGCTCTCATAATGATTTACAATCTTATGCTCATGCATGTATGGTTGCTGACAGGGATAAGCCATGATGCCAAAAGGTACCAAAAATAAATCTAAAATGATGGAGCCAGAACCAATACAACCAAGGATTGAAACTTTTTTTCAAGACACTAAGTGCACCACGGGCGTCCCTCCCGAGGTCCAGTGGGGAGATATTTACAGGATGATCAGGGACCAAGATATCCCAGACGTGCTATTAGAAGAAGAACAAATATACCTAAACATCAGGACCTCTGGCATAGCTAGGGCTTCTACTCGCCCTGAGCTATTCCCGTGCTCAGAAGTGATCGGGTGGATATTGGAACATGCCAACCCACAAACAAGAGTGTTGCATGACAAAAAGGGAGAGCCATTCGCTTCATTCCATCCAGCTTATATTGCAGCAGCCTACAAATTCTCACATCCCTACCAGGAACTGAACGTTGAATGGTTGGGACAGATGAATAATTTCGAAATAGCTAAGAGGCTGTTAATCACGAGAAAACAGCTGAGGAAAAGGGAAAATGATGAGTATGATGTTCAAAGCCTAAGACCTCCATTCAGGTTGATTACCCTTATGCTAAGTAGAATTTTCGGCATGCCCGATGGAACCGTATATAGGATACAATGGGCCCCCATAATCCATGCCATAGCATTTAAGGGAACTGTGCTTGATTGGGATACTATTCTCTCAGACAGTTTGGCATCCACTATGGCCACAGCTAGAGAAGGTTTGGCCTTAAAAAGGTCAGAGTTTTTCATGTCTTCATACCTCATTGATTGCATCTTAGCAAACCTCCCTTTCCCCAAGTTAGTTTGCTCATGGGACCAGGCCAATACCCCGGTATACACTGCCTATAAAATAATGTGGGATCAAAATTACAAAGCACACTATAAGCTCATCTGTGAAGAGTTCATCATGCCTCTGTGTCAGCAGATGTTCAATGAAGAGCCCAGTTTCCTGTCAGAGAATGCCATGGAAGTCTTGGAAAATTATGGTGATTTCTACTTCTTAGAAGAGGGTACCTATATCAGGATGTTTGGAGGTACTAAGCCACCATACATCTTACCAAAATACGCCACTAATTGTGTAGTCCTGAAAGAAGCAGTCAGGTAAGTTTTCCTTGATGGAATAGGAGGAGTTCTTAATAAACAACATAAGGCTTCCTTCCCTCCTTTGCCTTTATGTATAGGAGCCTATAAATTCTCAGGAGTTGCAGCAGCTGAAGAGTTCATTCAGGAGCTAAAAGCATTTCAGTTCAGTGAGGCAATCTTCCATAGAAATGACAGGCGGATCAAGGTTGCGGAGCATTGCAAGGAGTTGTATGCTCATTTTGAGTATGCCCATTACTATGATGCCGAGGAAGAATTGTTCAGGGGGATCAGTAACATGACTGAATTACAGATTTGTCGTCATGGTGGTGGAGCTAGCTCTAGCTCTACCTCAGCCCGAGAAGCCAACCTTTAGAAAGAAAGGGAAGCGGCCGAAGCCCTGGTCCGCGAAGAACAAATATTGAAAGAAGAAGTAAGACTGCAGCATGAAGCCGAGGAAGCAAGGTTGCAGAGGGAAGCTGAAGAAGTGAAATTGCAGCAAGAGGCCGAAGATGGAAGACTGCAGTAGGAAGCTCAAGAACAAGAGCAGAGGGAGGTAATTGAGAATTAGCAAAATCCTGAAGGAGAGAAAAATGCTGAGGGAGAAATTAAGGCCAACGAAGATGCTCAGGCAGGTGGCTCTGGCACCCAAGATATGGAAATAGACTCGTCTCAAGTAGTACAGACCACACCCGCGGAGGCAGAAGTCCATATAAGAGATCTCCCAATCATCCTTTTCACCCCATCCGAAAATCATACTGTGTCTCGATGGGATAAATTTGTGTACTATAAGAAGAGGAAGGTTGTGGTCCGGAAGAGAGGATAAAGAGACTTTTCCAGGAAGACATTGTCACCCAGCGAGAAACCACGATCATGAAGAATACAAACAAGGCTCCCATAGCTATGGCATCCACCACTGTGTCGGCAGCAAAAAAAACAAAAGATAATGTGATCGACATGGTCAAAGAGTTTGAATCAATGAAGAGGAGAGCTCACATGCTGCAACATATAGTGGCTAATGAGCAGGCTTATAGGGATCTTGTAGTAAACAAATATAATCGCCTGTCTGCTGATCACAAGGATTTTTCAGATAAGTATCGACATATGGAAGAAGAAAAGGAGCACCTGGCAATCCAGATGATGGTTCTAGAAGCCAAAAAGAATGATTCTGAAGCTAGAGTCTTTCACCTAGAAGTAGATAAACAAGCAATGGTTGAGCAGTTGGAGCAAGCAGAAAGCAGAGCGATGGATATGTTTCTCTTTCATGAGCAGTCTTGTGACATCTTAAGTCAAATGCATGCCACACAAGAACTGATTACTGAGGAGGTGTGCAAGCTCAAGACCATGCTGGTTAGGTTGAAAGAAGTCAATGCCGAAGCCATAAGGATTAAAGGAAAATACACTCGAGTTAAAGAAAAATTTTTGAGCCAAATCAAGTGGAGAGAAGGGAAGATGGGTTTCCCTAAAGATCTCCCGTTCAAATCTATAGACGGTTGTAAGGAAGATGTAGCCCTCATGTAGTTTTGTAGGAATTGTGGCATCAAGATGATGGCTAAGATCCAGGGAACATTTGAGAAAGGTAACAGCTTGTATCAAAAGATTCATGAAGTACATGAAAAATGCAAGCTTATTTTTCCTCGGACCCTGGATGATTTTCCAAACAAAGAGCAACGTTTGTTAAACTTGAAGGAAGAGCTGGGCATTCAAATATAGTATGTAAAGAAGATTGATGTGCTGGCCACCGATGATCTTCATCAGTACTGTTATCACCTAAACTGTAGTTACCCCTATGGAAGGATCCAGTCATGGATGGCAATAGGGAAGGGCAACTTGAAAGGTGCAACCACGATCACCTCGACCTCCAATGTATATGGTTGTCATGCCAGTCGAGGCAACCTTCACTTTATGTTATCTAGCCCAGACAACAAAGGGGGAGACCCGATCTACTCCCGACAGGAGAGATCAAAACCAAGACACCAAATCAGGGTATTTCTAAGTGAAGTTAGGTGTATGGTTTATCCTAGACCTTATAGGTTGAAGTCACAAGCCAAGTGAGGGGTTCAATAGGTATAGCTTTGGTTCATAGTTGATGTGAGAGTGACTTACAATGTTTAAAGTGAGATCTAGGGCTAGTGTACTAGGTCAATGTCAAAAGATCCACAGCCTTGGGAATCGTGTCCAATGCAGGGTTGTTTAGGGGTCAGACTGGGGCTAACTAGTACATGAGACAATCTTGACCATAGTCCATGATGTCTTCAAAGGTATAGTTCACCATGCAAAAGTCAAACCACAAGTCAATCCAACAATCTAGGAGAGTGGGTTGACTTGGATATAAACCAGTGCCTTGGGAATTGGGAAGTGGAGTCAAAGTAGGGTTGACTTTATGGTTTAGGACTCCTACAACATGAGATAAGTGGACAGTATAGGCCTTGATGGATAAATGTGTCTAGATCTAGGTTTGACCCTAGTGGACCACAATCCCTAAAAACAAGGAATGCAATCCCCAAGGCAAGATTTGACAAAGTGACAGTCTAGACCTAGGTTTTGAATTATTCTGAATCCGGATCTGCAAAAATCTCAAGTACCCAGTTCCTCGAAGTGAGTGAACTCACTTCTCCAAGGTGGTGCGACTTTCCCTAAGGAGGCTTGAATCGGGGTTTAAGTGGGTCAAATCATGTCGGATGGCATCCAAACTTTAGATCTGGGTAGATCAGTCAAGTAGGGATATGGATCTATAATTTCGTGGCAATCCACCGGTTAGATCTTAGTAGATCTGAGTTTTAGTGTTCCAAGTGGTCCAAAATGGGGATTAAATCCCTTAAAATGTGGAATGGGGCCCACAAGGTGATTTTCAAGAAAGGGACAACCTGGGTGTATGTTATTTGATGTGTAGATGTCAAATCAAGTGAAATCTCAAACACCCATCAACTAGATCTAGGTCAACTTGCTCAAATGGTGAAGTGCGCCTTCCTTGGGAGAAGCTAAGTTGGCTTGGGAGAGGGGTCAAATGGAAGCCAATCCACACCAAACTATAGATCCGGGATGCCGTGGATGCTATAGAGGTGGGTTTTCAATGTCATGCCCAACAACCCACTAGATCTAAGTAGATCTGACAAAATGTAAAATGGGGGTTTTGAAGTATTTAGGGTTTTAACAATTTATGAATTATGTCAATGGATTGGATAAAGGAAAGAGAAACAAACCTGTGGATCTTACCTGGATAACCTTGTAGATGCCTTGATGATGATGATCTATGCAAACCCGATCAATTTGGAAGCTTTGAGGTAGTCTCTATGCAAATCGATTTTGTCCAAGAAGCCAATGCGCCCTCTCTCCTGCACAACAAACGTCAACAATATCAGATTTGATGCATCAAGAGATAAGACTAATGCCACAAAAGAAGTAACAGAAAGATAGCATAGATCACAATGATACTAATGATAACCCCCTGATACAAGCGAATGCCAAAAAAGTCGATTTGAAGAAGCCTTGCAAAATCGCCCTTGTTGAAGTCGCCCTCCTGTAGACAAACAATGATTTCCAAAAAAAGATAGATCTTGCCACAAATTTCCAAATGCTAGGTTGCAATAGACTTTCCAATCACCATCTAAGAACACCAGATGCAAAGGAGACCACAAGAATTTCCACAAGAATATTTTTCTATACCAA
The DNA here is from genome assembly GCA_027924585.1 of Larix kaempferi. NCBI lineage: Eukaryota > Viridiplantae > Streptophyta > Pinopsida > Pinales > Pinaceae > Larix > Larix kaempferi. The sequence continues at coordinate 22,293,566 of BSBM01000625.1, forward strand.
TAATCCAAGAGCCAAAGACCCTTTACAATGAGAGGCTCTCTCCTTTAAATAGGAAGGAGAGGCACCAAAACCCTAACCACTTTTTGAATGAGTGGCTAAGATTAAAAGATACAAATGTCTAATCAATGGTTGAGATGAGCTCAACAACATAATACATGGATCACACATAAAATATAACATAAGTGGACAAAGTCGCCCTAGGAGAGGGGAATCCCACCAAATCATGATGACAAAATATCATAAGAGGCTCATGGTGGGTCCAAGGGGTAATTTTATCCCTCCTTGGTCAATCCCCATGGCACAATAACCAATAAACAATCATGAAAGTACCAAATCGTGCCTCCAAGGTGAAGTAGTGTATCTCCAAGGTGAAGTCGTGGTCCTCAAAGACCTCAAAAAATCCACAGAAAGTGCCATAAGTGATGGATGCGGGCCCCGATGAAGCTGAAACTGCAGGAGGAGGTGTGGGAGGTCCCGATCTATCATCACTGATCATCCCATGCCATAACTTTGCCTCCGTAGCCCAAATCGATTTCCTCAATAGCCATTTCTACCAATCCTGAAATGCCTCGGGAAACGTGAAACTGCCCAAACTGCCTCCTGGAGTGATGGCGCTGTCAAGGTGAGGGTGCCAATGTGTCCGGGAGGGGGGTAATATGGTAAAAACAAGTGGCTGGACCACCCCCTCCATCATCAGCGCCCTAGGTCATCCGGATAAAAGTCATCTCTGCTCCGACAGGGCCTCCAACAGGCCAAAACTGCACTAGGACAGCCTACTGAGGCTAAATCATCACTGTAAGTGCCCGGAACTGAAAACAAACTGTCCCATTGGACTCAGAAGGTCCAAATCTATCCAAGATGTGTACTCATACACCATATGAGTCTCTGCATGATCAAAATAAATATCCAATATACCGGAACAGGGCCAATAATAATGCGCTGTATATATACAAACACTGCTGTAACCCCAGAATCATCATCATACCCTGTAGCTGCTGCATAGAATCATCCTGTATGTGTACATAGACCATATATCATCTATCCATATCATCATAAGGTCCAACATCTCATGTCCCATGGTCCTCCATGGTCAAACTAGGTCTAACCAAGACCAAATACAACTCAGACTATCATCAATAGCTGCTGCAAGGTGTCAAGGTTAATACATGCTTTACAATTTATTCAAATAGCTTCTATAACACAGAGTAATCATGACTGGCGATCTAAATCCAAATATATAGTGTCGTTAGTTATTATTATTACTCAGACTAGACTTTCAGGATCATACTCACTTCATAGTTGTGATCAATTTGCTAGTGAAGGGTGAAGGCTGAAATAAATGGCTAGGCTAAGGGATGACTTGACTGACTTGACTTTGTGACACTTTGGCAAGGGAAAGGGAATACACACCATAGTATATACTGAATGAGCAATAACACAGGGAATGGCGGTGTCTCACAAATGGATGAGTTGTTTAAAGAGGGTTTATTCACCTTCACAGATGCGCACAATCCATAATACAAACAAGGCCAGCAATTGTTTAGATATAACATTTAAGTTCTATTGCTTTTTTGGGCCTGAGGTTTCCATAGCCTTGATCTATGTGTGTTTACAAACACATTGCATAGATTTACATTTATTTAGGCTTTCTGCTGCAGGTGTGTTTTTAAGGCACTTGTTTACCTGAGCACTTCTAGGTGTGTCATGGACAACTTGTTTACCTAGGTATTTATTTTTCCAAAAGATATAACATTTTATTTTTCATGGCCATTTTCAATTGGCATTTCTTTCACATACAAGATATGGCATTTCATTTTTCAGGTTTTGTATTCATGGCAGCACTAAAAGTTTCAGGTTTAGCCAACACAACTTTAGTGACTAGGGGGAATTCTCAAGGAACTCCAACTCACCATAGGTAAGTTTTGTCACCAACTCAGAGCCGAGACACAATAAACAGGGAAGCTCATCCAATACAGAGGCTACAGTGGGGAAAGGTCCTCCATGCCACTAGTCAAGTAGTAAGTCAGGGTGATAATCTAAAAGGTAGGCCATGGATGGATGAAGACAATGAAAAGATGAAGCCAACACTAGCAAGCCATGGTATGGTTGAATGATCACCTCTATTCTCCCTAAGGAGGGTATGTACCAATGAGTATGAATATTGAACTTCTAAATCTGAGTAGGGACAGTAATATATATATAATAGGTCAACCAGGTCCAAATATCTATATGATCGCCAGATCATGACACTAAGTGCTAAGACATGCTATAAGAATAAGTATAAAAGCAATCTAACCATAATACCATGATATACCTGCTGAGTCATATACCTGAAAGCTCATCAACCTGTACCATCATCTGTCCTCTGAGACTGCTGCTGTAACTCTGGGCACTACTGTCTGCTCTGTACCAATGGCATAATGGCTATATCGGGCATCTCTCTGAGTGTCCTGAAACTCAGTCATGGCATGGGGAATATAACTGCTGTCCACAATCTGATAGTGATCCAATATAAATGCTCATCTCGGCATCTCAAATGCAAGGGAACTGGCTGAATAGTCTACTGAAATGAGAAAAATAATGTATGGTAGCCCGGCTACTATATATGTGATAACAAGTACATTGGGATGTCATTGGTATACAATCATTTGCTCAAGGAGGTCCACCAGGCAGCAATAGCAGAAATTCATGGTATTTAAGCAGAGCTTGGTAAGCATGTGAATTCACAGAAGATCCTGCTCCCTTCACCAGCAAATGTGGTTATCAGAGACACTGGTATCTGGTTCAGTTATATTGCAGAAGAGGAAAAGAAAGCAGCAGCAGCAGTAGCATCCAGCGCAGGCACATCATTCCCAGCAGAAGCACCACCCCAAGGATAAACATGCTAGTCATAATGCGTTGTCTTTATTTTTTGGTTTACTGCTTCCCTATGGTTAGAGCATGGAGTTACAAGGATAGATGTCCTTTTTTGTTGTAAGAAAGAATTTCTATATAGGAAAAGGGCCACGAATTGTTATTTCTTGGTAAAATCTTTAAAGGACAAGTGTAAAGGCCAGGTGGCAGCCTAAGAGGCATTTTATAAACTTATAAATAGATGCATAGGGAATAGTGTTGAAGGGACTTTTGGCAGGGAAAAGGAGTTTTCTAACTTGTATGAACTATTTTGCACTTGTTCCAAGAAAAGGAATTTTTCCTAATAAGAGCCTGGAGAGGACGTTTTTGCCTTGAGATATGGATTGGATGCATGTTGGATTATTCTTGTGATATTCAAACACAACTGTGAGATCTTTCTTTGCTGTTCTGAATTTATTTATGTGGAAGGAATGATCTTACTATTCTCTGTGCAATAATGTTCCTCCTAACATGAACAATTGAATGTATTAATGTCAATTAAAGCTTTTTTTTTTTTTTTTTTTTTTTTTTTTTTTTTTTTTTTTTTTTTTTTTTTTTTTTTTTTTTTTTTTTTTTTTTCTGCTGAAGATGCTTCTTTATGGATTTAAATGGTTGTCCATGTAATCTTTAGAAGTTTCCTTTAGTACATTGCTCATATTTACATTTTGCTCCTTGCAGGGATAGATTAGATTTATTTGAATTTTAGATACAGATTTGTTTCAAGTTCTTCATTTAGATTAAATTAACTTAGGCACTTGCATATCATCTTAACAATAAAATAAAAAAGAATGGTGGATCGGGCCATAACCGATGTAGAGGAAAACAAATCCAAATCTTACGGTAGCCGGAACCACTAACCAGACAGATTCCTCATACCAAACCGTGGACAATCTAATTGGGATAGTTTATCGGGGAGAATTCCTTTCTGCTTGATGCTGCGATCTTCGGGGCATCAACACGAGGTCTTTCTGAAGGAATGAATTTAAAACATTGAAGAAGAGGCAATATAAGATCCCAATAGCTGTAACGACTTGTTTAAACCATTGTTCGTTTGAGGAACGATGTAAGGCGCATCAAAAGGTAAGAGAATCTTTGTTTAATAGTTCACACAATAGATAGAATTTATGCATTGGTTGGTTAATTCGTTCCAGTGAGGAGTCGACCTCATTGAACCCATATGTTAATTTAGAATCTTATGGAAGAAGAATGAGTGAATATATGAAGTTCCAGAAATCTTCATATATTCTATGCAGTGATAGAAATCTTGAATGATTTGGGGTAATCATGTGAACAAATTAGGATGGGAAGCTGCGTAGAACTTTTGTGAGTTCCAGTTTCTTGAAGATGAGTTGAATCACATATTTGTATGTGAGAGGTTGTGAGTAAACAGATTGTTGTGGTGAGAAATTCCTAGTTGTGATATGAAGTCAATGTTTGATTTGAACAAGCAAGAATATAGTCCAAGGAAGATTAAACAATGATCTTGCATCTTAGAGCAGGGTGTATATGTTTGAAGGAAGGTTCTGGTAGCATAGTTGAATTTCTGTGACATATTAACACTTCTATGGCATACTTGCACTTCTGCTGTGTTATTTGATTTCTGTATCACATATAGAATCTGAAAATGTCTATAGAATGAAGTAAAGGGAGTTTATAAAAAGTAGTAAAGCAGGGATTTGAGGACCATTGCATCACTTGACCTATCTAAGGCATATGTTAGGGTCTCATGGTTGTATTTACAATTGTTGCTCATCCAGTTGAGGTTCTCACTACCCTTGGTCAGATGGATTATGGGATGTGCTTATTTTGCTAACTTTGTTGTTCTAATCAATGGCTTTGCCACTTATTTTTTCAAGGCCTCCAGAGGATTGAGGTAGGTTTCCCATTATGTCCTTACCTATTTCTATTGGTAGGTGAAGGTCTTAGGAGGGTGATACTGAATGCTAAATCCTCTCGAACAATTCATGGTATAAGATTAGATAGAAATGTGACTCTCTCCCATCTCATGGTTTAATAATTTGATATGCTTAATAAGTGTGTCTTGGTGTAGATATGCTAAAACATTTGTTGTGAGTATATATATTAATAGATGTTAAGATATAGTCCTCAACTATAACCTCCAATTTCTGTTGAAGGAACTCTAGCGAATGTGAACAATAATTGACACGAACTATCATTGACAAGAACTCTAATTAATATTAACTCTAAACTATGACCGATAGTTCCTATTGGTCATACTCCTTGTCATGAAAGTTCATGTTGGTCAGGATTCCTATTGGTAAGAGTTCCTATTAGTTAGAGGTCCTTTGCCAAGGAACCACGATTGATAAAGGAAAAAGGGGACCATAGTACCATCACGACATGCACTCTCATTAATGAAGAAACAAGATGATCCTACTTCATCAAAGTTCTTGTTGGTCATAAGGGATATATTATGGTATTTTCTTTATTCAAATCAGTGATTTCAACTTCATGAAATTGCAATTTTGGAAATTACAAATTCAACAATAAAAAGATTGAGGAGAAATCACGACTTCAATAACTATAAATTCACATTTTCAACAAGTACATGATTGAGTAGAAATTCACATTTTTAGAGGAAAAGTGCAATTAGAAATTGCTTCAACAATTGGAGAATTATAGAAATTGCAATTTTTTATTGAGAAGTTGCAATTTTAGCTTCTAGAAATTGCAATTTTAACAATTTCAACAATTTCAACAATAAAAAATTTATAGCCTCCATTAAATTGGAATCAATTAATTGCTGAAATTTCCTAAATTGCAATCTCTAAATACTAAAATTTCAATTTCCCATAAAGAAATGCACTTTTATAATTCTCCAATTGTTGAAATTGCAAATCTTGGTTGTTGAAATTGCAATCAATCAAATGAACACAACATTGAAATTGCATTTTTCGTATAAAAGATGTGAATTTCTTCTCAATCATATACTTTTTGAAGTTGCAAATTTGTAGTTACTGAAATTGCACTTTCTTCTCAATCATTTTATTGTTGAATTTGTGACATTGTAATTGCAAAGATTGCAATTTGAATAAAAATATCTTAGAATTGCAATATATGCAAATATCAAAATTGCAATTTTTGAATGTTAAAGTTGCATAGAAGTTGATTTTCCAATGTTTGAAACTACAATTCTTGATCACTGAAATTGCAATTGATCAATTCTTGAAATTGCACTTTTTGTTAAAAAATGTGAGTTTCTCCTCAGTCATATATACGTGTTGAAATTGCAATTTCTCATCAATATTTTTTTTGTTGAATTTGTTATTGACAAAATTGCAAAAGTTGAAATTGCAATTTGAATAATAAACATCCCAAAATTGAAATAGAGAATTATCGAATTTATAGGCGATTAATTGTTGAAATTGCATTTTCTTATTGCTAAAATTGTAATCAATCAGATATTGAAATTGTTGGTGTGTAGTGATGCAACATATATATTTTGATATGTAGTTATGCAACATATAATGTTGTTTTTATATTGTTGAAGTAATAAATAGAAACAACATGCATCTATACTTTGCAATTATGATATAGGTAACAAGAAGAAAATAGGGTTCGCAATTAACATTGCAATTTTAGCAATAAAAATTTGAAGTTTGAACAATTGAATAATTATAAAGATTACAATTTTTTTTATCATAGAAATTGCAATTTTAGTGCCCAAAAATTACAATTTCTGTAATTTCAACATTTAATTAATTGCAATCTAGATACTTTCATATTGCAATTTAATGATTTTTTTTAATTCAAATTGCAATTCCAACTTCAGAAAATTGTAATTTTGGAATTTGATCATTCACAATTCAACAACCAAAATATTGAAGAGAAATTGCAATTTCAATAATTAGAAATTTGACAATTTTAACTATTGATTAATTAGAATTTCAACGATCACATGTTGTAATTTAAGGAATTGGAAACTTGAAGTTTTAGCAATCAAAATTTTCAATTCCACATTTCAAGATTAAAATGAGTAAGACCAAGTTTTTAAATTACAGAAATAGTTGATTAGAAATTGCAATTTCAACAATTTGAGCAATTTCAACAAATAATTGCTTACTAGTTTAGCAGTTGGATCTTGCAATTTCAACATACACCAAGAACAATTTGAGGATTCTAGAAAATACAATTTTAACACTGAGTAATTAAAATTTCAATAATTTATAGTTTTGAGAATCACATATTGCAATTTAAGAATTTAGAAACTACAAGTTTAGCAATAAAAAATTGCAATTTGAAATTTTCACTTTCAACAATAAAGCAATTGAGACTATAATTTGAAATGATAGAACAATTGATAAAAAACTGCAATCTCAACAATTTGATTACTATCCACTTAAACCAATTTAAAGTATTTTACTACTATCCACTTAAACCAATTTAAAGTATTTTACTACTATCCACTTAAACCAATTTAAAGTATTTTACTACTATCCACTTAATAAATTTATGGAACATATCTCCTTTGATGCAGGAACACTAACCAATAAGAACTATGATTGACAAGAACCCTGACCAAGAAGAACTATTAGTCATAGTTCCTATCGATGAGATTTCCTATATAGGCCATAGTTCTTATCGCCCAAAGTTCATGTTGATTAGATGTATTGTCATTAGAGTTTCTATGATTCAAATATCTTGTTGGTCAAAGTACTCATAATTAGAGTTCATGTTAGATGTTAATGGAAAGATCTAATTAATCAAATATTCTCATTTCATTGGAATATCATTACAAGCTAAATTCAATCAAATTGTACGATGGGATTTGGGAGATTACCGACTTAATCATGTACCAACTCTCATTCAAGACATGGTATAGTTGTAGGAGATATTTGAGAAGCTATAGTCAAATCCTTTGGCATATACTCCTTCTATGACAACCATATCTAACTGCTTATCCTCACCTGACCTCTTCCAGAATCATCGAGTTCCATATCATGTAAAATTTTACACAATGACCTTTAGATTTGCCAGGAGATTTGATCACATTAATGAGGATAAGTTGTAAGTAGAACATGGGTGATTCCATGATGATGGGTAACTATTTTTGGCCAAATATGACATTGAAAAACATAAATTTTACCCATGTATTAAATTGAAGCCCTCGAAACTCATATTTTCCACATGAATTTTGACATACAGTTAAAACATGAAATGTAGAGAATTATGTTGGCTTTCCAATGATAGTTTTTTCGAAATATACCAATGTCATTTATCGTGTCAAATTTTCATTTAATGAAACGTTTGTACTTGAAAATTTGAAGAGCAATTAACAAGTAGTTTGTGTGTGTGCACAATAATTTAAAGTTAAAGTAATAATTTTAAAAAATGAAATATGTGAACATGATCTAGACAGAATGCACTAGTGCTTACATATTTTTCTCTTAATTTTTCTTGAAAAATTATATTTATTATTATTTTTCGAAACTGACCAATGAATATTTCAGCCACATTTTGCACACATGCGCGTGCACCAAATATTTTGATTGTGTACATAATTTGCAAAATTAAAAATACCCTTTTGAAGATGACGCACTTATCTAGTGCTTGTGTATGTTTTAAAATTTTTTGGATGTGTGTTTTGAATGTTTTTGATTTATCTTTGAGCTCAATCGAAGTTGTCAATAGGGTTTTTTAGGGCAAGTTTTAGTAGAAATTTAAAAACAAAAGACATACGAAGATAAAAATTCGTAAATTTTATGTATATGGATAGAGGATTCATTGACGAATCCAATGGTATCAAGTCCTCCCATTAATGTGCATTTAATGACATATTTTAAGCCTCTGATAGGCAGACAAAACTTTCTTTCTACAGTGAAAAGGGCTCTCGGCCTATTTTTTAGGCCCTCGATCAAGGTATTTGCTTGATCGAGGTATTTAAAATACCTCGATCGAGGGTTAAATATGACCTCGATTGAGGTTTTTACATAGACCTCGATCGAGGTATGTTCAAGCCCTCGATCGAGGAAATTGCTCGATCAAGGGCCTAAAAAATAAGCCATGGGCCTTTTTTTATTTTTTTCAAAAGTTAAATCTAGCTTTTGAAAAGCTAGATCGAGCTTTTGTTTCAACCCTCGATTGAGGTTTTAATAGCTCAATTGAGGTCTTGTTTCAACCCTCGATCGAGGTCTTTTAAATCCCTCAACCGAGGTCTTTTAAAACTCTGGATTGAGGTTTTAATACCTCGATCGAGGGTCCGAAACACAAAATTTTGACACTTCGGTCGCCAAAAATTGTGAACCAGCTTCATGGATCAACCCATGTATTATTAGGAACTAACATAATTTACATTAATAAAAATCCATTAAGAACCTATGCCAACTCATCAGTGACTACTCTTAATATTAAAAGCCATTGCATGTTGAACACCTCGAAATATTTGCCACTAAAAAATTGAATTGCTAAAAGATAAATTGGCCATGTTCCAAAATTGTAACTTGTTGAAACCAAGGAAGTATATTTCATAATTTTTTCTTCTATTACTCCTATGTTTAGATAGCACTATATTTACATAGTAGAGTTGATATGAAGCATAATTGTGAGCTAGAATATAACATAGAAGCAAAAATTCACAAGGAAAGTGGAGGCTTGGCATCTATGCTTCCATACATGACCATGTTAAATCGATGAAGTGAAGAGGAAGCTTGGGAAACTTCTGCATTTGGTTTCTCCATTTCAAAATGAAACAATTTCTCGATCTTGGCAAGAGCATCGGGATCATGTGCCAGTGATAAAGTTGAGTCGAAAGCAGGGGGCATGTCACAAATAATTGTCTTACCAAGATTTATTCCCATCGCATGACGTGCTTCAAAGAATGTGTCGCGATCAACATCAATATCAAACTGCACCTTCTTCTTCCCATCCAGCCGGATCAACGAATGCGAACCATCTTCTCTGGTCGTTGCACCTCCACGAGTGATAACAACAACAGTGGCATCTTGCATCCTTAGTTTTGTTGAAATCCCCGCGACAGGGGATCCCTGTGTCTGGTTCGGCGGTTGGTTCACGGGTTGATTCACATTCTGATTTGCGTTCTGATTGGGACACTGATTTTGGTTCTGCGGTTGATTTTGATTCGGCAACTGATTCTGGTTCTGCAATTGATTATGATTCTGCAACTGCTGAACATTTCCTGCCTACCATCTCCCGATCAGTCGGGGACAATTCTCAACCATGTGATCAATACCAAAACAATATGTACACTGTGTTTGCAACTATGGGAAATCTCTTTGATAGTGTCCCAACACTCTGCAATTATAACATTGGACAGGTCCACGACCTCGTCCTCCTCTTCGACCAAATCCTCCACCTCGTCCTCCTTAGAATCCTTCGCGGAATCCTCCTTGTTGCTGATATTGTGGTTGATTAAATTGTTGTTGCAAGGGATTCAGTTGCAGCTAAAAACACTGCCCTGGCTGAACATACGGCGCCAGCTGAACGTACCGTGGCTGCTGCGGAGCCATCTGCATCTAATTATAATGTGGTTGTGGTACAAACTGTTGTTACGGTTGCGGTTACAATACAAATTGCATCTGTGGTTGAGGTGGCAGCTGGGCCACCTGTGGCTGCAGTTGTGGTTGTTGTACTGCATGATGGTCATCATTTACGTAGTATGAATCATACGTTCTTTCCTGAAGTAAGCCATATGTGCAGCAATCCCTATCTTCATGCCCAACAGACTTGCAGAATGTATAATACAAATTCATCGTCTTCGTGACCATCTTATGCATGTATTGACACTCCTCATGTCGATTCTTATAGACTTGACAGATGCGGCACCATGGCATACCTCCACCACTCAATGGGTTTTGTGCTCCTGATACTAAGTAGTTTCAGAAATCTGGGCAACTATCCTTGGTATGCCCCTCTACAAGAAATTGTGTACACCAAGCCTCCTCGCGGTGCTCTTTACCCTTCTTAAGGTCTTGCAACTGAATTGTCAGGTTGGCCAGTTGCGTCTGAATCTGAGACATGCTGGATGCATTCTCACCAACCGGTGAAGCTTCTAACCGCATTGTAATTTCCAGAGCCTCGCTTAGTGTCGCAATGTTTTGTTGCATCAATGGGATTCAAATATGAGGTAGTAACGCTGTGATGAACCATTCCTTATGTTGAACATCGCTCATCTCAAAGATGACTTTTTCCATTAGTGTTCTAAACCTTTGGTCAAAGTTCCAAAAAGTTTCATTCAGATATTGCTTGATCTCCTTCAGTTCTGTGATGTATTGTGCTTCAGACTTCGGTTTTCTGAACTCTGCAATTAATACTTTTCTAACTTCATCCAATGACTTCTCTGGACTTCTTGCATGAGCTTGTACAAATTTCATGAACCAGTCTAGTGCACGACCACGAAGATTTGTCTCCAATTGACCTTTCGTGGCCTCATCATCTGTAATTTGTTTAGCAATCCACGTAGCTTCACATAAGAACCAATATTTCTCTAGGTTGTTAGTTCCATTTCCATGGAACAGTGGTAACTTCGCATCTTCACCTGCCATCCTGGGCTTCCTTCCTACATTTGTCGATCTGCTAGCAATCAAGTGTTGTTGAAACGATGAACACGGTGGTGTCGAAGTCTATTTCTTTCTGGATGTGAGATAGTGAGCGGAGGTGTGGGTACGTTACTGTTGGGGGTTCGTCCTGCCTCTATCCTTGGTGTAGCCTAGTTTTCATTGTCGGCACTGTGAGTTCGCTTTGTTCCATCTGGTCTTCCTTCACGGTGTTGCATTTCGATCATAGCAGGACCTTCTCCTGTCCTCTGCCTCTTCTCTTGTCGAAAACTTGCTCCTCCCCTCGTAAGACCACTCTCTTCCTCGGCTTCCTTCACAGTCTCGTCATAAATTGTACCCATGTACCCCATATCATTCCATTCACTTTCCCCCTGCTGTCGCGGCATCCATAGCCTCCACCCATTAGGGTTTGTTTACTCGAGGTTTATCTTCAATATTCCCTTTTCACAGATGAGCATCTTAATGGACAACTAAAGCGACAATAGGAACCTTCCTCTTGGTCCATTGAAAAATTCCCTTTCAGCTTCGCTATAGGATTTCATTGTATCAATCGCAAACTCGGTGATATAGCCCTCCAATATACTATCAAACCAGACTTCAATAGCCCGCGATGCTCTTTTGTCAACTTCTTGCAGCTCCTGAATCAATTCCGGGGTCCAGGACATTGGCTCACCACTTTGGAAGTTTACCTTGCGAAATGTCAATTGCGCCAATCATTCATACATGATAATCGAGAATTCAGAGAACAAATATTCATGTGGACCATCGTGTATGTATTTTTCCAGCCACAAATCCATCGTCAGTCCAGGGTTTTGATTCTCTTTCTCAGCGAACTCTCGCAACCTTTGATCGAACCAATCTTGAATTTTTGCTCTTGTCGGATGCCACAACATGGCCTTCCTCCAATTCGTGCTATGGTCCCGACAACGGAACCATTTGTTGACACAAACCTAGTCGACAAGGGTTCCTCACTCTATCGACATCCAACCCACCGCGATCTCCCTGAGCACCGACCCAGATGTTGATGTATATATAACTTTGGAATGTATTTCACATATATGTATATTGTATTCCTATAGAGATGTTATTATTCCTCTATACGGAAGTGTCGTCATTTATATTGTAAGTGTCGTAACTTATACTTGATGGGTTATTAGACAACCTTGTTGGGGTCGGCCCTGTTTAAGTAATGTGGGTCAAAGGGTTATTAGACCACCCTATTGGGGGTCGGCCCATTCAGCATTATGTTATGTGGTTAAGTTAATGCCGACCTAGTAAAGGTTATTAGGAAAGTCAAGTCAAGTATAAATAGAGCGCGGGAGGCACTCTATTTATTCATTCTATTCTCACACACACTCTTTGGAGAGTGGCACACTTGTGGAGGAGGAGAAGCTACTGCTAGGAGATGTCTATCTCTTATGCTTGGGTTGTATCATTGCTCTATCTATCTCTGAGGAAGTTATTGGGGTTTTTCACCTTTATGGTTTTCCCCAAGTAAACTCTGTGTCTCTTATGTGCTTACATTATTGTGTCCATGATTGATATGATGTAGATATGTTGTACATTTTGTTCTCTCAGTTAAGATCCTAAATCCGATTGAAGTAAATTCTGAAAAACTAACATGGTATCAAAGCTACCCTGAAAGAAGGCATGGTATGGCATGTATGACACTTGTTGCACTTGCGATGCTAGGGCTTGATATAGCAAAAATCAGTCATTGTATCACTTTCGCTATAAATCCATTTTGGCGAAGTTTTCGGATCTGAAACGTTTACAAGTCGAAGATCAGATCCCCATGTACCTTTTGTCCAAAGGAAAACTTATAATTCGCTATACTTTGTGTTTTCTGATTTGTACAATCTAGGGTTTCTACCTCTTCCAGATCAGAGTCATAAACAAGTGACCTAGGGAAAAAGGTCATAACTTGGGCTAGGAAGCTCCAAATGAAATTTCATAAAAAGTGACAGTTAGTGCACGGACTGTACTTTTTCAAGTAACGTTTTAAAAGGCCAAACCTGAACTAGTGACACGTGGCACGCCGTGAAAGTTATCTCTCATGTTTTATCCCATAAACAGGTCACATTGCGACACTTGGCATAACTCTCTCTCAAAGAATCCATTTGAGGTCAGACCTGTGGGGTTAGAAAGATGACAGGTCAGGATACCACAAGAAAAATTTTCAGGCCCTATAGATCAGAAAGTTCGGAGTTACACAAGAAACAATCAGGTGCATATTTATGTCAAAACAGAATTGGATTTTGAGCAACTTCATTCATGGCTCCGGGAATTAGGGTTTTAGAGAAAGTTGGTATTTTTGTAATCGGAGACCACGGCTGAATGCTACTCATCAAAATCAAAATTTAGAGACAAAGATCAAATTTTTTGGTTGGGTAGAAGGTCGGGCTTGATCAAACCCTAGTTCAGGACTTTGATCGAAAAAGTGGAAAATTAGGGCTTCTGCAAAAGTTGGAATTTTTGAAGTCCGTGACCATGGATGGAAGCTCCTCAGAAAAATCGAAGTTTAGAGCTTTGGATCGAACCTTTTGGTTGGGCAGAAGGGTGGGATTTATCAAACCCTAGTTTGGGATCCTGTCCAGAAGATCCAGAAGTCTCAAAGGAAATTTTGAGGGGTGAAACTTTGCAGTTTTCAAAATTTTGAGTATACCAGGTTGATCAGCTCATCAAGGCGCATCTTTCTATCCTTTCAGAAGTTTGAAATTCAAAGATTGAAATTTTAGGGTTTCCCTGACAAACCCCAATCCAGCTCCAGATCCAGTTTCTGCAAATCAAGTGGATTGGGTTAATCCTAGAAGAAAATGGATTGGTCACCTGCATAAGTGAAGAAGTTCTTGTTTCAGAGGGAGATGAGGCTAAGGCGTTACATGAGAAGATTAAAAGCAATCTCGACAGGTATGACTTACAGGTATGTTTTGAATCCTGTTCATGGTTAAGTTTATGATATGTTTGTCTTCATATCATTACGGTTAGTACAATCTTGATTAATTACTAGGCTTGTCTTATCACCTTAATAAAATTATGAATACATGATAGAAGATATTCATTGATTAAGTTTTTGACAATTATGATTGTACTAATGCATTGTGATGTTGTATGAGGTTTATGTTGTTCGCTAACATGAAAGGTACACCAAGAAAGACAAATCATGTTCTACTTCAAGAACATATGATCATGGTGACATGAAGACAAATATTCATCCATTGTCATGGATCACATAGAAGATCTACTTACGAGGTATGTATAACTTGGTTCTACAATGGTTAACTTATGAGACATGCGGGTTACTAGCCCAAATCATTGAAGAGAACCAGAAGACATCATGCGGGTATGTTAGACATAACTAGCTAACATAGTAATCCAGGTATGTTTTTCCTATATCAAGTTAGAATATTACCTTGTGTTAGGATCCCTTATATAAGTATACTTGGTATGATTGGTTATGTTTATTCATAAAGTTAGAAATGTAAGAAATCAAGGGTTTATGCATATTATGTCTCTTATCTTGAATGATGATTGATTAACCAGAAGAGTCCTATGATCAAATAAGAATATGCATGAGTAAAATAAATCTTCCCTGAAACCTTGAATACTAATGTTTATTATTTGTGTTTGAAATGATCAAGACTATACATGTTTACGATTATTGTGTTTTGATAGTATTAAGATTATACTTATGAATGTGTGATTATGTATGAGACCTCGAGGATAACACAATGATGATAATAATAAGCATGCATAATGATTAAGGATGGATATAAGTTCAAGGACAGGTAATCCAGGAAGCAAAGATCTAGGGAGCACACTTCAGTAGTTTCTCCAAGGATGAAGATATTCAGAGGGAGCTGACCACTTCTCACAATCCACATCAAAATGGAGTTACAGAAAGGAAGAAAAGACTGAGAGGGATTCAACCCAACAAACAAACAAAGATAAGTATTTGAATTATCATTTCTTGCATATTTGACTGTTTAACTAATAATGTTCAATGATGTATATACTGATGTTCCTAGAATTAGGCTGTGTATTTTGGCATATTAGAATAATTGCATTAATGAACAACATACTACTAATATCCATGTGATGTGTGAGTGGCCTATGGCACTATACAACATTTCATTGCTACTTATCTAGAATGAAACCTCTTTGATGACATGTTGGGAGTAGTGCAAACTCTTAACAATGTTCTGGTAGAGATTGGAAGGCATCTAGAAAGTTACATGATATGGATGAATGTTGTATTGAAGCATTGGCTAGAATAATTGCATGACTGTATGACATATTTCTTTATGTGTAAGAATTTGTTTTGAAAACTATGAGATGTTTCTAATCATGCAATTTAACTTGTTTTGTAGGAAAGATCGTATACCATCACCTACAAAAGAAGGACTACAACATTTGTTCCAACAACAAAGATATCTATTGAAGATATTGAAGTTCCCGAGATCTGGGACGAAGTAATGGAAGAATGCCATGATTCATCGATCATGAAGAATGATGTTTGGGATGCAGTCCCAAGACCTGAAGGGAAGTCTGTTGTGATTTCCAAATGGATATATAAGATCAAGCATGTTGCAGATGGTAGCATAAAGAAATACAAAGAAAGATTTGTAGCTCGTGGAAAGAAGGAATAGACTATGAAGAAAAATTTTCTCCTGTAACCAGGTACACTTCCATCAGATCAGTACTTGCTCTGGCTATAGTGATGAAATGGAAGATACACCAGATGGATGTCAAGATAGCTTTCTTGAATGGTGTAGTCGAAGAGGAAGTGTATGTGGAGCAGCCACTTGGTTTTGAGACACATGACAGAAAGTCATATGTATGCAGGTTGAAGAAAGCCTTGTATTACTTGAAGCAAGCTCCTAGGACTTAGTATGGTAGGATAGAAATCTTTCTATCTAGTTTGGGATTTACCAAGAGAAAAGCGGATTCCAACCTTTACTACAAGGTTGAGGAAGGCAATCCAGTGATACTACTTTGGTATGTGGATGACCTATTTGTTACAGGTGATGATAGATTGATTACCAACACGAAGAGGAAGCTTGCTGCAGAGTTCGAGATGAAGGACTTGCGGATGATGCACTATTTTCTTGGCATGGAGGTGTGGCAGAGTGCAGATGGAATCTTCCTTCGACAAGGGAAGTATGCAGTAGAGATCCTGAAGAGGTTCGGGATGATGGAATGCAAGGCCATGGCCACACCTATGGCATAGAACTTGAAGCTTTTGTGTGATGCTTCATCTGATCTGGTTGATGTCACTGTGTATCGTCAGATGATTGGGTCCTTGATGTACCTGACGAACACGAGACCAGATATCTGCTTTGCGGTGAACACATTGAGCCAGTTCCTAACAGATCCCAGAGGTGTACACCTGGTTGCTGTAAAGCATATTCTGAGGTACCTGAAGGGTACGGTTGACTATGGGCTCAAGTATGATGCGAATCAAAAGTTTAACCTGCAGGGTTATGTTGATTCATATTGGGCAGGAAGTGCTACAGATAAGAAAAGCACTTCTGGGTGCTGCTTCAGTATGGGATCATGTGTGATCTCTTGGTTTAGCAGGAAGAAGTCCTGCGTAGCACTGAGTACAGCCAAAGCAGAGTATGTTGCAGATTTTTTGGCTAGTTGTGAGGCAATATGGATCTGGAAGCTACTGTTTGAGTTATTTGATCTCCCACTGGAGGCTACTGGTATCTTTGGTGACAACTAGAGTTGTGTGAAGCTGTATGAGAACTCGGTGTTCCACGACAGGTCGAAACACATTGAGATCAAATATCACTATATCAAGGATATGGTGGAGAGACGAGCAGTGAAGCTCTTGTATGTTGCGATGGATGAGAAGATTGCAGATGTACTGATGAAACCACTAGCTAGAGTGAAGTTCGAGTACTTCAGAGAGAGGCTTGGTGTTCTTCAGATTGACGACACTTCGAGGAAGAAGTGATGGACACATTTGTTGAAGCCATTCCAAGCATGGTGAGAGGAGGATCATTCCATGGCTATGGATGTAAGCACTGGATGATGAGCCTCAGTACGATGCTCCAGTTACTGCTATGTATGTATGCGCCATGTTGGATGTTGGATATGATCAGTTGGATCATTTATATGTATGTACGCATCATGTTGGATGCTGGATATGATCAGTTGGATCATTTATATGTATGTATGCATCATGTTGGATGCTAGATATGATAAGGTGGATCATGTATTTGTATATGTATCAGGTGGATACATTGTATGATCAGGTAGATCATGTATGATGATATGTATCAGGTACATACTGTGTATGCATTAGGTGGATGCATTGTATGATCAGGATGATCATGGATGATGAGCTTCAGGATGTTGCTCCAGATGACATGTGTCAAGACGATGCAATGATTATGATAAGGATGATCATGTGTACATCAGGATGATGTATGGTGAGTATCGAGTTGATGCTTTGTGGCCATGGATAGGTTGTGTAGATAAGCATATAATAACGCACTGGGAGGTTTGCAGATTCTCTTGCTAGGTTTTTCCGCTGGCATATAATGGCTCCCTGGGAGATCTGAAAAATGCTCTTTCAAGGTTTTGCTTTGGGAGGACATATAATAGCACCCTGGGATGTTTGTAGATTCTCTTGCTAGGTTTTTTCGTTGGCATATAATAGCTCCCTGGGAGATCTGGTAAATGCTCTTTCGAGGTTTTGTCCTATGGCATATAATAGCGCCCTGCGAGATCTGATAGGTTGGGATGTGTTCCCATAATAAGTCCTGGGATGGTCTTTCGAGGTTTTTCCATGACCACATGTAATAGCTCCCTGGGAGATCCGATAGGTTGGGATGTGTTCCCGTAATAAGTCCTGGGATGCTCTTGCGAGGTTTTGTGGTGACCACATATAATAGCACCCTGGGAGATCCGATAGGTTGAGCTATGTGCTCGTAATCAGTCCTGGGATTCTCTTTCGAGTTTTTGTGGTGGGGTCACATGTAATAGCTCCCTAGGAGATCCGATAGGTTGGGCTGTGTGACCGTAATAAGTCCTGGGATGCTCTTGCGAGGTTTTGTGATGCACGTAATAAGTCCTGAGGATTCCACAGTATGGCCAGTGATGATGAAGACCTGCAGGTGGTGGGCCTACATCCAGTATGAAAAAGGATTGGCTCTATAGAACTTCATATGACGAGTAGATTCAGATATTGATTGAGATAGCAGCAACAGTGATGATGACGATGATTCGATGATGATGATCTAGAGAAGAAGACTTGTGCTAGAAGACCTATGTCAAGAAATAACTTCCTAGTTAAGAGGGAGTGGTAATGTATATGTAACTTCGGAATGTATTTCACATATGTATATTGTATTCTTATAGGGATGTTATTATTCCTCTATACAGAAGTGTCATCATTTATATTGTAAGTGTCGTAACTTATACTTGATGGGTTATTAGACCACCTTGTTGGGGTCGGCCCTGTATAAGTCATGTGGGTCAAAGGGTTATTAGACCACCCTATTGGGGGTTGGCCATGTGGGTCAAAGGGTTATTAGACCACCCTATTGGGGGTCTGCCATGTGGGTCAAAGGGTTATTAGACCACCCTATTGGGGGTCGTCCCAGTCAACATTATGTTATGTGGTTAAGTTAAGGCCGACCTAGTAAAGGTTATTAGGCAAGTCAATTCAAGTATAAATAGAGTGCGGGAGGCACTCTATTTATTCATTCTATTCTCACACACACTCTTTGGAGAGTGGGGCACTTGTGGAGGAGGAGAAGCTACTGCTAGGAGATGTCTATCTCTTATGCTTGGGTTGTATCATTGCTCTATCTATCTCTGAGGAAGTTATTGGGGTTTTTCACCTTTATGGTTTTCCCCAAGTAAACTCTGTGTCTCTTATGTGCTTGCATTGTTGTGTCCATGATTGATATGCTGTAGATATGTTGTACATATTGTTCTCTTAGTTAAAATCCTAGATCAGATTGAAGTAAATTCTGAAAAACTAACACCAGACAAGTTTTACCTTGTCCAGCAACACTTGCGGAGCAGATGAAGTCTCACCCGAGATGTTCAAGGAAGAGTTGACAGAACGATGTTTTCACCGAATGAAGAAGGACTCTTATGTATCCACTTATCAACTTATCGCAACATTCACAAATGTATCTAACATTTCAACTTATGCATTTAGATAGAATCGCATCATCATTCAATAGATGTCATTATCAATAAAAACCATTAATGCGCAACATATCTAGCAGTAAAACATTATTTGGAATAAGGAAACATTGCATCATTCGTGTATTCATATTGCACATCACATTCATAAAAAAAGGGGACACAGCGATTCTGCTCAAAACCCCATCATATCATATTAACCTTCACAACATAATTCAGATACAACAAGATAGTTCTTCCATTGCATACCCAGATTAACAGACAAAAACAGGCAAAATTCTCTCTTATCATCTGAGCTCAACTGTCTCTTCGATTGATATATCAACACTTACAATGCTATGTCTATTTATAGGCTTGCACCTTTACATTCATTGTCCACTTAGCCGACCGCCTAACTACTTCTTAACGAACTCTACAAAAAGATGACACAAAACCCACATATTGCGGTCCAAATGACCCAAAACCCGCATATTGCGGTCCAAATAACCCAAAAATACATAAAATACTATTGGCTTGCGCGTTGTTTTCCTTCTTGTGCAACATCTTTGACCTTTTGCAGCATCCATGATGCTGCGCAACTGACTCATCCAAACTGCCTGCCAACAGAGACAAGGGATGAGATCAAAAGGGGGATCCTTCATTTTTTCAGAGACATTATGGAGGATTGTTGATGTATATGTAACTTCAGAATGTATTTCATCTATGTATTTCATATATATTTATTGTACCCTTATTAGAGATGTGTTATTCCTCTATAAGGAAGTGTCGTCATGTGGATTGACAAGTGTTGCAAGTGTGTGTACTTGTCGATGGGTTATTAGACCACCATGTGTGGGGTCGGCCCTGAAATATATATATTATAATGTGGATGTACCTAGCTAGACAAGTCAGCCCCATAAGGTCACTGGGAAAACAGGTTAGTATAAATAGAGATCAGGTGATCTCTATTTAGATCATTCGGAAAAGCATATCTCTCTCACTCAGAAAGTGTCGCACTAGTGAGGAGGAGGATCATCTGCTACTAGGAGACTATCTCAGTGTATTTTGGTTGTACTTTGGTTGAGCCATTGCTCTCTCTATCTCTAAGGAAGTTGTGGGGTTTTTCACCTTAGGGTTTTCCCCACATAAACTTTGTGTCTCTTGTCTCTCATGCTTTTGATTCTTGTGATGCTTGTGATGCTTATTGTGATTGTTATGCATTGATATACTGTACATGTTATTCTCTCAGTGAAGATCCTAGAGTAATGTGAATTAATGCTTAAAATTTAACATGGTATCAGAGCTAACTTGAGAAGAAGACATTTTGCAGTGACGGAAACTTGAGTTTCTTGTTTATTGGGTTTCTCTCCACAGTTTTTGGAAAATCAGTATAGTATATTGACTCTACTCATCAAGGAGAATCTATCTGTCCAATCATAATTCAATTTTGAGCATTTTCAAATTTGGCCCTAAAAATTAGGGTTTCCACAAAAATAGGAATTTCTAGAATCTGAAGACATAGCTGGAAGCTCCTTGCACAAATTAAAGTTTAGAGCTTTGGATCGAGATTTTTGGCTGGGTAAATCTTCGGGAAACTCAAACCCTAATTCAGGGTTCTTCCTAGTGAACCCGGGAGGACAAAAAGACAAATCTGAAGGGTAAAACTTTACTGATCTCAAATTCTGAATGCACCAGGCTGATCAGCTCATCAAGGCGCATCTTTCTATCCTTTCAGAAATTTGAAATTCACATTTTGAATTTTTAGGGTTTTTTTGACAAACCCTAATTCGGGACCAGATCCAGTTTTCAGCATTTCAAGTGGTAAGATCTAAATCTTTTCTATTTCCATTTGAAGTACTCTTTAAGATGTCTCACCACACCAAGCTTGAGGATAAGCTTGAAGGGGCTGATAACTTCCAAGCTTGGAAGTATAGGATTGGGTTAATCCTGGAAGAGAATGAGTTGGACTCATATATAAAAGAAGACATCCCTATCCCAGAGGATGAAGAGGCCAAGGCATTGCATAAGAAGAACTTGGTCAAGGCAAAGAGAATCATTGCTGATTATATCAAAGACCATCTCATACCCCATGTGTCTTCTCTAAAGACACCCAAGGAGATGTTTGACTCTTTGACCAAGCTATTTGAAGGGAAGAACATAAATTGGAAGATGACTCTGCAGAATCAATTGAAAGGGGTCAAGATGTTGAATGGAGAAACCATTCAATCTTACTTCTCCAAGGTCTCTCAGATCAAGGAGCAACTTGAAGCTGTGGATGAAGTAGTGGACAATGGTGAAGTTGTTATGACCACTCTGAATGGCCTACCTAGGTCATGGGACTCCTTTATTCAAGGAATCTGTGCAAGAAAGAAATTGATCTCTTTCAGTAAACTATGGGAGGAATGCTCTCAAGAAGAAGCTAGACTTGTAGCTCGTGAGGAAAAGATGGGAGGTGAAGATCAAGTTCTCGCAACTCACACCAAAAGAAGCAAGCCCAAGAATGAGCACTCTTGCTACAAAAGATCCTATCAAAAGAATAAGAAGGATCTAAGATGCTTCACATGCAATGAGAAGGGTCACTTTGCTTCAGATTGTCCCAAGAACAAAAGGGATAATAACAACAACTTTAGTAAGAAGAAGAAGGGCAGCAAAAGAAAGTTCCATGCTCATGCTACCGAGGATGATGAACCTCCAAAGAAGAAGGCTAGGGAAGAAAGTGATGATGACTCATCAAGTGAAGAAGAGTATGTTATAATCTCTGCTCTCACAGGTACTATCTCCCATGGTTGTAATGATTGGTTGATTGATAGTGGGGCTTCCAAACACATGACTGGGTTTAAGGAATCTTTTGTGAATCTATCTGAACATGAATCACCTCATAAGGTGAAACTTGGGGATGATTATCAATACCCAATTAAAGGAAGTGGTGAACCCTCCTACAACCTAGATTCTGAAAAATCTTTGAAGATGAAAGAAGTCCTTTATGTACCAGGGCTCAAGAAGAACTTACTTTTCATCTCTGCATTGGATGCAAAAGGTATGAGGGTTGTATTTGTGGATGGCCAAGTCCTAATGTGGCCAAAGGGAAATACCATAGATGATGCAGTAGTGATTGGAGAGCAAGAGGGAGGATTGTATAAATTGAAGGGACAACCTGAACATGCCATGGTGCATGAATCCATGGAGCCAAGTGAAAATTGGCATAGAAGACTTGCTCATATGCACTATAGGGCACTTCCAATTACAAGCAAGGCTGTAGAAGGTCTTCCTGAAATCAAGACCAAACATGAAGGTATTTGCAAAGAATGTGCAAAAGGTAAGAACATTAAGAAGGCTTTCGCAAGCAGTGAAAGCAAGTCCAAAGATATCCTGGAAATCATCCACTCAGATGTATGTGGTCCTATGTCATCTAGTTCTCTTAGTGGGTATGTTTACTATGTCTCATTTATTGATGACTTCTCCAGGAAGACTTGGGTATACTTCTTGAAGAACAAAGATGAGGTGTTTGATAAGTTCAAGGAATTCAAAACCTTGATGGAGAATCAAACTGACAAGAAGATCAAAACATTCAGATCCGACAATGGTGGAGAATTCACCTCAAGTGACTTCAAGAAGCTTTGTAATGATTCAGGGATTAAGAGGGAGTTGACTGCTCCTTATAATCCTCAACAAAATGGAGTTGCAGAAAGGAATAACAGAACTATCATGGAAGCAGCAAAGGCAATGCTGCATTACCAGGATCTGCCTATGCATCTATGGGCAGAAGCAGCTAGAACAGCTGTATATGTGCAGAACAGAACACCCCACAAGATATTGGACAATAAGACACCGGAAGAGGTCTTTTCTGGTAAGAAACCTGAAGTCAGACATCTCAGAATATTTGGTTGTCTAGTATACACTCATGTCCCAAAGGAAAAGAGGACTAAACTAGATCCTTCAGGAAAGAAGGGTATCTTTGTGGGTTACAGTGAAAGCTCGAAGGCTTACAGAATATACTTTCCAGGGTTCAAGAATATTGATGTCAGCTGGGATGTAACATTTGATGAAAACTCATCATTCATCAAATCAAGGAAGGCACCTATCGAAGCTTATGAAGAACCTAAGGAAACTAGATTTCAAGACACTACCATGACTGAAGCAGTTCCAGAAGCTGTTCGTGAGTTTGAAGATCCACAAGAACCTGTAGATCCACCCTGTGAGGATAACTCTGACAAGAGGAAACCTGCATGGGCTAGAGAGCTCATTCAAGATGCAGAAAGATTTGGCATTCCAGAAGAAGAACACAGAGCAAAGAAGAGAACCAGATCACATACCAGCTATGTTGCTTTACTCTGTGACATTATGAACAAAGAGCCTTCCAGTTATGAAGAAGCAGTGGAAAAGAAAGAATGGAAGGATGCCATGGTTGAGGAATACCAATCAATAATGAAGAATGATGTTTGGGATGTTGTCCCAAGACCGAAAGAGAAGTCTGTTGTGACTTCCAAATGGATTTACAAAATCAAGCATGCTGCAGATGGCAGTGTAGAGAAATACAAGGCAAGATTCGTAGCTCGTGGCTTCTCTCAGAAAGAGGGAATAGATTATGAAGAAAATTTTGCACCTGTAGCCAAGTATACTTCCATCCGACAGTACTTGCCCTAGCTGCAGCAATGAAATGGAAAATACACCATATGGATGTCAAGACTGCTTTCTTGAATGGTGTAGTTGAAGAGGAAGTATATGTAGAGCAGCCACTCAGTTTTGAAATACATGACAGGAAGTCATATGTGTGCAGATTGAAGAAAGCCTTGTATGGCTTGAAACAAGCTCCCAGAACCTGGTATGGTAGGATGGACAGTTTCCTATCTAGCTTGGGATTTACCAAGAGTAAAGCGGATTCCAACCTTTACTACAAGGTTGAGGAAGGGAATCCTGTGATTCTACTCTTGTATGTGGATGACTTATTTGTAACAAGAGATGACAGACTGATTGCAGATACTAAGAGGAATCTTGCTGCTGAGTTCGATATGAAAGATTTGGGAATGAAGCACTATTTTCTAAGTATGGAGGTGTGGCAGAATGCAGGGGGGATCTTCCTTGGTCAAGGGAAGTACACAGTAGATATCCTGAAGAGATTCAGGATGATGAATTGCAAGGCCATGGCCACACCTATGGCATCGAATCTGAAGCTTCTATGTGATGCTTCATCTGAGCCGGTTGATGTCTCTATGTATCATCAGATGATTGGGTCCTTGATGTACCCGACGAACACGAGACCAGATATTTGCTTTGCGGTGAAAAAATTGAGTCAGTTCCTGACAAATCCGAGGAGTGTTCATCTGGTTACTGTAAAGCATGTTCTGAGGTACCTGAAGGGTACAGTGGATTATGGGCTCAAGTATGAAGCGAATCAAAAGTTTAACCTGCAGGGTTATGTTGATTCATATTGGGCTGGCAAGGCTACAGATAGGAAGAGCACATCTGGGTGCTGCTTCAGTATGGGATCAGGTGTGATCTCTTGGTTTAGTAGGAAGCAGTCCTGCGTAGCACTGAGTACAGTTGAGGCAGAGTGTGTTGCAGCCTGTTTAGCTAGTTGTGAGGAAGTATGGCTACGGAAGCTACTATCTGAGTTATTTGATCTCCCATTGGATGCTACTGGTATCTTTTGTGGTAACCAGAGTTGTGTGAAGCTGTCTGAGAACCCAATGTTTCATGACAGGTCGAAACACATAGAGATCAAATATCACTATATCAGGGATATGGTGCAGAGAGGAGTTGTGAAGCTCCTGTACGTTGCGACGGACGAGCAGATTGCAGATGTGCTGACGAAGCCACTTGCCATGGTGAAGTTTGAGTACTTCAGGGAGAGGCTTGGAATTCTTCAGATTGATGACACTTCGAGGAAGAAGTGATGGACACATTTGCTGAAGCCATTCCAAGCATGTTGGAAGGAGGATCCTTCACATGGCTGTGGATGTAAGCGCTGGATGATGAGCATCAGGATGATGTTCTGGATTCTGCTTTGTATGATCAATTAGATCATTTATATGTATGTACGCATCATGTTGGATGCTATATATGATCAGTTGGATCATTTATATGTATATGTATGTACGCATCATGTTGGATGCTGGATATGATCAGTTGGATCATTTATATGTATGTACGCATCATGTTAGATGCTTGGACCATGTATCTGTATATGTATTAGGTGGATACATTGAATGATCAGGTGGATCATGTATGGTGGTATGTATCATGTATTTGTATTTGTATCAGGTGGATACATTGTATGATCATGTGGATCATGTATGATGATATGTATCAGGTATATACTTGGTATGCATCAGGTGGATGCATTGTATGATCAGGATGATCATGGATGACGAGCTTCAGGATGTTGCTCCAGATGACATGCAGCAGGATGTCGCAGTGATGATGATCAAGATGATCATGTGTACATCAGGATGATGTATGGTGAGTATCAGGTTGATACTCTATGGTCGTGGATCAGGTTGTGCAGATGAGCATATAATTTAGCCCTGGGAGATTTGCAGATAGTCTTTTGAGGTTTTGCCTATGGCATATAATTTGGCCCTGGGATATCTGGAAAATGCTCTTTCGAGGTTTTGCTCTGGGAGGACATATAATTTGGCCTTGGGAGATCTACAAATAGTCTTTCGAGGCTTTTCCTATGGCATATAATCTGGCCCTGGGATATCTGGCAGATGCTCTTTCGAGGTTTTGTCCTATGGCATATAATATGTCCCTGGGAGATCCGATAGGTGGGGTTGTGTGCCCGTAATAAGTCCTGGGATGCTCTTGCGATGTTTTTCCATGACCACATATAATTTGTCCCTGGGAGATCCTATAGGTAGAGCTGTGTGCTCATAACAACCTGGGATGCTCTTGCAAGGTTTTCTGGTGACCACATATAATCTGTCCCTGGGAGATCCTATAGGTAGAGCTGTGTGCTCGTAACAGCCTGGGATGCTCTTGCGAGGTTTTGTGGTGAGGTCACATATAATATGGCCCTAGGAGATCCTATAGGTAGAGTCGTGTGCTTGTAACAACCTAGGATGCTCTTTTGAGGTTTTGTGATGCACATAATAAGTCCTGAGGATTTCACAGTATGGCCAGTGATGACGAAGACCTGCAGGTGGTGGGCCTACATCCAATATGAAAAAGGACTGGCTCTGTAGAACTTCCTATGACGAGTAGAGTCAGAGATTGGTTGAGATAGGAGCAGCAGTGACGATGACAATGACGATGATCTCGAGAAGAAGACTTGTCTAGCAGATCTGTGTCGAGAAATACCTTCCTAGTTAAGAGGGAGTGTTGATGTATATGTAACTTTGGAATGTATTTCATCTATGTATTTCATATCTATTTATTGTATCCTTATTAGAGATGTGTTATTCCTCTATAAGGAAGTGTTGTCATGTGGATTGACAAGTGTCGCAAGTGTGTGTACTTACCGATGGGTTATTAGACCACCATGTGTGGGGTCGGCCCTGAAATATATATATTATAATGTGGATGTACCTAGCTAGACAATTCGGCCCCATAAGGTCACTGGGAAAACAGGTTAGTATAGATAGAGATTAAGTGATCTCTATTTAGATCATTCGGAAAAGCATATCTCTCTCACTCAAAAAGTAGCGCACTAGTGAGGAGGAGGATCATCTCCAACTAGGAGACTATCTGAGTGTATTTTGGTTGTACTTTGGTTGAGCCATTGCTCTCTATCTCTGAGGAAGTTGTGGGGTTTTTCACCTTAGGGTTTTCCCCACGGAAACTATGTGTCTCTTGTCTCTCATGCTTTTGATTCTTGTGATGCTTATTGTGATTGTTATGCATTGATATACTATACATGTTATTCTCTCAGTGAAGATCCTAGAGTAGTGTGAATTAATGCTCAAAATTTAACAAGGATCCCCACCTCGATAGGAGGAATTGTTGTGTGGTTTAATAACCTATGACTAGGAAATCGAGGTCACCAATGTACATAAAATTTTATTGCAGAAACAAAAAAGTAAATACATGTAACATTCAACACTTATTTTCATTCATAAAAGAAATATGATTCATGATGAAGTTCATACCTGGATAATCGACGGTTGATCCAAGCTTTCAAAATCTAATCTTCTTGATCCATGTGATGCACCTGCAACAATTAATTAATAAGAATATGTGAAATAGCAGAAATGACAGAACTCAGAATCACTTTTATATTGATCACAGGCCACTTCGAGGGGGCAACCTCCTATGAGCAAGCTCAATACAAATAACTTCACGGTGCCTTCAATGACCTCAACAAACACTTACATACTAAGTCTATGCCCAATACTATGAGTCAAAACTATGGGACGACTTACAAAGCATATGCGTCCAATACTATGGGTCAATACTATGGGCTAATATAAACTACGGATCAACAAATACTACGAGACGACTTACAAAGCATATGCATCCAACAACAATATACTAACAAAGTAAAGAGAAGGGTTGACATAGGTTCCTAACATCCCCTCTCCCTTAGAAAAAGCTTTGTCCTCAAAGCTTTGGTTGGAGAAATTGCTGCAGAATCTGAAGGAGTGGTTCCCCGGTAGCATCCTCGGGTTGCATTTCGGGCCACTAACTCCTTTGGAGTGTCAAGGAGGATTGCTTGGAAGGATGTAGATGAAGAAGAAACCTATCAGCTACGTGGAAAATGCGCTCAGAATGGTGCTGATCGGCTTGTTGTTTTAGGTGAATTCTGGCCATGTGAAGATTATCTTGCAGAATGAGAAGAATCTGATCGCGGTTTCGAAGAACCGAGTCAATTTCCTGAATAGGGGAGCTGCTAAGGGTGTATGGAAGAATAACTGGCGGTGTTTTTCCATAGACTGCTTCATATGGTGTCCTTTGAGATGTGGTATTGTACCACCAGAGCGCTGCTAGGAAATCCATAGAAATAGTTGGCCAAAGCTGTGTAGGGATGGGCAAGGGTTTGAGCAATCCCGAAAGGAGTGTCGTTTCACCCTTGTTGACTTGGAAAGTATCATCATCAACCACCATCTGTTGAATTGTCATTTTTAGTCCCTGCCAAAAGAAGTTACATTGTTCCCGGTCATACATTTTGCAGAACCCAGAGTGCCATGTTGATGAAGAAGCATGGAGTTCATAGAAGAGAGAGCCCTGTTGAACATATTGCAACCAATTTGGAACAAGCAGAGAAAGAGCTGTAAGAGAAACTGGGTCATTAATTGTGCGAAAAGGAGCATCTTCCACCATATTGTCCTTACCCTTCTTGTAAGTGATCACATAGGGATAACCCATGAGTTGGATAACCCATTTCAGGTGTGTTGGGGAGGAGACCCATTATTCCAGAAAATTTTCCAGACTTTAGAGATCAGTCTTGATGCAGAAATAATTCCATAATAGGGATGGCTGCCACTTCTGTACTGCATGCAAAATAGCCATCATTTCCTGCTGAGAGGTAGATGTGGCTAACTTCTTACCGGAAAGGTCTCTTGAAGGCAGCAAGCGCATTGGTTCAGCAAAGAAACCTGCATATCTATCCAAGGAAGTAGTGGAGACTGTTGATGGGTGCATCTGAATGGAATTGAGTTGAGCGATGACACCATGTGAATTGTTCTTAAGGATTTTTTCCAGGCAATGTGAACTGATGATGCAGAGAGACCCTGGTTGTAAGCCCATAAATTTGTGTTGTGCCCCATTGACTTTAAACTGCATCCAAAGTTCAGCAAAATCCCATAAGATGGGGCCAAGTGTGCGTAACCATTGAACGCCCAAAACCACATCACATCCGCCTAAGGACAAGGAAAACATGTCAGTGTGTAGGTTATAATATTCCATAGAGATACGCACATTGTGACACTTCCCCTTGCAAGATAAGGTGCCCCCATTGGCAACCATGACTTTAAAGTTGGAGCAAGGATGGACAAAACAATCAGCCTGTTTGGCAATCCGAGGGTCAATGAAGTTATGAGTGCTACGAGAATCAATGAGTATGGTAAGAGGGAGCTTCTTGAAGTATCCCCTGACCCGCATTGTTTGTGGGGTGGTGACGCTGGTTACAGCATGGAGAGATATCTCAGGTGGGTCATCCTGAGATGGGGTGTCAACAGGCGGGTGTTGAATGTCGACTTGATCATCTACTATATCTGTAGCTTCTTCACCAAGTTCTAAGGCAGGCAGAGAATCCACATCCAAGAGATGGAGCTTTTGGTGAACACATCTATGTCCCGAGTGAATTTCTCATCACAATTATAGCAAAGCCCTTTTTCTCGGCATGCCTGCATTTCTATTTCAGACAAATGCTTGATAGGAGTTGGTTGAGGAGAAGGCGTGATGGGAGGTCGTTGGGAACCCATATTTTTGAAGGGAACAAAGGTGGGTTTGGAGCGTTGTTGAGCTATGATCTTGTACTCGGCTAGCTTAGCCAACCCTAGGACTTCCATCATTGTGTTGGGACAAAACATTTTGACCTTTGAGCGGATTTCATCCTTGAGACCACTGATAAAACAACTCCTGTAGAATTCATCAGACAATCCTTCTGTGTGATTGGCCAATTTCTCAAATTCTGTCTGATACTCTCTCACTGTGCCAATTTGGTGAAGTTTAGTGAGTGCTCTTGTGAAATCATCAAAAGCACTAGGACCAAATCGTGGCAAAATGAGTTGGCAAAAATCTGTCCAGTTTGGATCGGGATGAGCTTTGATGTACTAACGGTACCATTGAAGGGCTTCATGTTCCAAATGAAAGGATTCAAGTGGAACTTTCTTGGCATCCGAAGTATTATGCAAATTGAAATATTGTTCTGCTCGATATATCCATCCAGTCAAATCAGTACCATTAAAGTGAGGAAAATCAAGCTTCGGCCCACGAAAATTGTTGGAAGAAGAGAACCCGGTGGCTGCAAAAGATTTTGGCTGTCTGGTATTGTTCATGGCTGAATGCTGAAGATGGAGGCTGAGAAAGTTTTCATACAGATCTTGGAGTTTGGTTTGGATGGCTGCAAGTGCTTCCTCAATGGTGTGTGCTCCTGCACAAGTGACAACCATAACCAGGTTTTTTTTTTTTTTTTGGTGGAATGGGTAGAAAAACACAAACAGAAGCTGATTTAGTAAAGGGAAATTTGGATTGGGGAAACAATCTGATGGGTAATTAGGGTTTGACTAGATTTTGGACACTGTAGAAAGGACAAGAAAGAAAAAAGGGGGATTTCAGAAGCGGGGTGATAGAATGAGAAAATTTGGCAAAGAAGGACAAAGAAGCTGAATTCAGAAAGGAACTCTGTGTTAAAATTTGAAGGTGATTGGGTGAAATCTGAGGAAGTTATGGCAAACCCTAAAAGTAGACAAATGTGGGATTTCGAGCTTTGGGAAGGGGAATTGGGGATAGGGTCCTCAGGAATGAAAGATGCAGAATGGAATGACAAGGGTTCCCCAAAAATTTCAAGGGAAACAAAGTGAAAACAAGGGACATATGGAGAAAAAACTGGTTTTTTTTTTCAGAAACGGATCGGCAATAGCGGCACGGAAGGGATCCGCAATAGATGGATCTGCAACGGAGTGGAAGGGATCGAAAATGGCTGGATCTGAAATGACGATTGGATCTGGAACGACTTTCAGAATAGATCTGAAACGGCTGGATCTGGAGCGGAAGTGATCGGCAACAGTTCAATTGAAAATAGATATGGACCCCAGGTATGTACGGCTTCTTAATAGTTCAGGTGTTTCACTCGGCCACCAATGCTGTCTGACGGCTTGCATATTGGGGCAGTACCCCTCAATCCACGGCTCAGGTAAAACTGATAACCGCTTTGCCACAAACGACAGCTCTTGGTTTACCTCACGGGTGGGAACTAGTCAATCAGGTAGGGGTCATTTCCCTTTTCGTTGGTAGGTCCTCTCAATGGGCCAGCTACTTTGGGGTTCCTGTGGTACTCCTCACAATGAGTTTTAGGGCTTATGCCCAAGTACTTCCCATAATTAAGCGGATAGGGATTATTCCCAAATCCGAAGCTGCAACAGATGCGAAAAAAAATTTGGCAGAAATTCCACCCAACGAGCCCAAGAAAGTGCTCTGATACCAGATGTGATGCACCTGCAACAATTAATTAATAAGAATATGCGAAATAGCAGAAATGACAGAACTCAGAATCACTTTTATATTGATCACAGGCCACTTCGAGGGGGAAACCTCCTATGAGCAAGCTCAATACAAATAACTTCATGGTGCCTTCAATGACCTCAACACACACTTATATACTAAGTCTATGCCCAATACTATGAGTCAAAACTATGGGACATATAATACTACGGGACGACTTACAAAGCATATGCATCCAATACTATGGGTCAATACTATGGGCTAATATAAACTACGGATCAACAAATACTACGGGACGACTTACAAAGCATATGCGTCCAACAATAATATACTAACATAGTAAAGAGAAGGGTTGACATAGGTTCCTAACAATCCACTACTACACTACTCCAACTGATGGACCTGCAACCAAATAGACTACCTTTCTCAAAGCAATTTGACTAAATAAAGATAAACAATTGAAATTGAAACTCATATATAAATTCATATGATAGATCCAAACATCAATTTTATACAAAGACAAGTGCTATTGGAAGGGAAATCTATGCTTTTATCTGCATAAATAACAGCTAGTTATACCTTTCTTGCAATTGGCACTGTTGTAATCAGACCCTGGGCTCTTGATTCTCTCTCTTGAGTAAATATTCCTTCATCATTTCTTTATCCAAAGTTGGATCCCCTTTCTCAAGCCTATCCCCTTGTATTTATGGCAAGGCTAGGAGGTTAGACTCGAAAGGCAGTTGGTCTGGGAAGTTAATATAGTTGAATAACTATCCCAACTAATCCATAATTAATCGTTTTATATATTTTTCGATATTTTTAAAGATACCCGTCAGTATTCCTTTGGACAACCAGCGAGTGACTCACGATTATTATGTATTGCAACTAGTGGGTGAAACATTTTAGATGATACCCACGAGTTGTCTATAGAAACACCTGTGGCTAACCCGTGTGTTAGCTTATATCAAAGTCATGGTTATGCTTCAAAATAGTCACAAAAAATATGTTTATTGAGGAAAGATTACAAAGTTTAGTTCCAAATCATCTAAGGTCAAACAAGCTCTTCCATCCATAGTGTTATTTTGTGTGACCGACAGGGCAATGTGGTCACAAATGGAGAAGTGCTAATTTGACCAATAACAAATGCCTCCTAATGTATGAGTTCAGAGGGAAATGATGGCCGAAATGCATTACAATCCAAGAAGAGGAGGAGCAAAGAGACCACGGGATGAGATCACAAACAGTATTTGAAACAGAAACGAGGTCAACGAGCAATTACAATCTTGATTTCAGGAGATGTTCAGAATGGCAGAACATGATCTCCAATACATAACAAAAAAAGATGTATATAGCATGGCCACTAAAATATAAGCGTGGATCCATGTCGAAATAGGATATCATAGCCATAACAAAAAACTGGATCTATGTCTCATCAAAAGCCAAGAATGGGTGTGGCTCACTCTTGCGCAGCTTGGGCAATAATAGAATATGATGATGTTATTATAGGCCCAAGGTCTTCATCCAAACCATTTCAAGGTATGAATCCTAACCATGCAAATAAATGAGTTGAATTCGAACATGGAGGACACCGTTTGATTACCGGTCATTGATGTGAACCATTAACAAATGCGAGGGAATCCCACCAATAATGAAAATGGGCCCCAAGGTACCTTGTACATTCTAACAGGTGTGAATATGGGTTCTTGAAGTTGAACACCTGAAGAATCCATCAAGTAAGGGACATTAATGTATTCCCATAACTCAATGACGAGGGTAATTTCCACTGGTGACTGCAATCCCTAAGGTACTACCGAAAACTCTAAACTTTGTTCCCAGAGAAAAATGAGTTGAATTCGATGGGAAGAAGTCCGCTGGAAGGGAGGCCTTAAGGCATCCTCCATCATCCAACACAAGGAACAATCAAAGGTTGATCTGATCTAGAGTAGGAATGAATACACGATAAAACATACTGAAACCAAGGAATGGTCGACACTGGAGGTCAAGGCAATTGAAGAATGACCGACACAGGTTGTATCCTTGAACAATGAGCACGATACTAGAGTGACTTAAGCAACTTTGAACACAAAGGGAGCAGGATATAAATCTGCAATGTAGGAGACATTAATAGATTCTCCATATGATTGGAAGAGTAACCAACTGGAGGAGTAAAAACTCTGAGATCAGGTTTATCCTAACGCCAAAACTAGAACCCAAATGTTTGATAGACTCAAAAAGGTGCTTTGTTCAAGGGCATACTGCTGCCATAAATGAAATGAAATAGCGGAGATTTTCCTTCCTTTTTTCTCGTTTTATTAAAGAATGTATTTTCTTGGTTTTAACGAGCATGAAAAGATTGAAAATAAATCTCAATATTATATTTCCTGTTAATTTTAATGATTCCAAGAAAGCAAACTCAATAGTACTTCTTTAATTTTAAAACAAGCTCGAAGAGAAGAGAGAAGAATGCTTGATATAAGTCCAGCCATGTGTAATTTAACGAGTCCATGGGAGGGAAACTCAGGACCTTCTTCATGTTTTAACGAGTTTGAAGAAGAGATAGACTAGCACTCGATAATACTGATCCATGGATTTTAATATCGATCCTACATCTAGTCATGCTCGCTGGTGCTTTCAATTTTAAGGATTCTGAAAAACTTAAACAAAAAATCCATACACCTACTCGCGGATTTTAGTATCGAGCCCAGGTTGGTAAATTCTCATCGTTGTTTTCATATTTAAGGATTCTGAAAAACTTAAACAATAACTCCATATACCTACTCGTGCATTTAACATCAAGCCTGAGTTGATAAATGCTCGCTGGTGTTTTCATGTTTTGAGAGTCTAAAAATCCTAAAGAAGACTTCAAAAGGGTCCTTTTTTCGTAAAGTTGGTATCCTCTCCCCAAAAAGGGTAAAACAATGAGAGAAGAACTCTTCTAGCCAAGTATGACTAGAGTATACATTTTTCGTAAGTAATCCACAAAGTTCCGGAAAAGGGGTAAACTTATATCTAAGTGGATATATGTTCAAGTCCTTTAATGAGCCTAAACAAGACAAGTATGCTCGGTAATATTGTTAATTTAGAAAAGTCTAACAAGAACATGAAAAAATTCATAAGGACAAGGAACTTAATATTAAGTAAAAAATAATATACCATGTATAAGTTCCTGATATATCAAGTGACAGATAGAATCAACGACAATGGATAGCAAAAAATGGTAGTTGAAAGTGAACAGAGGAGATTCAAAGTGACATAAAATGACAGAATAGATGTAATGTTTTGAGCTAAAACTGACATGTCAAAGGAAAACAAACCTTTGTATTAATCACCTTTTGCAACTGATAGTGAAAGCGCCTTTTAATGATTTACCTAATCAAAACAACTTAACAAAGGGGTCATTAGGATTAAATAAAATTTTAAAAAAATTGAAACTATATAAAGTGGGTAAAAATAAAAAAGAATTTATATAAGTAGTTTCAAATTGAAAACATAATTCACAAACCATTTACCATTGGAGAGAAGGAGAAAAACCCTCTTACTTCAAACGTTGATTGCGGGAGATACAGGAAGTGGAATTGAACATCGTCACTTGCAGGTAAGCTATCTCTTCCTACTCTATCAATTCAATCCATTCCTTTTAGTTTTTTGTGATTGTTTGAGGTTTTTAAGCACCATTTAAAACTAGGGCTTCGTACCCGCGAGTCTGGCTGAGTGAAACTCATGGGCATATTAAACGTGTGTGAGTTTTCTATAGGGAGACTCACGGGTAGCCGTGTCTGTCTAAGAAATGAAGTTGTAGGTACTGTAGTATAAAAACAAAAACTCCAAACTAATGAAAGCAATGGAAATTTGTGATGCGGGATGGTTCTAACTTGGAGAGAGAGGGAGCCTGAGGCCATGGACATGGATGCCATGGGGGATCTTCTCACATTAAATGCATTATAGAGGTTTGGGCTCTTAAATTTTTTCCGAACTACAAACATGCATGCACAAACACATTTGCTCCAAATGCTCATCACATATTGGGAGGCTGATCATGGCATGTTTAATCTCCAAGGGGAGATGTAGGATATCACAATCGAGGATATTTACTTCATAACTAGCCTATCTCGACGATGTGAGGGAGTTAACCTCAACAGGGAATTTTAGAGGAGTGGTTGTTTTATCCATTCAAGACTATATCAACACCTATTGTGTACCTGGCACCAAAAAAAGAGGGAGCCAAGTTCCAATTGGGAAAATTACAATTTTCCCCTTAAAGGTGACCTTGAGTACAATCAACAGGATCGGGGGAAGCACGGCACAATACTTAGCCTCACGAAATTATATGCAAATAGGTGTAGAATGTCTATGCGGTGTTATATTTGATTGGTGTTCAAGCCTACTGGTGAACATGAACCACCAACTTACAAAGTGTAAGACGGGGAAGAAAAAGAATTTTGGATACATGAGTATATTACGCACATTTTTCTTCGAGCGAGTCGCTGCTCTTAGTCCAAGGGTGGCTCTACTAGCTTTGAACACTCACGAGCCACTGATGATTCGGTGGGGTGATATATTCTTATGTCAGGATGGTGGCGAGACCAGTTTATCATATGCATATGAGTATTATCTTGGATGGTGGAGCCGATAGGGGCCGGCTCTAGAGCAGTTTCTGTATGCAGGCATGGATTTTTGAGGTGATCCATAGCTTATGCTACCTCCAAGGTCATCCTGGGGAGAGATAGGTACCAACATGTGTTTATGTTTTTGAAAAAAATTATTTAATTTTTATGTCTTTTGTGTATATAATTTTTTAATGAGTATGAGTACTAATACTATAACTTATGCAGAAGTGGGGTCAATTAGGCGTGTTGGTCATATTGAGTGTTCATCCGACTAACCGATCCAAGTGATGTGGATACCATGCTGAGGAGCATTGAGGGGAATATGAGTCAGTTGACTCACGATATTTCTTCATACAAAATAGAGAGGATGCCGCTCGAGATGCAAGAACACGTAGTAGGAGTGCCCCCATCCTTGATCCATTTACTTAGAAAATTAGCCCAAATAGTTATTTGTTATAGAGAGGCTATAACAGAGCTAGTTGAGGATCCTCCCTCTCCATAGAGAGAGTGTCATGTTATTTTTAAGGCTGTTATGCCAAATTTTGTATATATTATGACATTGCGACAGATAGTGACTCAAACTCATATTATTTTTTGATCTTGATATATATATATATATATATATATATATATATACAGTACCAATTTATATACATGTTTTTTCTTATGTGTGTGAATGGTTAATGTTATTGTGTATGGTACAAATGCCAATCAAGTATGTAATTTTCATATGCTTCAGATAATGTATTGAAATTCCTTGAAATATGTTGATATGTAATGTAATCAAAATGTCTTTCAAGCAATCTAACTCGCAAAAGATGATGTAACAAAGAAGGATATATAACCCTATATTCACCCGTCAACTAAAGTACTACTAATTGCGAATCGAGTCTTACCTCCAAACATGAAATGTCATGATGGATAGCATCTCAGAGTAATTCGATAATCACACTATATTCAGGTACATTGTTCATCCTATTGACCAAACAAGCACCTCCCGAAGAAATGAGTTGGCTAGAGGGTGAGTAAATAACCCAAGCCGTTGAATCCAACTGACGAGTGTGGCGACTAGTGCCATCGGCAAATCCTATGAAGCACTCGGTTTTCATATGAAATCACAATCTAGAAAAACATAAGATGCAAAATCCAGGGAAGAACTAACTCTAGAACACTGTACAAATATAGTACAAGAAAAAGCATGTAGGCCTAAGCGTAATACGTTTTCAAGTAGAGCCCAATTCTGGGATCTGGAAACTTGTAACCATCATAATATGTCAGCTCATAAGATCCCTTCT
The DNA here is from genome assembly GCA_027924585.1 of Larix kaempferi. Classification (NCBI taxonomy): domain Eukaryota; kingdom Viridiplantae; phylum Streptophyta; class Pinopsida; order Pinales; family Pinaceae; genus Larix; species Larix kaempferi. The sequence continues at coordinate 22,331,144 of BSBM01000625.1, forward strand.
TCAACACTTTAGAAACAATATGAGGTCCGAGCCACATGGATTTAAATTTTCCTGCCCCCAAGGGGTCCTTGTGTTGGTCGCAGACCAAAACAAGGTCTCCTTCTAAGAAAACCCTTGGTTTTACATACTTATCATACTGATGTTTAACTCGTCTCTTGTGAGCTTCATTTACAGTAAATGCGTCATGATGTTGTTCATCTAAACACTCTAAATGAAGAAAACACTATTCTAAAGCAGAAGTTTCAGGAAGTAGTTGGATAGCCAACTTCAAGGATGGAATCTCGCATTCAAGCGGTATGATTGCTTCCAACCCATGAACGAGTTAAAAAGGTGAAAAACCCGTAGCAGTATTAACGTTGGATCGATACGCCCAAAGAGTCAGATACAACATGATGTGCCAGTTTGATCCACTAGCCTTAACGGTATGCTAAAGAATAGTTTTCAAAGTTTTATTGACCACTTCTACTTTCCCATTCTCCTGTGGATAAAACGAAGACAAGTGTTCTTGTTGAAAACCTAACATAGTGTATAATGGTCATCATGTTGTTCTGGAAATGTCTACCGTGGTCGGTGATGATCTCCGTAGGAATACCAAACCTGGCAAATGATTTGATTGAAAACGAGGTAAGCTATCGTTTCTCCATCTGATTTCACAGTAGGCATTGCCTTGGCCCACTTCATAAAGTAGTCCATGGAAACGATGATATGGTGACATCCTCCAGCCGAAATTGGATTACAAGTCATAAAGTCAATCCCCCACTTGGTGAAGGGGCCTGTTGTGATAATAGGGTGAAGAGGAGCTAGGTGTGCTCGCATTTTCTTTATGGAAAAATGACATGGTTAGCAGTGTTTCACAGCTTCCACACAATCTTTAAATATGTTGGGCCAAAAATACCCAGCATGTAGTATTTTTTGGGTTGTTGCTAACCCAGAAAGATGACCCCCACAGGCTCCACTATGGGAATCATTCAATACTGACTCAGCTTCCTCTAGAGTCAAACAACGGCGTAATATGGAATATACACCACGTCTATAGAGCGTGTTAGAAATAATGAGGTAATTCTTGGCATGGTGCCCAAGCTTCTATCATTCGTCTCTGGAGAAAGTCGCTGGACACTTCAAAGTCTGGAGATATATTAAGATGTCTCCATACCATGGGTCAGAGGTCACAATGAGAAAAATATGTTCATCAAGTAATGACGAATATTCCTCATTGCTTGTTACATCACTAGGGAACTCAGAGATATGTTCGGCGAACACCAAAGACTTTTTTGACTTGGCATATTGAAATGTTAGGTCAAATTCTTGCAGAATGACAATCCACTTATTAAATTTCCTGTCGATGATACGTCGGGTTAATACATATTGAAAAGGATTAACATCTTCTATAACTGTGGTGGTCTGCAATAAAATATAATGACGTAATATCTGAACGACATAGACAACAACTAATGCCAATTTATCGACGTGAGAGTATTTAAGTTCACGAGTTACAAGTGCACGTTAGAGATAATAAATTACATGCTCTTGGATATTGTCATCCTCCTGAACTAGGACTATGCCGATCGTGGAAACATACGCTGCGAGATATAGAAGGAAATCCTTGGTATAATCCAACAGACTCAACAAGGGGGCTTATAATAATGCTTTTTTCAAAGCATCAAATCAAGTTTGTGCAGCTTCATCCGAGAAAAAATGGGTGTCTTGCTTAACCAATCACATGAATCCTTTAGTGATCTTGGCATAGTTCATAATAAATCATCCTATAAAATTAGACATGCCTTGCAAGATTTGAAGTTGTCTGATGGTGCAAGGAGGAGGCAATTTCATAATAGCCTCAACTTTCAAGGGGTCGACCATAATGCCGCGACTAGACACAATGAAACCTAGTAAACATCCAGACTCGATGCAGAATACACATTTGTTGGCGTTTAACCAAATCTTATAGTATCTGCATCGTTCAACCACGAGTTGTAAATGGTTAGGATGGTATCGTCTCTTACGATATTGCGCAGGGAGGTCATCCAGATACGGTTCGACTATGTGTTTGATGTCATGGAAAGCAAAGTTCATGGCTCGTTGGAAAGTAGCTCCAACATTTTTCAATCCGAACGACATTTTCCTATTGGAAAAGGTACCCCAGGGAAAAATAAAAGCCATCTTGTGTTGGTCTTTGGGTTTGATTTGGATTTGGTTATATCCTGAAAAACTGTCCATGAAAGAGAAAATTTCATGGCGTGCACATGCATAAATGATTTGATCTATGAATGGTGTGGGATAATTATCTTTTGGAAAGGATTTATTAAGGTCCCTAAATACCGTACATATGCATATGGTCCATTTATTTTTATCAACTGGGACCAGGTTAGAAACCCATTATGTCATGTCGATAGGATAAATGAAGCCGACCTTAAGGAGATTTTCGACTTTAGCCTTAATGGCCGTAGCTTTCATAGGGTTGACCGGACGAAGTTTTTTTCGTACTGGTTTTGCAATAAGATAAGTCATAATAATATGCTCAACAATAGAGGGGTCGATGCCTGGCATCTCCTCATAAGACCAGGCAAAAAAGTCACGAAATTCCTTAAATAAATTGGTGTACAAAGTGATCTCCTGTGGAGAACAATTTTCTCCGAGGAGATGTTTTCCACAACGTTGGGTTTGGTGGCAATATTGATCGGTATATTCGTCAAAACGTTCTCCATATTACCTTCAACATAAATTGTTTTTTTTGTGGAAGGAGTGATTAACAAATCAATATTACCACTAGGTCTCATTGAAAACTCTCCATTCTCAATCTTGTTCAGGTCTGGAATAAAATAGGATCTGTGATGCGTATGTTCCCATGGATGATCCAGAACTACCATAGCTTCCAGGATGGCTTCATCAGAAGGAAAAACAGTATTTAAAAAATCAAAAGAATGTATGGAGTTAACTGACCATGCAGGTGCATAATCAATATCTGACTCTGTTGAGACTAGCGGAGTCGAGATATAACCTATCGCAACATTTTGAGATGTTTAGTAAGCCACTTCTGCGACAGACAAGGGCACGATTGGTTCTTGTTGAGTGGGAAGGATCCATGGATCAGTTGTTTTCCTAACCGTAAAAACTTCCCGAGATGATATGTCGGTGGTACTCATTAAACCAATATAGTTTACAAGAGCAGGTAGGTCAAAAGTGCCCATCAAAGATGAATACATACCTCCTCCTAAGCTTTCACTGGGAGGATGAACTTGATCAATCAAAGGGATGTTCGAATCCGACGGATTTGTGTTGTTTTTCCAAGTGAAGGATAATTGATCAACTATGATGATCTTACCCTCATGAGGGAACATAAGAACTCGAAAAACGGACGAGGGGATGGCTTGCATAGCATACGTCCAAATTCTTCCCAACAATAGATTGTATTAGAGAGAAGCATCCACAACTTCTACCTCCATAGACACTACTTTACCGACAAGATGAATCTCAAATGAGGGTAAGACTCCATGCGGATGGAAAGATCTTCCGTCAAAAGCAGTAATTAATGTGATGGAAGAGGCTAACTCAGGAGAGTCTAAGGCTTTCCAACAAGATATAGAAATTACGCATCTCAATGCACCTTCATATACTATCGTTCGGCCAATGGTCTTTGAACCATGTACTACTTCGATCTGAAAGGCCACGTGATAGGGAAATAGAGGTTTGATATTTAACATATCAAATATAGCAAGCATACTCGACGAATCCATGCTCCTATTGCCACTAAAAGTGCATTACGTTGCGATCAGAACCTTTGCAAGACTTCTAGGGTGGACATAGCACATGGCATTTGGGATAGGTATTCTACAACGGAGTAGTTTGGAGCATCCCGCGTATTAGGATTGTGCATCGCCCATTTGTAGACACCTTTTGGTATCTTCAGAAAAGGGTTTGTTGGTCTCTCGATGTGGAGAGGAACAGATGACTCAGGAATATCTTTGTCTTTCTGTTGCATATCCGGGTTATAATTCCTGGCTCTCGTCTACAGTAGAGTGTGTGAGTTAACCATATTAATATAAGATTGATTAGATGGTGTAACACGATGAGTGCCCCCAGTATTAGAGCTGCCAGAAGTTGGGCTTTGTCCTTTGGGAAAAGGATCCTTCAAGACAGCCAGTTTCTTTTCATGTGATAGCTTATGGGATTAATCTATGAGAATGAATTGATGAGTGAGGTGGTCTCTTCTACAAAGTTTGCAAGAAAACTTTACCTTCTTCTTATCTTTCTTTCCCTCCTCGACATTTTCAGTATTCTCGGGATTTTTTGGTTCCCATCCCCTTTCTTACCCTTTTGGTTTGTCTGCACATTTTGTACAGATTCTGTTTGTGAAGGGGAGGATGCAACCATAGTTGCTTCTGTAGCAGACTGCTTCACCGAAAGTGCATGGACTTGTTTTGTTAAAGCGTCTAGTGTGGATGAGTCGAATGAACCAATGATTCCATCGGCATGCGGTCCAGGTTTAGGCTTACCGAGATCTATATTATACCTAGGTGCATTAGGACTTATCTTGTAAAGGATCCCAGACTGAGTGCAGATCAGGTCGAGTTATTGGGTCCTTAAAATTTCTTCGTCTTCAGAAGTGACCCCATAAGTTGAAACATCCTTAGAGATGTAAGGAAGTAGTGATTTTAAATACCACTCCAAAAGAAATTCTGGGGGGATCTCAGCTTTAATGAGTCGTTTCCATCTTCACCACTCTTGAATATGATCAGAGAGATGGGTGGCTTTGTTATGTCTAAAGGTAGAGAGAAGATCTATTCCAACATCATACCGGACGAGAAGCTGGAAATGATTCAAGAAAACTGTCACTAAATCCCAAAAAATGTTATATGTTGCAGTAGGAAATTTGATATACCACTTAGTTGCAACGCTCGTTAAGGTTCTTTAAAAGAGCCTCAATTGAATTGAGTCATCATTTAATGAGTTAGAGAAGCACTAGAGGTGAAAAGTGTTGATGTATATGTAACTTTGGGATGTATTTCATATATGTATATTGTACTCCTATAGAGATGGTATTATTCTTCTATACCAAAGTGTTTGTATTCCTATAGATATGTTATTATTCCTCTATACAGAAGTGTCGTCATTTATATTGTAAGTGTCGTAACTTATACTTGATGGGTTATTAGACCACCTTGTTGGCGTTGGCCCTATATAAGTCATGTGGGTCGAAGGGTTATTAGACCACCCTATTGGGGGTCGGCCATGTGGTTCAAAGGGTTATTAGACCACCCTATTGGGTGTCAGCCTAGTCAGCATTATATTATGTGGTTAAGTTAAGGCCGAGCTAGTAAAGGTTATTAGGCAAGTCAAGTCAAGTATAAATAGAGTGTGGGAGGCACTCCATTTCATCATTCTATTCTCTCTCACACTCTCAGGAGAGTGGCGCACTTGTGGAGGAGGAGAAGCTGCTGCTAGGAGATGTCTATCTCTTATGCCTGGGTTGTATCATTGCTCTATCGATCTTGGAGTAAGTTATTGGGGTTTTTCACCTTTATGGTTTTCCCCAAGTAAACTCTGTGTCTCTTGTGTGCTTGCATTATTGTGTCCATGATTGATATGCTGAAGATATGTTGTACATGTTGTTCTCTCAGTTAAGATCCTAGATCAAATTGAAGTAAATTCTGAAAAACTAACATGGTATCAGAGCTAGCCTGAAAGAAGGCATGGTATGGCATGTATGACACTTGTTGCAATTGTGAAGCTAGGGCTTGATATAGAAAAAACTAGTCATCCTAGTAATTTCACTATAAATAAATTTGGGCGTGATGTCATGGTTTGAAAATCATACAAGGAGAAGATAATATACCCATGTACCTTGTGTCCAAAGGACACCCTCTAATTCGTTCTACTTTCTGATTTATGATCTGTACAATATAGGGTTTCTGCCTCTTCCAGATCACAGTGATAAACAGGTGACCTTGGAAAAAAGGTCATAACTTGGGCTAGGAAGCTCCAAATTAAATTTAGTAAAAAGTGACAGGTAGTGCATGGATTGTACTATCTCAGGCAACTTTTTCAGAGGCCGAAACTGAACCAGTGACACGTGGTACGCCGTACAAGTTCGTTGTCCTGTTTTATCCCATAAACAGGTCACATTGCAACACTTGGCATAACTATCTCTCAGAGAATCCATTTGAGGTCAGACCTATGGGGTTGGAAAGATGATAGGCTGGGCTATCTCAGGAAAATGTTTCAGGGCCTATGGATTGGAAAGTTTGGAGTTACACTAGAAACAATCAGGTACATATTTATGTGAAAACAGAATTATTTTTTAGCACCTTCATTCATGGCTTTTGGAATTTAGGGTTTTGGAGAAAGTTGGAATTTTTGTAATCGGAGACTATGGCTGAATGATAGTCATCAAAATCAAAATTTCAAGACCAAGATCAGAATTTTTGGTTGGGCAGAAGGCCGGGCTTGATCACACCCTAGTTCGGGACTTTGATCGAAAAAGTGAAAATTAGGGCTTCTGCAAAAATGGGAATTTTTTAAATCTGTTACCACGGCTGGAATCTCCTCAAAAAAATAGAAGCTTAAAGATTTGGATAGAACCTTTTGATTGGGCAGAAGAGTGGTCTTTATCAAACCCTAGTTCGGGGTCATGTCTAGTGAATCCGGAAGCTTCAAAGGCAAATTTGAGGGGTGAAACTTTGCAGGTTTCAAATTCTGAGTATACCAGCTTGATCAACTCATTAAGGCGCATATTTCTATCCTTTCGGAAGTTTGAAATTCAAAGTTTGAATTTTTAGGGTTTCTCTGGCAAAACCTAATCCAGCTCCAGATCCAGTTCCTGCAAATCAAGTGGAATGGGTCAATCCTAGAATAGAATGGATTGGTCACCTGCATAAGTGAAGAAGTTCCTGTTTCAGAGGGAGATGAGGCTATGGACTTTCATAAGAGGATTACAAGCAATCTCGAAAGGTATGACTTATCCAGGTATGTTTCGAGATTTGTTCATGATTAAGTTTATGGTATGTTTGTCTTCATATTATTACGGTGAGTACAATCTTGATTAAATTTAGACTTGTCGTATCACCTTAATAAAATTATGAAAGCATGATAGAAGATATTCATTGATTAGGGTGTTCACACTTATGATTGAACTAATACTTTATGGTGTTGTATGAGGTTTATGTTGTCCGCTAACATGAAAGGTACACCAAGAAAGACAAATCATGTTCTGCTTCAAGAACATATGATCATGGTGACATGAAGACATTCATCCATTGTCATGGATCACTTAGAATATCTATTTACAAGGTATGTATAACTTGGTCCTATAATGGTTAACTTATGAGATATGTAGGTTACTAGCGCAAGTCATTGAAGAGAACAAGAAGACATCATGTGGGTATGTTAGACATAACTTGCTAACATACTAATCCAGGTATGTTTTTCCTATATCAAGTTAGAATATTACCTTGTGTTAGGATCCCTTATATAAGTATACTTTGTATGATTGGTTATGTTTTAGGATCCCTTATATAAGTATACTTGGTATGATTGGTTATGTTTATTCATAAAGTTAGAAATGTAAGTAATCAAGGGTTTATGTAGTTTATGTCTCTTATCTTGATTAATGATTTAACTAACCAGAAGAGTCTTATGATCAAATAAGAATATGCATGAGTAAAAGAAGACTTCCTTGAAACCTTGAATACTAATGTTTATTATCTGTGTTTGAAATGATCATGACTATACATGTTTAAGATTATTGTGTTTTGATAGTATTATTATTATACTAATGAATGTGTGATTATGTATGAGACCTCGAGGATAACACAATGATGATACTAATAAGTATGCATAGTGATGGATATAAGTTCAAGGACATGTAATCAAGGAAGCAAAGATCAAGAGGGAGCACACTCCAATTGTTCCTACAAGGGAGCAAAGATCAAGAGGGAGCACACTCATGTTTCCTGCAAGCAAGCAAAGATCAAGAAGGAGCACACTTCAGTAGTTTCTACAAGGATACAGATATTCAGAGGGAGTTGACCACTTCTCACAATCCACATCATAATGGAGTTGCAGAAAAGAAGAAAAGACTGAGAGGGAGTCAACTCAACAAACAAACAAAGATAAGTATTTGAATTATCATTCCTTACATATTTTATTGTTTAAATAATACTGTTCAATAATGTATATACTCATGTTCCTAGAATTAGGTTGTGTATTATGCATATTAGAATAGTTGCATTGATGAACAGTATACTACTAATATACATGGGTAAGTGGCCTATGGCACTGTACAACATTCCATTGCTACTTATCTAGAATGAAACCTCTTTGCTTACATGTTGGGAGTTGTGCACACTCTTAACAATGTTCTAGTAGAGATTGGAAGGCATCTAGAAAGTTACAGGATATGGATAAATGTTGTATTGAAGCATTGGCTAAGATAATTGCATGATTGTATGACATATTTCTTTATGTGTAAGAATTTGTTCTAAAAACTATGAGATGTTTTCTAATCATGCAATTTAACTTGTTGTGTAGGAAAGATCGTATACCATCACCTACAAAAAAAGGACTATAAAATTTATTCGGCAACAAAGTTATATATTAAAGGTATTGAAGTTCCCAAGATCTGGGAAGAATGCCATGATCGAGGAGTATTAGTCGATCATGAAGATGTTTGGGATGCAGTCCCAAGACCTGAAGGGGAGTCTGTAGTGACTTCCAAGAGGATCTAGAAGATCAATCATGCTGCAGGTGGTAGCATAGACACTTTTGCTCCTGTAGCCGGATACACTTCCATTAGATCCGTACTTGCTCTGGCTGCAGTGATGAAATGGAAGATACACCAGATGGATTTCAAGACATCTTTCTTGAATGGTGTAATTGAAGAAGAAGTGTATGTGGAGAAGCCACTTTGTTCTGAGACACATGACAGGAAGTCATATATGTGTAGAACTTGGTACGGTAGGATAGACAGCTTTCTATCCAGTTTGGGCTTTACCAAGAGTAAAGAGGATTCCAACCTTTACTACAAGGTTGAGGAAGGCAATCCAGTGATACTACTTTTGTATATGGATGACCTGTTTATTATAGGTGAAGACAGATTGATTGCCGACATGCAGCGGAAGCTTGCTTCCAAGTTCGAGATGAAGAACTTGGAGATGATGCACTATTCTCTAGGCATGGAGGTGTGGCAGAGTAAAGATGGAATCTTCCTTGGACAAGGGAAGTATGCAATGGAGATCCTGAAGATGTTCGGGATGATCGACTGCAAGGCCATGGCCACACCTATGGCATCAAACATGAAGCTTCTGTGTGATGCTTCATCTGAGCCGGTTGATATCACTATGTATCGTCAGATGATTGGGTCCTTTATGTACCTAATGAACACGAGACCAGATATTTGCTTTGCATTGAACACATTGAGCCAGTTCTTGACGGATCCGAGGAGTGTTCACCTGGTTGCTGTAAAGCATATTCTAAGGTACCTGAAGGGTACAGTTGATTATGGGCTCAAGTATGATGCGAATCAAAAGTTTAACCTCTAGGGTTATGTTGATTCAGATTGCGCAGGCAGTGCTGCAGATAGGAAGAGCACTTCTGGGTGCTGCTTCAATATGGGATCAGGTGTGATCTCTTGGTTTAGCAGGAATCAGTTTTGCGTAGCACTAAGTACAACCGAGCTAGCGTATGTTGCAGCCTGTTCGGCTAGTTGTGAGACAATATGGTTGAGGAAGCTACTGTCTGAGTTATTTGATCTACCATTGGAGGCTACTGGTATATTTTGTGACAACCAGAGTTGTGTGAAGCTGTCTGAGAACCCGGGGTTAGACGATAGGTCGAAACACATAGAGATCAAATATCACTATATCAGCGACATGGTGCAGAGGGGAGCAGTGAAGCTCCAGTATGTTGCGACGGATGAGCAGATTGCAGATGTGTTGACGAAGCCACTAGCCAGAGTGAAGTTCAAGTACTTCAGAGAGAGGCTTGGAGTTCTTTAGATCGATGACACTTCGAGGAAGAAGTTATGGAGATATTTGCTGTATCCATTCCTAGCATGGTGGAAGGGCGATCCTTCACATGGCTGAGGATGTAAGCGTTGGATGATGAGCATCAGAATGATGTTCTAGTTTCTGCTCTGTATGATCAGTTGGATCATTTACATTTGTATGTATGTGTATGCATCATGTTGGATGCTGGATATGATCAGTTGGATCATTTATGTTGTATGCATCATGTTGGATGCTGGATATGATCAGTTGGATCATACTCTGTGGCCGTGGACAGGTTGTGCAGATGAGCATGTAAGTAGACCTGGGAGATATGGACAGGATGAAAAAGGCCTCAGATGCTCTTTCGAGGCATTGCTCTGGGAGGACATGTAAGTAGACCTGGGAGATCTGGACAGCATGAAAAAGGCCTCATATGCTCTTTCGAGGCATTATCCTATGGCATGTAAGTGGACCTGGGAGATTTGGACAGGATGAAAAACGCCTCAGATGCTCTTTCGAGGCATTGCCATGACCACATGTAATATGCTCTTGGGAGATTTGGACAGGATGAAAAAGGCCTCAGATGCTTCATCCAGGTTTTGTGTTGGACCACATGTAATGTGCTCCTAGGAGATCCGACAGGTAGAGTTGTGTGCTCGTAATAGCCTGGGATGCTTCAGCCAGGTTTTGTGGTGAGATCACATGTAATGTGCTCCTGGGAGATCCGACAGGTAGAGTTGTGTGCTTGCAACAGCCTGCGATGCTTCAACCAGGTTTTGTGATGGGTCACATGTAATGTGCTCCTGGGAGATCCGACAGGTAGAGCTGTGTGCTCGTAACAGCCTGGGATGCTACCGCTAGGTTTTGTGATGCACGTAATAAGTCATGAGGATTCCACAGTATGGCCAGTGATGATGAATACCTGTAGGTGGTGGGCCTACATCCAGTATGAAAAAGGACTGGCTCTGTAGAACTTCCGATGATGAGTAGATTCAGAGATTGATTGAGATAGCAGCAGCAGTGGCAGCGACGATGACTCGATGACGATTATCTAGTGACGATGATCCAGAGAAGAAGACTTGTGCTAAAAGACTTGTGTCGAGAAATACCTTCCTAGTTAAGAGGGAGTGTTGATGTATTGTAACTTCGTAATGTGTTTCATATATGTATATTGTACTCCTATAGAGATTGTATTATTCCTCTATACAGAAGTGTTTGTATTCTTATATAGATGTTATTATTCCTCTATAAGGAAGTGTCGTCATTTATATTGTAAGTGTCATAACTTATACTTGATGGGTTATTAGACCACCTTGTTGGGGTTGGCCCTGTATAAGTCATGTGGGTCAAAAGGTTATTAGACCACCCTATTGGGGGTCGGCCATGTGGGTCAAAGGGTTATTAGACCACCCTATTGGGTTTCGTCCCAGTCAGCATTATGTTATGTGGTTAAGTTAAGGCCAACCTAGTAAAGGTTATTAGGCAAGTCAAGTCAAGTATAAATAGAGTGCAGGAGGCACTCTATTTAATCATTCTATTCTCTCTCACACTCTCGGGAGAGTGGCGCACTTGTGGAGGAGGAGAAGCTGCTGTTAGGAGATGTCTATCTCTTATGCTTGGGTTGTATCAATACTCTATCTATCTCTGAGGAAGTTATTGGGGTTTTTCACCTTTATGGATTTCCCCAAGTAAACTCTATGTCTCTTGTGTGCTTGCATTATTGTGTTCATGATTGATATGATGTAGATATGCTGTACATGTTGTTCTCTCAGTTAAGATCCTAGATCAGATTGAAGTAAATTCTGAAAAACTAACATGGTATCAGAGCTATCCTGAAAGAAGGCATGGTATGGCATGTATGACACTTGTTGCAATTGTGAAGCTAGGCCTTGATATAGCAAAAACCAGTCATCGTAGTAATTTCGGCGCAATTTCAGGGTTTGAAAATCGAACAGGGCGAATCTAAGTTCCCCATGTACCTTTTGGCCAAAGGAAAACCTCTAATTCGTTGTACTTTGTGATTTATGATCTGTACAATATAGGGTTTCTGCCTCTTCCAGATCTCAGTCATAAACAGGTGACCTTGGAAAAAAGGTCATAAATTGGGCTAGGAAGCTCCAAATGAAATTTAGTAAAAAGTGATAGGTAGTGCAAGGATTGTACTGTCTCAGGAAAATTTTCCAGAGGCTGAAACTGAAACAGTGAAACGTGGCACGCCGTACAGGTTCTCTCTCCTGTTTTATCCCATAAACAGTTCACATTGTGACACTTGGCATAACCCTCTCTCAGAGAATCCATTTGAGGTCGTACCTATGGGGTTGGAAATATGATAGGTCAGGCTATCTCAGGAAAATGTTTCATACCCTGGGGATTGGAAAGTTCAGAGTTACACCAGAAACAATCAGGTACATATTTCTGTCAAAACAGAATTATTTTTTAGCACCTTCATTCATGGCTTCCGGAATTTAGGGTTTTGGAGAAAGTTGGAATTTTTGTAATCGGAGACTACAGCTGAATGCTACTCATCAAAATTGAAATTTAGAGACCAAGATCAAAATTTTTGGTTGGGCAGAAGGCTGGGCTTGATCACACCCTAGTTAGGGACTTTGATCGGAAAAATGAAAATTAGGGCTTCTGCAAAAATGGGAATTTTTGAAATCTGTTACCATGGCTGGAAACTCCTCAGAAAAATAGAAACTTAGAGCTTTGGATTGAACCTTTTGATTGGGCAAAAGGGTGGGCTTTATCAAACCCTAGTTCGGGGTCATGTCCAGTGAATTCGGAAGCTTCAAAGGCAAATTTGAAGGGTGAAACTTTGCAGGTTTCGAATTCTGAGTATACCAGCTTGATCAGCTCATCAAGGTGCATATTTCTATCCTTTCGAAAGTTTGAATTTTTAGGGTTTCTTTGAAAAACCCTAATCCAGCTCCAGATCCAGGTCCTGCAAATAAAGTGGATTGGGTTAATCCTAGAAGAGAATGGATTGGTCACCTACATAAGTGAAGAAGTTCCCGTTTCAGAGGGAGATGAGGCTAAGGAATTTCATAACAAGATTACAAGCAATCTCGACAGGTATGACTTCTCTAGGTATGTTTCGAGATTTGTTCATGATTAAGTTTTTGGTATGTTTGTCTTCATATTATTACGGTGAGTACAATCTTGATTAAATTTAGACTTGTCGTATCACCTTAATAAAATTATGAATGCATGATAGAAGATATTCATTGATTAGGGTGTTGACACTTATGATTGTACCAATACTTTATGGTGTTGTATGAAGTTTATGTTGTCCGCTAACATGAAAGGTACACCAATAAAGACAAATCATGTTCTAGTTCAAGAACATATGATCATGGTGACATGAAGACAAAGATTCATCCATTGTCATGGATCACTTAGAAGATCTATTTACAAGGTATGTATAACTTGGTCCTATAATGGTTAACTTATGAGATATGTAGGTTACTAGTGCAAGTCATTGAAGAGAACAAGAAGACATCATGTGGGTATGTTAGACATAACTAGCTAACATATTAATCCGGGTATGTTTTTCCTATATCAAGTTAGAATATTACCTTGTGTTAGGATCCCTTATATAAGTATACTTTGTATGATTGGTTATGTTTTAGGATCCCTTATATAAGTATACTTGGTATGATTGGTTATATTTATTCATAAAGTTAGAACTGTAAGTAATTAAGGGTTTATGCAGTTTATGTCTCTTATCTTGATTAATGATTTAACTAACCAAAAGATTCCTATGATCAAATAAGAATATGCATGAGTAAAAGAAGACTTCCTTGAAACCTTGAATACTAATGTTTATTATCTGTGTCTGAAATGATCATGACTATACATGTTTAAGATTATTGTGTTTTTATAGTATTAAGATTATACTAATGAATGTGTGATTATGTATGAGACCTCGAGGATAACACAATGATGATACGAATAAGTATGCATAGTGATGGATATAAGTTCAAGGAAATGTAATCAAGTAAGAAAATATCAAGAGGGAGCACACTCCAATTGTTCCTGCAAGGGAGCAAAGATCAAGAGGGAGCACACTCCAGTTGTTTCGTGCAAGGAAGCAAAGATCAAGAAGGAGCACACTTCAGTAGTTTCTGCAAGGATCCAGACATTCATAGGGATTTGACCACTTCTCACAATCCACATCAGAATGGAGTTGCAGAAAAGAAGCAAAGACTGAGAGGGAGTCAACTCAACAAACAAACAAAGATAAGTATTTTAATTATCATTCCTTACATATTTTATTGTTTAAATAATACTGTTCAATAATGTATATACTCATGTTCCTAGAATTAGGTTGTGTATCATGCATATTAGAATAGTTGCATTGATGAACAGTATACTACTAATATATATGGGTAAGTAGCCTATGGCACTGTACAACATTCCATTGCTACTTATCTAGAATGAAACCTCTTTGCTGACATGTTGGGAGTTGTGCACACTCTTAACAATGTTCTGGTATAGATTGGAAGGCATCTAGAAAGTTACGGGATATGGATAAATGTTGTATTGAAACATTGGCTAAGATAATTGCATGATTGTATGACATATTTATTTATGTGTAAGAATTTGTTCTGAAAACTATGAGATGTTTTCTAATCATGAAATTTAACTTGTTGTGTAGGAAAGATCGTATACCATCACCTACAAAAGAAGGACTACACCATTTATTCGGAAACAAAGTTATATATTGAAGGTATTGAAGTTCCCAGGATCTAGGAAGAATGCCATGATCGAGGAGTACCAGTCGATCATGAAGATGTTTGGGATGCACTCCCAAGACCTGAAGGGGAGTTTGTAGCGACTTCCAAGAGGATCTAGAAGATCAAGCATGCTACAGGTGGTAGCATAGACACTTTTGCTCCTGTAGCTAGATACACTTCCATTAGATCCGTACTTGCTCTGGCTGCAGTGATGAAAGGGAAGATACACCAGATGGATTTCAAGACAGCTTTCTTGAATGGTGTAATTGAAGAAGAAGTGTATGTGGAGAAGCCACTTGGTTCTGAGACACATGACAGGGAGTCATATATGTTGTCACGCACCCAAAATTTACATTTTTTTTTTTTTTATACAATAATAAATACAAATATTTAATTGTTGCGGAAGTATATTACTGACAATTAATCCCGTTTAATAAAGGTTCAGTCATATGATGCCACAAAAATCGTAATCATCGTGATGTTTGTAATTAACTTTAAATGTAGTACATACATAAATTCACTCCAACATTATTTTCTAACTTTTCACGTGAGGAAACTACCAATTGAATTCTTTTCACGTGAGGAAACTACCAATTGAATTTCTTTAACAATTTATCATAATTTCACTAAAAAGAGAAAGTACACACGCATAAAAGTCACATTGAGGAACACCATAAAAAACACAGGAGACGAAGGTAACGTGGTTCACCCGTACACGGGCTAGTCCACAAAAGTGTGTGCATTCTCTATTAATATTTTTCCTCAAAGAGGTTACAACATGCAACATGATTGTTGCTACTCTATTCAAATATATAACTCCAGAACTGTATTAACACTTGGCATGACCCCTCTCAATGGTCTTATAAATAAATTTGAAAGTTTCCTTCACACTAATGGTCTTATCTTTACAATACTCAAGCATAAGATGTTTCCTTTATAAATTAACCTTTCAAGGTCAACCACTATTTTAAGGAAGCCTGAAAGTTAGCCACCTAAACATAGGTTTTTTTTTTTTTTTTTTTCCAACACATCTTAACTATCATAAATTTATTTTAACTTTATTAACATATAACTTTCATATGAAACAATATTTTATTTAAACTTAAATATGACCTTTATATAAATAAGGCCATAACTTCTAAGGAAAAATCCTAATTCTAACTTTTTGAAGATAGATCCTTATCTCTTAAATTGAAATACCCCCATTATTATTTCTTTCTCTTTCCAACAAATATAATACAAAATCTATGAATACACTTTAATAATCTCACATATAAATAATCCACACTTTATATAACCCAATCAATATATATATATATATATATATAAGCTGACATCCTTATCCCCACTATGGTTTTGGGGTATCCTATTCATTCAACGAATGTATTCATCGCTTATATATATGTATATCCTTTTAAAGGAATATAACCATATTCCAACATAGGATTTAGACGAACTAATTTACTATTCACATTAAAACTTATAGCGTTTAATTTCTGAATTAACCATCTAATTTTCTCTTAACGATACATTATGGCATATTACCCTCTTGGCATAATTTAGATAAAAACAAAAGCTGGTTTACTAAATTCTACGGAAGTTTTCTCATACCAAGTTTGATCATACAGTAATATAACCCTTTTTCGGAAATTTGAGAGATCGCACTCATAAATCCTATTTTAAGGAAGGAAATACCAAACCTGCGATTCAAACGAATGCAAATAAAATCGCATCTCTAACAAGGTTACGAGCAGCTAGAAAAGAGACAGATATTAACTTATAAATTTTCCGTTTTTAGTAACCGTAGCATTAAACGTATCTCTACTATTGTTACGGTTGATTCGATTTAAACGGGAGGTCTCTTCATACAAGCAACCATCGAAATAAAAGCACATAGAATTAATCTTCAGGTTATGAGCAATGCAGATCGGTGTCAACGCATCCTTGTGGCTGCTACCTGGCGGATTAAAGGTGGGTCAGGGTTGTCTTTCTTGATAACAGCAAACGCAGAAATACAAGTACGAATATTTATCTTACTTGCATTACTGGATTCAATTCATGTTATTTAAATAAATTACGACGATCCCCAGATTGTATAACTACTACAGCACTATGACCGGGATCTACAAAACAGAGTTCTTTTAAGCATTCTACGATTAGACTAAAATAATTATAGAAATCCAGCAAAAATGGTTGAGTGGTTTTCTTAAGGATCTTTCCATAAATATTTTCCCGAGAATAACTCAGCCTGCATAAATATTAACACGATTTTAGCTAGAAATTTACTCCAGTTTACCTATATATGACCATGCTTTGCATAGACCAAGGCGGATCTAAAAAAAATATATGTATTTATCATTCTTTAAGCCAAAGATTTCGCTTGCAAAACTAGGTTGAATTTGTATACACTAGGTCTTTATAGAGAAGAGATCCCCGTCAATAAGATAAGCAAGTCGCATTCTACCGAGTAGAAGCTCTCTGTCAGAAGATATGCAATCAAATTCTAGAGATTAATAACTTATATGCTATGTAAGAAAACACTCGTGTTATCGATCGAGTCAGTGCATAAGTCGCTATCCAAGATTTTCGCATGCAGAGGAGTTAAACGGTAAGGAGATAGTAGTAGGATGACACCATGATAAGGATTTTATCATACCTATCATGAGAGTGATTTCTCACTATTAGAGTCCCCATTCTCACCGCAGAGGTTACTTCCTCCAGTTTCCGAGATCGGAATTCCTCTATGCTCAGTGATAACATTTCTGATGTACGTACATAATCATATTCCCAATGCAAGGGTTGCTCCTCCTTGCAGACATGTCTCGTCCTTGAGAAGAGACCGCTCATTCCTACAAACTCTGGGGTATGGCGATTTCCCTGCCATAAAATGTACTACCTTTCTCCAGTGACGGCTTCCATGGATCGGGTCCCTTCCCAACAGAATCAAAAACGTAAAGGACCTTTCCTATTGCAAGCAGCAATTTAAAGTACATGTATTGAAATTCGTGATTCTCTACCATAGGGATCGAATCAGTGAAATAACGCCTACAAGGATCTAGCACAAGAAAACTGAGATTGAATAATCAAAAGAAATAACATAAATGCACCACTACCAAAATGAGCCCTTCGGTGATAAGAACGAGATTGAACCCCTAACACAACGGCAGGACTAGCAAGAGGGAACATTCAGCATTGCAGCTGAGTCTAGCAAGAGGGAACCTTCAGCGTTGTAGCTGAGTCTGGAAGGGTCATCTGGGTATCTACAATAATATGTATATATGCATCCTTGATCAATTATATAGGCGTAGAAAACATAATGCAGGGATTGATATCATTTATTATAATTAGTCATAAAGCAATTTCCTCACAGCGACTATCTAAATAACGGAGGTCTGGGAAAGATTTACGCTAAACACACATTTGAGGAAGAGGTTTTGATTTCTTTTAGAAAAACACCTGACGAATTCCTTCACAGTGAATACATAAAAAACAAAAAGGCATAAAACCCAAACGTAATCCGGGATCATCAAACCCGAGTTCTACTTGATCAAACGAGGATTACAACTTAAAAACAAAACAAAAAAATGAACAACAAACAAGGCGATTTCTTCGCATACAAAGATCTTCAAGAAAAACTGGGTGTCTCTAAAGATTGGTTCTATAAACTTCTCCAAAGTTTTGTCAACAATCGTTATCATGTTTTACAAAAGACCAGATCTATATAACTCAATCTACGGTGTCTATTAGAGTTCTGCTCCATAAAAATAAATGTTTCAATCCTACTAGATTACTTTAGCTCCTAAATATGGATTACCCTAGCGTAAAAGATTTATTATCTCAACTACAAAGTTGCCAGGCAGAGTTTATATGTATTAATATGCAAAGGTGGACGCTTAGCTCAGAGCTTACCTGCTCGTACCACACCGTGTCTTCATCCCAGAAATTTGATGCTCCTTCTCCGAGCTTCCAATTTGCAGAGATATTTTCTCCGTGCAACGAAGGTATATCCCCTTTCTCTTCTAAAGCGTATAACATATATGAGGGATCTCCTCTTACCCATAGAGGGGTATGAAAATACAAAACTCCTCTCCTATCCATGGCTACATAATACAAAAATATGACGAAACTGCATCCAACAATGATGATGACGAGCTCCCCCCTCTCACCCATCTATTTAACCTTAAGCTACCGCCATCTTCCAGCCGATCGTGTCATGATGGCTACAAGTGCCGAGCCTTTAATGACAGTTATGGGGTAACCTCCTTTGAAAATAAATGGGGACAAGTGGCAGCAGTTTGGCGAAAGGAGCTCCTCTTAGGAGACAACCTCCACATGAAATCCCCTCCACGATCTGTCAGTACAACGGTCGAGAGGATTTGTATCTTATTAAAATATGTTACTTATTATATGGTGGTTTATTATCGTATTAATACCATCAAATTAAACAAAATATCGAAGCTAAAAACTCTCCTTTGATTGCAGTTAAATAAAGGTTATCCGTCCATCCTCTCCATGGTTCTTAGGCTAGCCCTACCTGCGAGTTATGCCTGAATCATTTCTAGCATAATTTATATAGTAACTCTTAATGTATTTATCTAGTGATGATCATTAGATATTAGGATTTTCATTAAAACTTGCGACCGTTAGGTTATTAGCTTCAGGTTAACCCGTGAGTCGACTAAAATAAATCGTTACTTTTCTCCAAGTGTCTATGGAATTGAGATGATATATCTTTAGTTATCATGGCTTCATAGCTAATCAACCTCTTCCCTTTTTGTAGACTCAGACTATCGTGATCACAACTTTTAATGACCTAGGTCTACAATTTAAGTAAATAGATACCATAACACACATCATTCTTTGGTGGGGCCTTGGCCTTGAGCTTAACACCAGAATGATTACAATAATAATATTAATGATAATAATAATTGGGGTCAAAATTTAGGGATGTTACATATGTGCAGAACTTGGTATGGTAGGATAGACAGCTTTCTATCAAGTTTGGGCTTTACCAAGAGTAAAGAGGATTCCAACCTTTACTACAAGGTTGAGGAAGGCAATCCAGTGATACTACTTTTGTATATGGATGACCTGTTTATTACAGGTGAAGACAGATTGATTGCCGACATGCAGCGGAAGCTTGCTTCCAAGTTCGAGATGAAGAACTTGGAGATGATGCACTATTCTCTAGGCATGGAGGTCTGGCAGAGTACAGATGGAATCTTCCTTGGACAAGGGAAGTATGCATTGGAGATCCTGAAGAGGTTTGAGATGATGGACTGCAATGCCATGGCCACACTTATGGCATCAAAACTAAAGCTTCTGTGTGATGCTTCATCTGAGCCGGTTGATATCACTATGTATCATCAGATGATTGGGTCCTTGATGTAGCTTACGAACGCGAGACCAGATATTTGCTTTGCGGTGAACACATTGAGCTAGTTCCTGATGGATCCGAGGAGTGTTCACCTAGTTGCTGTAAAGCATATTCTGAGGTACCTGAAGGGTACAGTTGATTATGGGCTCAAGTATGATGCGAATCAAAAGTTTAACCTACAAGGTTATCTTGATTCAGATTGGGTAGGTAGTGCTACAGATAGGAAGAGCACTTCTGGGTGCTGCTTCAATATGGGATCAGGTGTGATCTCTTGGTTTAGCAGGAATAAGTCCTGTGTAGCACTAAGTACAGCCGAGGAAGAGTATGTTGCATCCTGTTCGGCTAGTTGTGAGACAGTATGGCTGAGGAAGTTACTGTCTGAGTTATTTGATCTACCATTGGAGGCTACTGGTATATTTTGTGACAACCAGAGTTGTGTGAAGCTGTCTGAGAACCCGGTGTTCCACGATAGGTCGAAACACATAGAGATCAAATATCACTATATCAGGGATATGGTGTAGATGGGAGCAGTGAAGCTCCTGTATGTTGCGACGGATGAGCAGATTGCAGATGTGTTGACGAAACCACTAGCCAGAGTGAAGTTAGAGTACTTCAGAGAGACGCTTGGTGTTCTTCAGATCGGTGACACTTCGAGGAAGAAGTGATGGAGACATTTGCTGTAGCCATTCCTAGCATGGTGGAAGGGGGATCCTTCACATGGCTGAGGATGTAAGCGTTGGATGATGAGCATCAGAATGATGTTCTAGTTTATGCTCTGTATGATCAGTTTGATCATTTACATTTGTATGTATGTGTATGCATCATGTTGGATGTTGGATATGATCAGTTGGATCATTTATGTATGTACGCATCATGTTGGATGCTGGATATGATCAGTTGGATCATTTATGTATGTATGCATCATGTTGGATGCTTGGACCATGTATCTGTATATGTATCAGGTGGATACATTGTATGATCAGGTAGATCATGTATGTTGATATGTATCAGGTAGATACATTGTGTGGATCATGTATCTATGTATGTATCAGGTGGATACACTGTGTATGGTGATATGTATCAGGTAGATACTTGGTATGCATCATGTAGATGCATTGTATGATCAGGATGATCATGGATGACGAGCTTCTCCAGATGATATGCATCAGGACGATGTAGTGATGATGATCAGGATGATCATGTGTACATTAGGATGATGTATGGAGAGTATCAGGTTGATACTTTGTGGCCGTGGAAAGGTTGTGCAGATGAGCATGTAAGTAGACCTGGGAGATCTGGACAGGATGAAAAAGGCCTCAGATGCTCTTTCGAGGCATTGCTCTGGGAGGACATGTAAGTAGTCTTGGGAGATCTGGACAGGATGAAAAAGGCCTCAGATGCTTCAGCCAGGTTTTGTGGTGGACCACATGTAATGTGCTCCTGGGAGATCCGAAATGTAGAGCTGTGTGCTCGTAATAGCCTGGGATGCTTCAGCCAATTTTTGTGGTGAGATCACATGTAATGTGATCCTGGGAAATTCGACAGGTAGAGCTGTGTGCTTGCAATAGCCTGCGATGCTTCAACCAGGTTTTGTGATGGGTCACATGTAATGTGTTCCTGGGAGATCCAATAGGTAGAGCTGTGTGCTCGTAACAGCCTAGGATGCTACCGCCAGGTTTTGTGACACACATAATAAGTCCTGAGGATTCCACAGTATGGCCAATGATGATGAATACCTGTAGGTGGTGGGCCTACATCCAGTATGAAAAAGGAATGGCTCTGTAGAACTTCCCATGATGAGTAGATTCAGAGATTGATTGAGATAGCAGCAGCAGTGGCGGTGACGATGACTCGATGACGATTATCCAGTGATGATGATCCAGAGAAGAAGACTTGTGCTAGAAGACCTGTGTCAAGAAATACCTTCCTAGTTAAGAGGGAGTGTTGATGTATATGTAACTTCGGAATGTGTTTCATATATGTATATTGTACTCCTATAGATATGGTATTATTCCTCTATACTGAAGTGTTTGTATTCCTATAGAGATGTTATTATTCCTCTATACGGAAGTGTCGTCATTTATATTGTAAGTGTCGTAACTTATACTTGATGGGTTATTAGACCACCTTGTTGGGGTTGGCCCTGTATAAGTTATGTGGGTCGAAGGGTTATTATACCACCCTATTGGGGGTCGTCCATATGGGTCAAAGGGTTATTAGACCACCCTATTGGGTGTCGGCCCAATCAACATTATGTTATGTGGTTAAGTTAAGGCCGACCTAGTAAAGGTTATTAGGCAAGTCAAGTCAAGTATAAATAGAGTGCGGGAGGCACTCTATTTCACCATTCTATTCTCTCTCACACTCTCGGGAGAGTGGCGCACTTATGGAGGAGGAGAAGCTACTGCTAGGAGATGTCTATCTCTTATGCTTGGGTTGTATCATTGCTCTATCTATCTTTAAGGAAGTTATTGGGGTTTTCACCTTTATGGTTTTCCCCATGTAAACTCTGTGTCTCTTGTGTGCTTGCATTATTGTGTCCATGATTGATATGCAATAGATATGATGTACATGTTGTTCTCTTAGTTAAGATCCTAGATTAGATTGAAGTAAATTCTGAAAAACTAACAAAAATTCGTGACATGGTCTCTAGGGTCTTCACCAGTCTTACCTTCGAATTTTTGAATGTATGAAGGGATTTTGGTTGGGACGACAGGCCAAGCAGGATTTTGTTGCACCGGGTCATTCATCAGTTTTGAAAGGTCTGTCAAATTTAAAGTTTCCAGAAAAGGAAAACGGGGTCATGTTGATGGCGTGTGATTTGGAGGAGTCTAGTAAGGGGAACCACCCAAAACTTGGCTCCTATAAGGTTGGTTGGGTATCCCCCCAGCGATCAATTGTGAAGAAAAAAAATTGTGAGAGTTGCTCCAACCATAAGCTAGTGGATCACTTCCTTGTGGACTAGTCCATTGCGGCTGGGTATTGGTACCCCCTGAATGGTGGGTTAGTATAACTATTACTGCCCCCTCCAATGAATAGTGAAAAGGGAGTACTCACTACAGGCACATTAGAGGTTTGTACATTAGAAGAATGTGCATTAAATCCTATAAAGGGGTTAAAACCTGTCATTGATGCAATGGAAGAGGTAGGCATTGATCCTACAAATGGTGCAGAAGGAGCAATGTGCTCTCCATGCCAAGGAAATCCTTGATCGAAAGGAGCAGAATTAGGATTGACCTAGAACTATTCAACAAAAGGGGAATATGTAAAGGACACCGAGGGTATCCCTGAAAATGGAACACTAGATGGGCCAATGGTGGATCCAAAGGGAATAGATGTCATCGCAACTTGGGTGCTAGACAAACCTGAAGATCCAATATTGAAACTAAAAGAGGTGCTTGGAGCAGAAGTGAACTGCAATGAAATCGATGTCGATGTGTTTAAGTTTGGGGGAGATAAACCTCCCGTCATGATAGCTGAAGTGGGAGTGTGAGGAAATCCTGATGCATCCCCTATGTTATCCATAGAAATACCAGGTGTAAACTTGTATACACTTAACTCAAGGAGCCCTAAAGAGAAAAGTATTTCTAACAAAGGATCATTAGGTCCAGTTAGTGGAGGGTTGAAGTGTCTCACGAACTATTCTGTAAGCAAATATTCAACCTCAATAGTTTCCAGAACCGGTTGCGTTTGAGAGATAAGATGGGGTTCTCTAAGGGGTTCAATTCCACCCATGAGTTCAAAAGAACCATGTGAGTCTGTTTTACGCCACTAAGGTGGTGGTGGAGGCTCCACAGTGAGTGGAGGAAGGTTTCTCAACCTTTGTGACCTACAAGAAGGTTGGTCCTTGAAAATCGCAACAAAAATATACTAAGTGATAAACCTAGGGGGCACTAGAACAGTAGGAAACAAACAACACACCACTATAAAAATGTTTCCTATGGTGATCAAGACCAGGCAAATAGAGATGAACTCTCAAAGGGAATTTTGGGATTATTAGGGCCTAGAACAAAGTAGTAGAGTAGTGAAGGACAGTTACCCGGGGTACACAATACAAAATCTTCGGGTGCAAGCGTTTGAATCACCAACCACCCTCCCAAATAACTGCAAGGGATTTCCTCCCACGTTTGTCTTAGGTACAGTGGAAATATCCTTCCACTTCACCTGTGTAAATCCCTATAGGTCAAAGATACTAAGGCTACCACAGTTGCAGAAAGAGTTAAATGGGACAGGCGCAGGTCGAGCCAACACGTATGGGCAGGGTAACTAAGCCCAAAATCCAAAAGCAGACAAGGTACTAATGGATCCCCCTACATGTGGAAGCTTTGGTAGATGCTTGATTGAAAAGCGAGGGGGTATGCTCGACTAATCAACCTCACATGACCTCGTGCTTAACTCTGGTTTGAGTGGAGCTTCCCGGGACACCTCCACAAAAGTGGATTTACCTAAAGATAGTCTTACTATGATTTTGATATTTAAATGGCTTTGGAAATTTTAAGATGCTCTATTCCAAAACCCTAGCCTAAGCTATTTGGTTTGTGTGACCTAAAAAGAAAAGTTACTAAAATTTTAAATTAATGATCCTTTTTAGGGTTTTTTCTTTACTCAAAAGGGTAGTGTGTTTGTGTGCATAATGGGTACAACTGAGAGCAAAAATGTGTATATGACAATGCAAATTCTTCACAGTTTCCTAGTTGCTTATCTTTCAAAACGTATAATCGCAAAATAAACCTAAAACAACTTTAAAAAAAATTTATTTTTATTTCTTCGAAGCAGATATCATATGCGACTATAACTACTTCAAAAATAGGAAAAATTCTTGTTATAAAGCAAATGTTCTTTTCATTTGATTTTTTATTTGAAGATGAAATAAAAGGAGAATAGCTACGAACAAACAAGAACAATCAGATGCACAAGTGAAGGAAAGATGAACCTAAAGCTATAAAAATCAGAACTTTGACCCTAGCAAAGAACTGAAAATGACCAGCCCAAATAGTTACTTCAAAAGACCTAGAAGTAACCAAGGTTTGGCAACGAGATATTATAAGAAACAAAAAATATGTATAAGAACAACAAGCAATGGATATATATCAGGATTATCTCTAAACCCAGGTGACTACAAAGGACCAAGTCCAAGCATCTGCCAAACAAACTATGGGTTGGAAATATTTAGGTACCTTTACAAGCACAAAGAACAGAAAGAAAACTCGCAAAGGGATATAAAAGACGCAGAAAACAACTCATAAGCAGTCAGAAAGGTCTAATAAGATCAACAAGAGGAATTTCAACCAAAGCAACCAACCCTAAAAGAAAAAAACAATTTTCTCAGGGAAAAAATGTGACTATGTCTGCAGAGTCACGCGAGTGACCCATGGGTATAGATATAGGAAACTCACAGGTAGGGTAGGATAAATGCGACTGTAAGTATGTGCAAATCGTGAGTAGGCTATGAAAAGTTATAAAAAAAAAAAAACTGAAGACCAAACCACAACTAAGTCAGGCACATGGATGGAAAACACCCTAGAAACCTTCACAAATATCTAAAAGTTGATAAAAAAATGAAAGAAAGTATCTCAAGAATCCTCAAAGCAGAAGCAGGTGCTCCCTAGCGGAGTCACCAGTTTTGTTGTGTGGTTTAATAACTTATGAATCGAAAATGGAGGTCACCAACGTACATCAAATTTTATTGCAGAAACAGAAATCCAAATACATGTAACATTCAACACTTCTTTCCATTCATAAAATAAATATGATTCAAGATGAAGTTCATACCTGGATAATCGAGGGTTGATCCAAGCTTTCGAAATCTAATATTCTTGATCCACTGCTACACTGCTCCAACTGATGGACCTGCAACCAAACAGACAACATTTCTCAAGTCAATTTGACTAAATAAAGATAAACAAATATTGAAATTGAAACTCATATATAAATTCATATGACTGTTACACCCAAAATATACTCATCATAAGATTCAGTGTATACACCCCTGAAGATACCTGGACTAAGTAATCATCCTAGGAGGATTTGTTCCCAATTGTGCTAAGTTTTGAAGGGTCGTCGTAGGCTGCACACTAGCAACATGCAATGTCGCACCTTGCTCCATTACAGGGTGCGATGAAGTCAGTTAGATGGCAAAAATAGCTTCTTCGAGGTCCATCTCGAAGCTTGCTGACTTGGGACCCTATCCCTGACCTCTTGGAAGAGCTAGCACTCGGTTCCTACACCTTTGGAGGGATCCCTTAAGCCTCTCCTACCATCTCTCAACCTATCCTATCCATACCCTATCCATTTAGTCCTATATAAATGAATCTCACTCCCATCCCAAGAAGACGAAGGCTATGGTATCTACATGCTGGTGAAATCACTCTTAGAACATCTCCACTCACCTATTGGAGAACTCATACTTCCTTAGAAGGATATAGTAATCGGCTTTGTCGGAGAAGGGCTACAGCATTAAGCCTTGGTTGTAGTTCTATATCTCTATTATGTACTCCTCTATTTGCAGTAATACAAATGCTTTCCACCAATATTGTTCATGTGTGCAATCATATTGAGTAGTTTACCTGCTTAACTGTTTACTTAGATCTCTTATTGTATAGATGTCTTTTACTGGTTTCTCTTGTTTCTTGTCTTGATAGTTCTTGCAGCTTGGATCTGACGACCGTGAGACGTGGAGCAGTATTCAGGAGAAAGGATTGCGAAGTGAAAGGTAAGGCATCTAGTACTCGATCCTTAAGTAGATCTAGGAAATGCATTAGTAGTCTGTTTTATTTGTTCTAGACTCACTTTGAGCTAGGGAGATCTGGCTCACGTCCGCTCGAGTGGATTGTCTGATAACAATGACAGATCCAAACATCAATTTTATACAAAGACAAGTGCTATTGGAAGGGAAATCTCTACTTTTATTTGCATAAATAACAGCTAGTTATACATGTCCTACAACTGGCACTGTTGTAATCAGAACCCGGGCTCCTGCTCCTCTCTCTTGAGTAAATATTCCTTCATCATTTCTTTATCCAAAGTTGGCTTCCCTTTCTCAAGCCTCTCCCCTTGTATTTATGGCAAGTCTAGGAGGTTAGGCTCGAAAGGAATTTGGTCTGGGAAGTTAATATAGTTGAATAACTATCCCAACTAATCCATAATTAATCATTTTATATATTTTCTCGATATTTTTAAAGATACCCACAAGTATGCCTTTGGAAAACCAGCGAGTGACTCGCAGATATTATGTCTTGCAACTAGCAGGTTCAACATTTCAGATGATACCCGTAGGTTGTCTATAGAGACACCCACGGCTAACCCACGTGTTAAATTATATCAAAGTCGCAGTTATGCTTTAAAATAGTCACAAAAAATATGTTTATTGAGGAAAGATTACAAAGTTCAGCTCCAAATAATCTAAGTTCAAGCAATCTCTTCCATCCATAGTGTCCTTTTGTGTGACCGACAAGGCAATGTGGTCACGTACGGAGAGGTGCTAATTTGACCGATAACAGGAATGACATAGCAAAGGTTACTTAGCACATTCCTTACTTAGTCTCTAATTAACAAAATGATCTCTTGATGCATATTATCTCTTTGGAGGAAGTTGAGGATGTTGTTTAACATATGGAAGATGGGAAGGCCCCTGGTCCCGATGGGTTTACAGCTAATTTTTTTCATTTCTTTTGGTATCTTATAAAAAATGAAGTCTGGAAAATTGTGGAGGACTCTCATCAAATGTAAGGTATTCTCAATGATTTCAGTTCCACGTTTCTAACTTTCATCCCTGAATATGATAGGGATAAATCGCCATGAATGTTTTGACTAATTGCTTTATGCAATTTCATTTATAAGATTGTAACGGAGGTCATAGCTAATAGGCTTAATCCCACTCTCCCAAGTCTCATCTCCCTGGAACAATCGGATTTTGTTGAGGGCAAGAAGATTTTGGATGGAATCATCTTAGTTCATGAAGTTCTCCATTCTCTAAAAATGATGAAGTCCATTGGAATGATGCTGAAATTAGACATTGCAAAAGCCTGTGACAATCTTAGTTGGAAATACATGCATGAGGTGTTGAGGGAGTTTGGGTTTAGAGATGATTGGATCTAGTGGGTCATGAACTTGGTCTCTTCAACCTTCTTTGCTATTCTTCTAAATGGGTCTTCTACTGAAACTTTCCAGTTGTCTTTGGGTATCAAGCAAGGGGACTCTCTCTCCCCTTTCCTCTTTGTTCTGATGGCATAAGGATTGGGAACACTAATCAAATATATGAAAGAATCACAAGAATTAATGGGTTTAAATGGTCATCCCCAGGCGGACTGACAATCTCACCAACAATTTGTGGATGACACAATGATGATGGGGCATACTTCAGTCCAAGAAGCAAGGACTATCAAAAAGTGACTTAATTTTTTTACCACTACAGCAAGGCTCAAAGTGAATGACAAAAATATCAAGTCTTCTTTTTTAACACCCACAGGATTACCAGGAATAATATATGTTATATTCTTGGCTTCCAAGAGATATCTCTTCCATCCAAATACCTCGGAGACTCACTATTCGACTCAATTGTTAGGAAGGGTTCATGGGTGGAGCTACTGGATACAATGAAGAAGAGGCTTGCAAACCAGGCCTTTCGTCCCCTGAATTTGGCTAGCAGGATTGTGCTGGTTAAAACAGTTTTGCAGGACATGCCTCTCTATATCTTCTCGACGTTAGCAGCTCCCAAAACTGAAGGAAATCCAAAATATCCATAGGACATTTCTATGGAGTGGGGCTAGTGAAAAATCCAAATGGGTGTTGGTTAAATGAGAGGACATATGTAAGCCGAAACATAAAGGTGGTCTGGGGATGCAGGATCTGAAAAAAATAATGAAGTTTGTGGAGAAAACGTGTGGTGGATGTGGTTGTTCGATGATTCGGAGCCCTGGAAAAAATTATGGATGCACAAGTATGCCCCAAACTGACACAAACAAGACCTTATCTGGTTTTTGAATCCATGTCTGGGATCTCACATTTGGTTATCTCTGCTTAGAGGGAGGACTCTTGTATAGTATTTCAATTTCTGGTAAATAAGGAATTGGGAGACAACCAATTTCTAGAGTGATATGTGGCAGCAACATCAAAGATCCGGAGCATGTCATATTTTTCAAACATCTAGAGATTTTGGGATGCCCATAATATATGAAAGGTTAAGTATTTATGGAAATCAGCTCCTAAGGCCCAGTAATTTAGGGAATGGCATCCACTTGACTGGTGGTAGCGAGAAGAAATGGAGGAAGAAGGAAATCAAGTCTAGGATATCCTCGAAGAGCGACTCATTTGCTTCCACCAAGGCCTGGAGAAATTACATTGAGGTTTTTTTTATCTAAAGGGGTATTCTCAATCAAGCAGGATTACTGTATTTTGAATGGTCATCATATCCTACCTAAAGGTCCTGTTTGGAAAAAAATTTGGATGTCACATCTTTGGCTGAAGATTGCTACTTTCCTATGGGTCCTAATTAAATGAAGAATCTTAACTAGAGAGAATTTAATGAAAAGGGACTGAGAAGACCTTTATGTTGTTGTATTTGTGAAGAGGCGGAAGAACCCATGAACCATTTTCTTGATTCCTTCCCTTTTGCCTCTCAAATATCGGAAAAATAATTTTTTTTCCTTCCATAGGTCGAATCATGTCTAAGGTAGACCTGACTCCATAGTTGTTAAATGGTCGGGAAAATATTTTTAGAATCCTGTAGTTAATAGGCTCTGGAAGCTTGTCCCTAGGTTTGTTCTATGGGAAATTTGGATAGAGTGGAACAATCGTATCTTTCAAGGAAAATCTATATAGGTGAATGGTGTCTAGTATGTCATCTAAAGTCACATGCTTGAAATGATTAAGCTCTCGTCCTGGCCGGGATATGCTTCGAATTCCTAGGGTTTGGAGGCCTCTATCGTTTTCGCATGGGGTATCAGGGGTCCCCTACAGTTCCTCAGCTCCATTATCCCTTAGAATCCTTCAAGTGATATCCCTGACATTTGGTGTCCTCCTCCAAATGGAGTTTTCAAGTTGAACTTCGATGGGGCTTCGAAGGGGAACACTGGTTCGAAGGTATTTGGGGGTCTGTGTAGAAATATTGATGGGTTTTTCAAAGGAAATTTTCTTAGGGTTTATTGGTTGGGAGCCTAACATCATGACATATTTGGAAGGGCTCCTTCACATAATCCTTCTGGAGTAGAGGAAGGACTAGTTCCCTCTCATTGTGGAAGGGGACTCTAGAGTGGTCATTGACATGGTAATTAGTCTCTAACGTGGAAATCATAGTTCCAAGGTGTTATACCAATGGTAGTTAGAACATAGTTTAGAAAGAATGGAAGCATGCTTAATGGATGGCAGGGCATGCACTTTCACCCATGTCAAAAGTCAAGGGAATAAGGTGGATAACATCCTGGAAAATATGGGGATCCATGATCATACTGCATTTAAAGGACATGTCCCATCGAGAGGATTCCACTACCCTGACTCATTGAATATTTCATGACGCGTGCATATAGCCACGTAATTAGAAATCAATGCTTGAACTGGAAGGTGGATAGTTATTTAAATGGTTTCTACTGAAGTAGTAAAGGTAGGGAAAGCCAGCCATTTCATGGGGTCTGGGATCAGAAACCCACATTTGTATTTACTTGTGTCTTGTGCATGGATTTATTTCTGCTTGCGGTCTTGATACAATGGAGATGGCTTCGATCAGATCGAGTACCATCCGAGGGAATGTACTCATCATTGTCATTAATGGTAAGCTTCTATATAATTCCATGAAAGGAGGTCGCATTCATCATCACTTCTATATTTATTTAGTGAGGGACGATGAAGAGGGTCTTAAGGAGCTTGAGAGGTGCGTGTGCATTAGTCTAAGCATGCAAGACCCGATTGTAAACATGGAGGGAAGGAATTCTAGGAATAGAAGGGACTCAAAGGGGGAAAATCCTGTGTGTGGAAGTAGGGTGATGAGAGCGCAATTCGCGTGGATCAAGAGGCGTGTTTCTTCCAACTGGGAATCCCCACGAAGGTTCAAACAGAAACTTAGGATATGGAGGCTCGTTTTTGGGCGGATTTGGATTCTGAGAAGTTGAAGCAAGAGACTAAGATGATTCAGGACTAGGTCCTTGACCTGAGCAACTCGGACGATAGGATGGTTTTGTATGAGAGGGTTGTAAAATTATACTAGGTAATGACAAATATGCTCGGTTAAGTGTTGTGCAAGCATTGGGCGAAGGAGGAGGGAGCAGATATTCCGATGGAAAATTGGAAGGAGCACCATTGTGAGGCTCAAATGATGCACTGAAATATCAATGTTATTGCGAAAAGGTGGGGTATTCACATGTCGTAAATGTAGTCTATGGCACATGTCATTGATGCACGTCTCTCCCAGGATGCCAAAGTGGGGTTCCATATGTTGTCTCGTGGTTTCAAAGTTTAGTTCTTTCTAGTTATGTTTTCTACTTATATATGTAATTTGGCGTTTTATTTAGATTTAGTACTGGTATGTTGTTTTAAGAGTCAGTCTTTTAGTTCCGGGGTGAAGGCAAATACTGGAGGTTGTTCTATGTTGTAGTTGTAATATGTTCCTAGGAAATTTTGTATCTAGTTTCTATTGGGATCTATCCTGGCTGGTCTATGAGACCCCCAATCGATTTTGTTATGTCTGATGTACTCTCCTTTTATGATTAATAGAATATAGTCTGAAGCTTACTTACCAAAAAAATGGCATAAGCGAGATTTCAACCTTGTTGGGGAGTATAACAACTTCTCCCCTTAACCACCCAATCTACACCCAATTGACATGATGATTACCTATATATATCCAATCTACACCCAATTGACATGATGATTACCTATATATATGTGTGGGGGTTCAGTGTGTGTAAAACCTCATCTTACCTATGAATTCTATTAGTAAGGATTCCCAAACGACTTTGTGCACATAATAATACCATCAATAAGTAATTATATGAATATGATGTAGTTGACAAAAGTATATATAA
The DNA here is from genome assembly GCA_027924585.1 of Larix kaempferi. Taxonomy (NCBI): domain Eukaryota; kingdom Viridiplantae; phylum Streptophyta; class Pinopsida; order Pinales; family Pinaceae; genus Larix; species Larix kaempferi. The sequence continues at coordinate 22,363,254 of BSBM01000625.1, forward strand.
AATTACTATTGATAAACATCTATAAGAGTACTTGGTTTGTTGACATATAATGTTCTTCATGATATGTAATGTATGTAGAAGGAAATTTTCAAGAATGATTCACCTACACACTCACACACACATGAACACCCATGCTTTATTATATAGATGAGTATATCCATGGTCGTTATTGCAATAAACTGATATATTAATATTTGTACTTCTTTCCTCATCATAATATAAGATACTTGGCACATACGGACAACATTAAGCAAAAAATTAAATCTGATCTGAATCATTGATAAGGATTCCAAGATCCATCGCTCATAAGAAACCATAAAATTGTTAGTGACAACATTTATATAAACATTAGGGTGCGAATGAGTATTTAGATGCATATACACAACAAAAAATATCACCATGGAACATATACATATAGGTTTTAGCCTCCAAATAGATATATATACTCAGATACGTATAAACATGTCTTCCCTCTTTCATTTGATTCATCAACATAACTCTATTGCAAACAGAAATATAAAAGTGTTTTTTTTTCCACAGAAAAAAATTCACAATTTATTAATCATAACCAATCATATCATTCAGGCATTCTCAATACATTCCATACGTAGATATTTTGTTATATGTTTTATCCCAAAAAAATTTGTAGCTACAACCTAGAAACATGCTACAACACTACTTAGTTGTAAGCTTCACTCGAAGGTAAAAGAGTTATGTTCAAAAAACAAAAAAGACATGCTTTAACAACATATATTTGCAACACTATAAAATTGTCTAAGACCCAAATTTATCATTTACAACATTTTCACTATACTTTGGTATGATAACCAAATTTATCATTTAAAATACTTTAAATCAAATCATTCATGTTCCTTGAATGCATCCCCAGGGCCCAATTTTGTAATTGGTACCCATCATTCATTGTGGGAAAGGTCCTAGGTCCAATTCTAATAGATTTTCAATAACTTGTTCTCACTAAAACCATGTTCCTTCAGTCACTTGCAATCCTTGCTTGGATAATGTATCAGTTTGTACATTCATCTCCCTATAAATGTGATGGAGACTAATGTCCTAAAATAACCCAACAGTCTAAATCAATTCTTCGAAAAGAGCATTTAAAAATATATTCTTAGGGTCTTTCATGTTTCTCATCCATTCCACAACTAGTTTTGAGTCGCCAAAAATCTTGACCTTATTAATTCCTTTAGATTTGGAAAGGAGCATAGTCAAATTTAAATCCCTCATGTTTGCATAGTTGTTGGTGCTCAAACCCAACCCAACTACAAATTTGAAACAATGGTGATCATTAAGATGCAGGATACCACCTCCTCCACCCCTAGTAGGATCTCCTTAGGCTTCCCGATCGAAGAAATCCCAACATCCATCCCTATTGATGACTTCCTCCACTACTCTTATGACCTTAGGAATGTTATCTACCTGTGGAAAAATTCTAAGTGTGGCCAAGATTTGATTAGAAATGATGGAATGAGGCATGAATTTATCTTCAAATGTTTCCATGTTCCTGGCTAACCAGGTTCCCTAGATCAATAGTGCCGGGAAAGCTAGAAACTCCTTCATTGTTTAATTTGAAATCCATCTTATGTATGATTCCTACAGGTTATTACCATTCCATTTGAAAGCATTACCAATATTATGAGATGGTTGAACCCACACATTCCTTTTAAAAGAACAATTTAGAAAGAGATGATCAATTTCTTCACTAAAATCCTTACAAAGTGGACATCTACTAGGTCCAATCCAGAACCTGCGAGTCGTTACCTCCCAAATAGGTATTTTATTCTGAAAGTTCAACCACAGAAAAATTTTGACTTTTAATGGGTATTTTAAGTGTCAAATGTCAGGAATCCACCATGGAACCTCAGGAATTTCTTCTTCCTCCTTGAGCACCTTGTAACCTAAATTAGGTGTGTAGATACCTTCTTCTGGATTCCTACACCAAACTAGTCCTCTAATTTCACTAGATGAATATGCATAGAATGAATATTTTTGACATATTTGTTTGATAAAAGTATGTCATCAACTTGGAATTCCAGGATCTCTGCATTCATCCAAAATTGGGAAAGAGTTGTAAGGTTAGCAGAATCTGCCACTTGTTCCAAATGAAATATTCATTTTTTCCTTAAGGAAATAATCATATGTTCTGGTAACCAGTGATCAATGATTCCAATCCAAGGATCTTGTCCTATCAGGATACTCCTACCATTTCCAAGTCTCTAAGCAAACCATGTTTCTATCAAATCAAATGATTTTGAAAGAGCTCTCCATGTAGAGTATGTGTTTCTTATATATTTAATTTTGGATCTAAACCATTCCACAGTGAAGAGAGTACTAATATACTTAGGATGAAAAACCTTAACCCATAGTCCCTCTTCTTCTAAAATCCTCCAAATACCTTTTTCCACTAGGACCTTTGCAAAAGTACTTGGGTTTTTTACACCCCAACCTCCTTTGTCCTTTGGAAGGGAAAGCTTTTTGCATGCAACCCAAGAGTAAGCTTTTCCTTCTTCATTTCCTTGCCATAGAAAGTTGCAATAGATTTTCCTTATTTGCTCCAAAATATCAGCTGACAAATTTTCTAGAGAGGTCCAAAACCTAGGAATGGATTCTAGGACAACTTTAAGCAAAATGACTCTTCCTCCCCTAGATATTTATTTGTTACACCACATATGTAACTTATTTTCAAATTTCCCAATCATACATAACCAATCCCTTTTCTGGTAATCATTGGTTGTCAAAACCAAACTCAAATATTTTAAACCATCCTGAACTTCAACCTCTTCAAAATTCAAGAATTCTCTGATCCAATCACATCTTTCCTGATCCAAAATCATAAAGGAAACTGAATATTTTACTACATTTATTATCATACCAAAAGCATAAAAAAAAGTGCCCAGAACACCTTCTAAGAATTCAGTATCCCTCCTAGTCCCATATGTATAGAGGAGAATGCCACCAACAAAACGAAAGTGGGTGATAAATATATCCCCCCCAATCTTAATGCCCCTCAAAGAAACATTGTCTCTTGCATGAGAAATAGCTCTATCAATGAATAAGAGAGCGGGCTAAAGGATACCCCTATTGCATCCCCCTCCAAGTTCTAAAGAAAGGCGAAGCCCATCCATTCATCAATAATGAAAAAGACATGGAATGGACAAAAGCTAAAGTCCAATTGACAAAGGGTACATGAAAACCAACATGCATTAATACATGTCTTAGAAATAGCCAATTTACCATTTCATAAACTTTGGATAAATATAATTCGATTATTGTTGTTGGGAGCTTGTTGATCTTTGATGAATGAATCACCTCCTAGGAAACTACTATAGGATCATGGATCTATCTTCCCTTTTAAAAAGAAAATTGTTTCTAAGGCATTAAGGAAGAGAGGAATTTATGAATTCTATAAATAATAACCTTGGCTATAATCTTATATATATAATTACAAAGCGAAATTGGTTTGAATTCCTCCCATCTTTGACATTATCCTCCTTGGGAATCAAATCTATAAACGGGGAGTTGAAAGAGGCCAAAATTATTCCTTTTTGTCAAGATTACTATATGTCAACGAACAGATTTGCTTCAAATAACTCCATGAACCCAATAAATCATTTCACTGTCCAACCATCCGACCATGGAATTTTTTCTTTCTGTAAGGATTGTACAACTTCCTTGAGTCCTTGCATTGTTACTTAATGCATTATCTCCTCACTTTGTTCATCAACAAAGGAAGGGTATTCAATTTGAATTCTCAACATCTGATCTAATTAGGATCCTTGATCTTCTTTAAATTGGTTACTGAATTGATTGACTCCTACTCAACTTAGATCTTTGAATCCCGTTACCTTTTCTCTTGTATCTAATTCCATATTCCATCCAAGTTGAGTTTGTATGTTCCCTATGCTTGACAAAATTGTGGAAATATTTAGTATTGTTGTCCCCTTTTTGCAACCAGATTGCTCTACTCTTTAACCTCCAACTCGCTTCTTTCTCATCTAAAATATTTGTTCTTCTAACTTCCATTGCTATAATTTGCCTCTTATGGTCAATAGATAAGAACCTTGGTCTATGAGAATCATGATAAAGATATAATAGATCCTCAATGTCCCTCAATTCTCTATCCATTTTGTATCTTCAATTTGCAACCCAAAGTACAGATCTTTCCCTGACCCTCCTCATATTATTAAGAAATTGAATACCTACAAAAAAAAATCATTTACATCATAAGGTATCCATAATCTCTTGACCATATCTTTATATTCGTCATCATCAAGCCAAGAAGAATTGAATTTGTATGTGCTAGGAGGCTTATCCACTGCCATTACAATTTCTATAAAAATGGGAAAGTGATTAGAGTCACCTCCTTCAACCACCTATTGTCTTAAGTTTATAGTTGTGTGCAAAATACCATCATTAATTAAAAATTTGTCGAGTCTTTTGGATATTATGTTTTCCCCAGTTCTCATGTTCTGCCAAGTAGGTCTAATCTTTGTAGGGGCAATATTATACCATGAGAACTGGTCCAATCTTCTGATAAAATAGTCAAAGAGTGAGTCCCTTTGGGCATGGGGTCCCCAAATCTCCCCATATCCCAAAGAAAAGTTTAAGTCTCCCCTATGAGAACTCTATCCCCAACCACCATGTTGGATCTGAAAATTTGTTGCCAAAAGTGCACCCTTGTTGATAACCATAGATGTTTATACAAATCAAGGAGTGGCCTAACTCTTTGGAAAATAAAATAGTACCCACTATAGAAGGAATAGACCATCTATTAGTGTAAAGAAACTAAGAAGTCCTCCACCTAGTTATAATTCCCCTGAATCTACCAACTGCATCTAAATTAGAGAAATCTCATCCAGGTAATAATTTCTTTAGGTCCAAAATAATTCCATCCCCACTAGTAAGTATCTTGAAGCATTAAAATTATTGGCTATTTAGAAAGTACCAACCTATTAAAGGCATATTTTTTGGAAGGCTTCCCTAGCCCTCGAAAATTAAGGGACATAATTAACATTAAGGAACCTTGAGTCTAGGACCACATGCTCTAAGGGTACCTTTAATTGTTTTATTTCTACCATCCTTCACATATATTTTGGCATGTTACCTTGCCAAATCCATAATATACTTCCTACCTCTAAGTCTATGATGATGATTTGCTGCCTCAAAAATCAATCCCCCCTTTACAGTGAATCCCCACTAGAATTTAAGCTTAGATCAAGGTCTAAAATTGTACTTCAATTCCCCAGACCTTGGGATAGATGTCAAGAAGGATCAATGTGAGAAACATCTTCCATAAAACTCTCACTAATCCCCTCGGGAATCGACTAAAAGAACTTGGCACATTCCTTAACAAAGGATATCTCAGGACTATCAACACCGAAGGAGTCCAAAGAACACCTTGATTCTTTAGCTTCTTTAGAGATAAGCAATAATTGCAAAGAAAGGCTTTCATCCATGGAAACCATAAAAGAGGGATGATAATAATCAAGGCCTTTATCATAAGACAAAGGCCAACTAGAGACTTCTGAGGGATAAATCAAGTTCAAAGTCTCTCCCCTTCGTAAGTTCTGAACATTTCTAATATGAAAAAACAACAACACAACCTCATTGTATTGATAATAATTCTCCCACAAAAAGGTCGAACCTAGTTTTTTTTCCCCAACAATCCTAATACTTCAAAGCTCGGCTCATATTATGCAAAAATATATCAGAATATAGAGAGCCTTCAAGCCCTTCTAACTGGTTCCACATTAAATTTGATCCTTCACAATCCAAAGTGAAAGGATGATAATGAGGGGACGAATTTGAGGAGGCCAAACTCGAATTAGACAAAATAGACTTTGGCTCAAAGGATCCATCAGGAATGATTAAATCAGGTCTTAAAGAATTGTCCATTAACCAGTTTACCCCCGAAAATCTCACCCCATCAAACAACATCTATGCCAGGTCTATAGGATCCATGTGATACATCACCTTTAGACTCTTATGCCTCGCTAGAACAGGATCTGAACTATTATAAGCATCCATCCAACCCAAGAATGAGGAACCCATCAAAATAACATCCCCTTCCAACTGACATGACTCACTTAAATATGGCTCACTTTGTTCATCCTGTAAAATTAGTCACAACAAATCTATTGAACAAGTAAATCAATCATAATGATGTAAAACAAATTGGAGTAAAAACTGTGCAAGAGAGATGCATTAGTGCTCTATAATACCGAATGGGTGAATTACAATACAATACTGTCACAATGAGTGAGTAATTCTAATTAACCAAGGAGTTCATTCGAATTAACTAAATGGCATAGCTTGGCTCCAACTAGGAGTCCTCATCATCAAACAGTAGTGGTCATCAATGCACAAGTCACTGTCAAACAGGTGTCAAACTGAGTCTAACTGAGTGTAATAAGTGTAAATGATGGTAAGTGGCACTAATATAGGGATGGAGGCTCAGTGGAGGGTGCATGAGGGCTTAATTGCACTCAGAACTGTCAGTCATGTCTCATCGGAGGTCAATCGGAGTGATAACATCAGTTATGGGTGAATCGGAGGTAAATCGGAGTGATAACTGAAGTGTAACTGGACTGGTAGGTGAGAAAGGTGCCCTTCTGTAGTGGTAGGTGAGACATGGGTGCATGACAGGCTAGGAGGGATAAATATGAGTGGTAAGTAGCTCCCGAGTGCTGGGAGACTAAGGACTAGGTGCTGGAGGCATCATACTGGTGAGTGGGCAACATGCGGGTGCATGCAATGCATGCATGCATGCAAAGTACAAAAGTGAAATGATGAGATATCCAAACAGCTCCCCTCAAGCTATACTATTATGTAAAAAATAAAATGTAGGGCCCTGGTTACTGAGACCAAAGGTCACTCCAATACAATAATCCAAAAAATGTTGAAAATAAGCTAAGTGAGGAAAGAGGGAAAACCTAGTGGGAAGAAAGACCCCCCTCAAGGTAAACATAAAAATGGATCTAATATGTCTCCACCATGATGGAACTCACCCCCAACAGTGAACGGAGGTAAGAGAACTTCTTCTAAGTGAAGCTCTTGGTGAAGATGTCTGCAATTTGCTCATCGGTAGGGCAATATTGTAGAATGATGGTGCGATCATGCAGCAACTCTCGAATGTAGTGCATATGAATCTCAATGTGCTTGGTCCTCTTTCGCTGAAATGGATCGGTGGAGATCTTAATAGCACTTTGATTGTCACAAAATAGGACAATCGAAGTAGTGCTACCAAAATCAAACTTGGAAAGAATACCCTGCAACCAAATTGCCTGAATGCAGGCATTGATTGCCCCTCGATACTCTGCCTCTGCTGAAGAAAGTGCAATGGCTTCCTACTTTTTGCTTGAACAACAAATAGGGGCATTAACAATCATGAAAACATATCTAGAAGTGGACTTCTGATCTATGCTATCACCCGCCCAATCTGAATCAGTAAAACCAATGAAATCTAGCTCAGAATCTGCAGCATAATGTATGCCAAAATGTCTCGTACCTTGCACATACTGCAAGATCTGCTTGGATTCCCGCAAATGAAGCTCATGGGGATGCTGCATATACCTTGATACAGCACTCATGGCATATGAAATATCAGGCCTTGAGTGTGTCAAGTAAAGTAGTGAACCAATCAACTGTCGATACATAGTGCAATCTGCAAGCGGTGTGGAATTTCCCTCTTCAAGACTGATTCCTGAGAGGAATGGAAATGGATCAGCCTTACATTCTTCCATATTAAACTTTAATAGTAGGTCTTTAGCATACTTTTTTCTGATATAATGTGATCCCATCAAATTTTTGAGCTATCTCCAAGCCCAAAAATTGCTTAAGCAAGCCCAAATCGCTCATATCAAAAGCTAGATTTAAAGCGGTTTTCAGCTTGTTAATTGTAAGGAGAGTGCTACCAGTAATGAGAAGATCATCAACATATAAAACCACAATCAAAAAATTACCTTTAACTTGCTGTAGGTACACATTAGGATCAGATTTTCATCTTTTGAAATTCTGAGAAAGAAGGAAGGAGTCCATCTTTGCGTACCAAGCTCTTGGGGCCTGTTTCAATCCATACAAAGATTTCTTCAATCTGCAAACTAATGATGGATATGATATGTATCCTTCTGGTTGTTTCATATATACCTCTTCATCAAGGTCTCCATGTAGAAAAGCACTCTTCACATCCATGTGGTGCACTTCCCAGTGCTTGGATGTGGAAATGGCCAAAACTAGGCGGATGTAATCCATCTTTGCAACCGGTGCAAAAGTCTCAGTGTAGTCCACACCTTGGACTTGGGAGAAAAATTTTGCCACCAACCTAGCTTTGTATTTGTTGATAGAGCCATCAGCAGCAACCTTCGTGCAGTATATCCACTTGCATTGAACTAATTTTCTTCCAGGTGCAAGAGAAACTAGCTCCCATGTATTGTTCTTTTGAAGAGAACTATACTCTTCATCCATGGTAGTTTGCCATCGTGGATCTCGGTGGGCATGATAGTATGATTTGGTATCTAAACCAATCATCAAATAAAATTTCTCAAATAATAATGTATCATAAAAAGAAAGAACCATACCTGCTCTTTGATAGTCTGCTCTTGTTCTCCTTGGATCAGCAGGATTTCCAATGTTTGGAGCAGCAGATTGTAGAGTGTTTTGGGCCCACTTTGGTAATGGAGGAGGATCATTATGATGTGATTCTGAACCTGATATGTCATGGCCATCAAAGTCTGATAAAATATCAGAAATATCAGTCCCAATGATTTCTTCATATTCTCTCGAATCTTCTTCTTGTGAAGGCTGCGGATCGGCAGTGTTTTCCTTGACTAGTTTCAAATCTGGTAGCGGTTCTTCAAACTTCACACTTCACTCTATGAAAATATTTTTGAATATTATATTCATGAGTTTGTATGCTTTTGATTCTTCCCCATATCCGATTAGGATACATTCAATAATTTTTGGATCCAAATCCTTTCTCTTATCAGAAGGAATTCTAGCCCATGCAGTGGAGCCAAAAACCCTCAAATTGGACACATCCGGTTTGCGACCAGTGAATGCTTCGAAAGGTGTTTTACCTTTCATGGATGAATGTGGAACTTGGTTCTGAATATATGAAGCAACATTAATGGCTTCATCCAAAATATTTGCATCCAAACCTTTTGACTCAAGCATACAGGTAGCCATCTCTTTCAGTGACCGATTCTTCCTTTCCGCTACACTATTCTGCTGGGGTGTGTAGGGAACTGTATGTTGGATTTGAATTCCGCTTTAGTCGCAAAGTTGCAGAAAATTAGTCTTGATATATTCTCTACCATTATCAAATCTAAGAGATTTAATATTTCTCTCAGTGGCAATCTCAACAGAAGCCTTAAAATCCTTGAATTTTCCAAGCACTTCTAACTTGTTTTTGAGAAAAAATACCCAAGTAAAGTGGGAGAAGTCGTCGATGAATGTCAGGATGTACCTCGACCCATTCATGGACATGCTGGGAAGCAGACCACTGATATCAGAATGTATGAGACCCAAAATAGTAGAATATCTGCTAGCTTTGCCGCGGTCGAACCTGTGCTCAGGGTGCTTCCCAACAATGCAACCAGGGCAAATCCCTTGAGGAACGGAGTTGCGGAAGACCATCAACCATGGATTTCTATTGTAATAGCAGAAAATACTTGTAATTAAGGTGTCCAAACCTTTCATGCCAAATCCTACTAACCTCGTTTCCATGAGTGAGGAGAGCAGTGGGATTTTCAAGCGACAAAAAGTGAGAAAACTCATAGTATTTTGCAATGTGGTTTGCCTTTCCGACTTCAATAAGTCTTCCACTTTTGATATCAAAAATTTCGACTGTATTAGGGCTGAATGTAACTTGATTCATTTCACCAGTGTGTTTCATTTGATACACAAAAAGAAGATTTAAAGCCAAGGAAGGCACATAGAGAACATTATGAAAGCTTTCATGCTCTACATGGATGGTACCTTTACCCTTTGAAGAAATTTTTGAGTCATCTCCCAAAGCGATGGGGATGGATCTTTTTGGATCGAATGAAGAAAAGGAGTCAGTGTTTGTAGCCATATGATTTGAGGCACCGAAATCTATTAGTAGAGTGGTGGGTTTCGAAACAGTTGCCATGAGTGCTTGACCTCTTTCATGATCATCATTCCTATCCTTCTTTCCTGCACCGTTGGGAAGACATATGTTGTTCTTTTCCAAAAGGAGGGCCATTTGATCTATTCTTTTCTTCATGCATGAACTTTCAGGATGAAAGCCACGGTTTCAATATGAACACTTAGATTTTTCTTTACCCTCTTTACCCTTTTGCTTGTTTCTTGAACCGGATGGTGCATCCAATTGCTTGCTTTTCTCTCTTTGCTTGTTAGGTTCGAATTTGGGCTTCTCTTTCTTTTGCTTCCCTTTTCCATTCGAATTCTTGGATCCTTGAACAAATAGGGCTGAATATTTGGAGCTTATGGACCCCATTTGAATCAACTTGTCATGCTCTTTGGTAATGGATTCAATGAAGGCATTCAAGGTAGGCATCTTCCAATTCGGGGTAGTTAGCCGACTAGAATTGAAAGTAGAGACAAATACCGAGTAATCTTTCCCAATCTTTGAAAGAATAGAGAGGATCAATTGCTTATCCTCTTTCACAACTCCATTGTTCTTTAACTGCAAATTCAAGTGCTTGAATTTTGTGAAGAAGTCATTGATGGTCTCGAAATTCTCAAGACTAAGGGAAATCAATCCATTTTCCAATTGAAAAGCCCTAAGCTCGTCCTGCTTTCCAAAGAGATTGTCAAGTGCTCCCATATTGCTTTTGGAGTCTTCAATCCGCTGAGATGGAAGTGAAGATCCTTGGAAATGGAGAGGCAAAGGAGACCATAAGCTTCATCAAGCTTATTGTAGTGTTTGGTTCTTTCCGACAATGTGCTTGGCTCCAATTCGAGGCCAATAGTGACTCTATAGTACCCTTTTGAGCGTAATATAATCTCCATATCATCTTTCCATTCAAAATAATTGAAAGGAGTAAGAACTGTCTTGGAAGAAGAGTATTCCATCTCAAATAGCGAGTGTACTTGGTGTAGAAGAACTTGTCAAACACAAGAGAGCGAATGCAATTGATGTAGATTATTAACCTGCAAATAACAATCAAAACAAAAATAGTAAGGTCGAAAAATCCACCCTTTTAGAGTTGCATCACACCTGGGATTGGAGATCAAGCAATGTTGAATGGGTCCAATGTATCAAATCCAGGGATTATGTGGAAAAATCAATCTTCTGGAGTGGATTGGAGAGAAAAATTCAGCATTAGCAAATGCATGAGCAGTTTTGCATGCCGAATCTTCAGTATTTTTTAGCAAATTCACTCAATTCTTTCTGTAGAACACCTGTAGAAAAGAGATCTTGTCCCTGCAATGGCTCTGATACCATGTAAAATTATTCATAGCAGATCTATTGAACAAGTAAATCAATCACAATGATGTAAAACAAATTGGAGTAAAAACTGTGCAAGAGAGATGCATCAATGCTCTATAATCCCGAATGGGTGAATTACAATACAATACTGTCACACTGAGTGAGAAATTCGAATTAACCAAGGAGGTCATTCGAATTAACTGAATAGCATAGCTTGGCTCCAACTAGGAGTCCTCATCATCAATTAGTGGTGGTCATCAATGCACAAGTCACTGTCAAACTGAGTCTAATTGAGTGTAATAAGTGTAACTGATTGTAAGTGGCACTAATATAGGGATGGAGGCTCAGTGGAGGGTGCATGAGGGCTTAACTGCACTCAGAACTATCAGTCATGTCTCATTGGAGGTCAATCAGAGTGATAACATCAGTTATGGGTCAATTGGAGGTAAATCGGAGTGATAACTGAAGTGTAACTGGATTGGTAGGTGAGAAAGGCGTCCTTCTACAGTGGTAGGTGAGAAGTGGCTGCATGATAGGCTAGGACGGCTAAATCTAAGTGGTAAGTAGCTCCTGAGTGCTGGGAGACTAAGGACTAGGTGCTGGAGGCATCATACTGGTGACTGGGTAGCATGCGGGTGCATGCAATGCAGGCAGAATGCATGCATGCAAAGTACAAAAGTGAAATGATGAGATATCCTAACACCCCCCCTCAAGCTATAATATGATGTAAAAAATAAAATGTAGGGCCCTGGTTACTGAGACCAAAGGTCACCCCAATACAATAATCCAAAAAATACTGAAAATAAGCTAAGTGAGGAAAGAGGGAAAACCTAGTGGGAAGAAATCCCCCTCTCAAGCTAAACATAAAAATGGATCTAATCTGTCTCCACCATGATGGAACTCACCCCCAACAGTGAAAGAAGGTAAGAGAACTTCTTCTCAATGAAGCTCTTGGTGAGGATGTCTGCAATTTGCTCATTGGTAGGGCAATATTGCAGAATGATGGTGCGATCATGCACCAACTCTCGAATGTAGTGCATATGAATCTCAATGTGCTCGGTCCTTTGCCGCTGACTGGATCGGTGGAGATCTTAATAGCACTTTGATTGTCACAAAATAGGACAGTTGAAGTAGTTCTACCAAAATCAAACTCGAAAAGAATACCCTGCAACCAAACTGCCTGAATGCAGGCATTGACTACCCCTCGATACTCTACCTCTGCTGAAGAAAGTGCAATGGCTTCCTGCTTTTTGCTTGACCATCAAATAGGGGCATGACCAATCATGAAAACATATCTGGAAGTGGACTTCCGATCTATTCTGTCACCCAACCAATCTGAATCAATAAAACCAATGAAATCTAGCTTAGAATCTGCAGCATAATGTATGCCAAAATGTCTCGTACCTTGCACATACTGCAAGATCCGCTTGGCTTCCTTCCAATGAAGCTCATGGGGATGTTGCATATACCTTGATACAACACTCACGGCATATGAAATATCAGGCCTTAAGTGTGTCAAGTAAAGTAGTGAACCAATCAACTGTCGATACATAGTGCAATCTGCAAGCAGTGTGGAATTTCCCTCTTCAAGACTGATTCCTGAGAGGAATGGAAACAGAGCAGCTTTACATTCTGCCATATTAAAATTTAATAGCAGGTCTTTAGCATACTTTTGCTGAGATAATGTGATCCCATCAAATTTCTGAGCTATCTCCAAGCCCAAAAATTGCTTAAGCAAGCCCAAATCGCTCATATCAAAAGCTAGATTTAAAGCAGTTTTCAGCTTGTTAATTGTAAGGAGAGTGCTACCTGTAATGAGAAGATCATCAACATATAAAACCACAATCAACAAATTACCTTTAACTTGCTGTAGGTACACATTAGGATTAGATTTGCATCTTTTGAAATTCTGAGAAAGAAGGAAGGAGTCCATCTTTGCGTACCAAGCTCTTGGGGCCTATTTCAATCCATACAAAGATTTCTTTAATTTGCAAACTAATGATGGATCTTATATGTATCCTTCTAGTTGTTTCATATATACCTCTTCATCAAGGTCTTCATGTATAAAAGCACTCTTCACATCCATGTGGTGCACTTCCCAGTGCTTGAATGCGGAAATGGCCAAAACTAGGCGGATGGAATCCATCTTTGCAACTGGTGCAAAAGTCTCAATGTAGTCCACACCTTGGACTTGGGAGAAACCTTTTTCCACCAAACTATCTTTGTATTTGCTGATAGATCCATCAGCAGTAACCTTCATGCAGTATATCCACTTGCATTGAACTAATTTTCTTCCAGGTGGAAGAGAAACTATCTCCCATGTATTGTTCTTTTGAAGAGAACTGTACTCTTCATCCATGGCGGTTTGCCATCGTAGATCTCGGTGGGCATGATAGTATGATTTGGTATCTGAACCAATCATCAAATAAAATTTCTCAGATAATAATGGATCAAAAAAAGAAAGAGCCATACCTTCTCTTTGATAGTCTGCTCTTGTTCTCCTTGGATCAACAAGAAATCCTACTGCTCCAAACATTGGAAATCCTGCTGATCCAAGGAGAATAAGAGCAGACTATCAAAGAGAAGGTGTGGCTCTTTCTTTTTCTGATCCATTATTATCTCATAAATGTTATTTTATAATTGGTTTAGATCCCAAATCATACTATCATGCCCACCGAGATCCACGATGGAAAATCGCCATGGATGAAGAGTACAATTCTCTTCAAAAGAACAATACATGGGAGCTAGTTTCTCTTCCACCTGGAAGAAAATTAGTTCAATGCAAGTGGATCTACCACATGAAGGTTGTTGCTAATGGCTCTATCAGCAAATACAAAGCTAGGTTGGTGGAAAAAGGTTTCTCCCAAGTCCAAGGTGTGGACTACACTGATACTTTTGCACTGGTTGCAAAGATGGATTCCATTTGCCTAGTTTTGGCCATTTCTGCATCCAAGCACTGGGAAGTGCACCACATGGATGTGAAGAGAGCTTTTCTACATGGAGACCTTGATGAAGAGGTATATATGAAACAACCATAAGGATACATATCAGATCCATCATTAGTTTGTAGATTGAAGAAACCTTTGTATGGATTGAAACAGGCCCCAAGAGCTTGGTACGCAAAGATGGACTCCTTCCTTCTTTCTCATAATTTCAAAAGATGCAAATATGATCCTAATGTGTACCTACAGCAAGTTAAAGGTAATTTGTTGATTGTGGTTTTATATGTTGATGATATTCTCATTACTAGTAGCACTCTCCTTACAATTAACAAGCTGAAAACCACTTTAAATCTAGCTTTTGATATGAACGATTTGGGCTTGCTTAAGCAATTTTTGGGCTTGGAGATAGCTCAAAATTTTGATGGGATCACATTATCTCAGAAAAATTATGCTAAATACCTGCTATTAAAGTTTAATATTGTAGAATGTATGGCTTCTCCATTTCCATTCCTCTCAGGAATCAGTCTTGAAGAGGGAAATTCCACACCGCTTGCAGATTGCACTATGTATCGACAGTTGATTGGTTCACTACTTTACTTGACACACTCAAGGCCTGATATTTCATATGCTATGAGTGCTGTATCAAGTTATATGCATCATCCCATGAGATTCATTGGCAGGAAGCCAAGCGTATCTTGCAGTATGTGCAAGGTACGAGACATTTTGGCATACATTATGCTGCAGATTCTGAGCTAGATTTCATTGGTTTTACTGATTCAGATTGGGCGGGTGATAGCATAGATCGAAAGTCCACTTACGGATATGTTTTCATGATTGGTCATGCCCCTATTTTTTGGTCAAGCAAAAAGCAGGTAGCCATTGCACTTTCTTCAGCAAAGGCAAAGTATCAAGGGGCAGTCAATGCCTGCATTCAGGCAGTTTGGTTGCAGGGTATTCTTTTCGAGTTTGAATTTGGTAGCACTACTTCGACTGTCCTATTTTGTGACAATCAAAGTGCTATTAAGATCTCCACCGATCCTTCCTTTATTTAATCTAGATTTTTCAAAAAATTATTTAACTAGTGAGCATACATACTTTTAGAAGGGGAAACCAAAGCTGAGATGGTAGCTTCAGTTGTCGCATACCATAATGTTGATCCCTTCCAGATAGACCGAACCAATGCTGAGGGTTCATCCATCACAATCTCTGCTGACTCTTTAGGTTGATGTCTTTCTTGTATGAGGTCCTCAACCAGATAGAATTGTGAATCCTTCACGTTTGTCTCGTCCTTTGAGGTAGGTTCAACCCAATCCCTTTCTTCTAGATCTGAGTCTTTCTCCTTGATGAAATATGTAACCAAAAAAACTTCTCTACCCCTCTCTGACCCTATACCACCCATGATTTTCATTTTTTCCTTCAAATGACAAACCTTCAGCAAATCAACTACTCGCTCTCCATGGTTTTTCCACTCCTTCCACACAAGATTCCTAAAAGTCATCTTACATTCCTTTACCAAATGAGATACAGAGTGACACCTATTACAGTGAAATGAAATTCCTGTATAATCCAACAATTGTGCAAAGGAATGACCATCAACCAAATATTCTCCACAAGACCTTCTCTTAGGTCCAATTCCACCAATAAAAAAGTAACTATCATGATGACGGTTTCTTTAAAATATAATTCTGCCACTAGGTATGTTCCCAGAGTTGCTCCAATTTTTTCAAACACCTCTTCAAACTAGAAGTCCAATAACAATACAGGTAACTTGAACCAAACTACTTTCATGAAAGCATGTTCCCTTTTGGCATTGAAAAATGATGTCCAGTTTCGTAGATTTAGCGTCGCCTTTCCCGAGTACCAAACGCCTACCAATAAGGTCTATATATCCTCTTTCTTTCTCAATGTCACTACCACCCATCCTTGCAATAGGGCATAGAAATATGGAAAATAGCCTAACATATCCCTCCAATGTTCTGCAACCTAGCAACGAAAGGTGGCCATCCACGTGCTCTTGTTACCGAATCACCCTATGAGCCCAAAATTGTTCATATTTTTCACCTAGTTTAATGTAACATCCAACCCCAATGCTAGCGATAGTTTTGGTGACTTCCACTTCACATTATTTTTTACCTTATTACAATTCTTAGTTCCTTCTCTCTCTAAGGAAGCAAGCGGTGCACGGAAACCATCATCTAGATGATCGCATTCAACCACCTTCTGAATAGTATGGGATGATATTCCTTTTGCAGACTCCGACGAAGAGGAAATCCCTCTCTTCAAAACAATGCCTTCTTTATCCAACGAAAGCGATAAACTGCCAACCGGTAAAGGGAAGGCGTTCTTCGAGGGTCTGGGGGAAAACCTTGGCCGAATTCCCTCATCAAACCATCCATATTTGTTACACCAATGTCCACATAGGTAGCATCATAATGAATTTCAAACAATCCCAAGAAAAAGCATGAAATATTAAAGTGTTATTATGAAATATAAAAGTGTTATGAAATAAATCCTTGTAACAATCATACATATGACAATTTAAAATTTTCAAGTGTAGTGGTAAGTGTCTCCCTCTTTACTACATTGACAACTCATGGTGGTCTTTGTGCCTTTAGTTTCTCTCGAGAGCATATTAAATGGAATAACAATTGAGGCTTAACAAAAAGGTGGTCATATCATGTCATGTTCATTGCATCACTTTGATAAATTAAAATATTTCTATTATATTTCCTCTCATAGAATTTGTATGTTATCTGATTACAAAAATAAATATTGATCAATTGTTTGTCTTTAAATCATATATTATATTGAGTAGTTTCAGAATGATGAGTTTAGTTTTCCAATTTATTGATGTTTTCATCCCACTTTAGGATCGTCATGAATATGGAAGGTTGCTCATGATATATCAAGACACACACATATGAATATATGAATTAATTACCAGCATAGATCCATCTTAAATCCGGATCTATCAAGCACCGAGAGGGATCCAATATCTTGAGGTGTATTTTTTGTTTACAATTTAAACTCAAGAAATTTGATCTCTCTTGATTGATAGATCGAGGTTTACGTTTTAAGTTTTTATTTTATAGACGAACATCCATTTTTTAATTACTTTTCATAATATTTTATTTTATGAGCCAACATGGATTTTTTTAAATACTTTCCATATTGTTTTATTTTATTAGCTGACATGAATTTTTTTAATTATTTTGTTAGGAACAAACGTTACAACATCTCCCCCATACTAGGTTGTAGAGCACCTCGCTCCTCTTCGTGCAATGGGGATCATGGTAGTTGATCTAAAGAGTCTTTGGAATATAATTATAATAAGATAGTGCTAAAGAGAAATCAACTATTTGTGATAAACCAAACTTACAATTCCCATTTGTTATATTACATAATAGTATGTTCTTAGATTGCAATGAACCAGATGTGATTTAATTATTTTGGTTTTTGGTTTGCTAAACATTGTTGTTGTTGCTAAACATAGATTATTAATTATTAAAATGGGGATCATGGTAGTTGAACAAAAGAATCTTTTCAATGGAATTAAAATAAGATAGAACTAAGAGAAGTCAACCATTTGTGATAAAATAAAATTACAATTTCCATACATAATAGTATGTTCTTACATTGTAATGAACCATATGTGATGCAATTATTTTGTTTTTTGTTGTTGTTGTTGCTAAACATAGATTATCTTTTTGTTGTTGTTGCTAAACAAAGGTAATCTTGTACTCATATATGCATGCACCCCAAAGGTCCAATGCGGTTCTAGGTTCATGCACTATTTTTTCTCTCTTTGTCTTGACTAATGATATGATATGGAAAATATGAGATAATTTAAGTCGATTAAGATTGCAAATGGTATTGATAGAATTGACTAATTTGAGTTATTTTCAAGTCTATTATCCACTTGTGCATGCTTGAGAGCTCCTCCACTTGTGCATGCTTGAGAGCTCCTTCCAGGGAAAATTTTAAGAACCCCCCCTAAATTTCTATGTATAATAATTGGGCTAATCCCCATGATACATAAAAAAATATGAAGGCTATTTTATCAATTAAATAATACGTATATATAATTTTTTGGCAAATGTCACACCAAATTATATAATCTTGTAAAATCTTGGCGAATCTTCTATTGAATTATAAAATTTGTAAAAACTGCGTGAATCTTTCACTAAATTATAAAACCTTGTAAAGTCTTGGCGAATCTTTTATTAAATTATAAACAATTATGAAGACTTGGAGAATTTTTCAATAATGCATAAACCACATATAATAATAAAACAACATATTCATTAAACTATAATATCCTAGAGAAAGAGCCATTATCCAGTACTTGTTGAATTACGATAATTTTTATTTTATTTCTTGCCTATTCACATAGGATTTATTCAATCAATTCCATTATGATACAATTACATCAAACTAGGTTTTGGCTAAAATCCGTGTTTTTCCATTCTCCTAAGTAACCAAAAGATCAACCTACGAGTTGTTATTGCAATCACATAAAATAACATCAATAGAGTACTCTGAAGTCTCAAACCCTTTGACCAATTCATATGCATCTAAACCCTCAAACCCTAGTCATTAATCTAAAGAAGGGTGATAAAATTAAGAAAAATCCACGTGGAAGCTCAAAGAAGGGAGTAGAAACTCGAAAGAACAAGAGTTGCATGCAGCTTGGTCATTGCCTTGTAGAAATACAAACAATAATAATAGTATAAATATATAAAAAAAACACTAAACAATAATAAATTGATGTCTATGTTGAAAAAATGTGGGGTTTTAAAACAAATAACCAACTTCCAAAATATATACTGAGATTATATACTTCAAATTTCCAGTTATTATTATGTATTCAAAAGTGAGGTGTAAAACAACCAAACATTGTTAGTCATGCCAAAATTGGCACCATATTTTGTCACACTTGTAAGCCCAAATATATATGAGAGCATGCTTGCCGCACAACTTCTTACAAAAACATTTACTTTATATTATTAAGTTGTTTTATTACATTTTGATCCCTAATAATAATAATCACATAGAGGCCAATAACTGGCCTAGATTTGGAATACACAAGTACCCCAATCTATCTAGACATGCAAGTAAACATATCCATCCATTTATTTACCTTTACCAATCCTTTAAAGAATAAGATCCAATCGAATGCCAACAACTGCAAACTTTATTGGAACAACAACAAACTAAGAGTGGATTGCATTGTAGAAACATATTAACATAACCAACAAAGAAGGATTACAAATAGATAAATATCAAGTTTGTTTGCTTTGGATATTGCTTCATGTTTGCATTGAGGCTAAGAGATTTCCTCCATATATGTTGTTTTATATGTTTCTAAGTAAACGATCCCTACTCAAAATCAAAGTTGAAAGGAGTAAGGCATCTAGGTTCTTCATTGATGCCATGAATACTTGTCAAATAATGGTGACTCGAGGCCTCTTCAATTGACAGGAAGCACAATATAATAAAAATGCATCAGTTGACAAGACAATAATAACTAAAAGCATATATCATAAATTCAATGTCCAAGTAT
The DNA here is from genome assembly GCA_027924585.1 of Larix kaempferi. NCBI lineage: Eukaryota > Viridiplantae > Streptophyta > Pinopsida > Pinales > Pinaceae > Larix > Larix kaempferi. The sequence continues at coordinate 22,383,190 of BSBM01000625.1, forward strand.
TTCCCTTCTCCAAGACTTAAAACCATCCTCGAAAACCCAAAAATAATAAAAACTAACCAATTATAGAAGTTGACCCATATAATACCTATGATACACTCGAATACAAGCATTTTTCAAGTAAATCTACAACATCCTCATCAAAGTTAGGTAGATTCAGAGCAAAAGGTTGCTCAAGGAACTGTCAAAATATTGAGTGCATGCACCACCTACAATATGGTACCTCGGTAAATTAGTAAATTTGTTTTTCAATACATTAAAAAATAGCAACACCACGAAGATGTCTAAAAAAATTCAATGCCTTTTTCCGTAGGGAGACTCTATCAAGTGAGATGATACTTGACAACCTAATGTAGAATATGAACATATCATATGGGAAAAGGTAAGAGGTTTTGAATGTTTAAATAGAATCCATAAATATTTGAGCTACTTTCTTGAAGTTTCATGTAGACATACAGTAAAGGATTTCATACACCTTCAAGATGACATACTTCTTAGCTTTATCAATTCCTTTTGAAATTAAATCAAATCCCATGGAAGAGAACCCAAGCTCAAGGGTGTGGAAAAATAAGTCCATCTACTAACCTACAACAACTATCTTCCCCTCGGTAAATTTTATTTGCTCCAAATCCTTTTCCTATAGAGATAAAATGAGTAAGGTTGACATGTATTCCATCAGGACAAGAATATTCATAAAAAATATTTTGAAATTATAAATTCCTGGAAAATGTACAATTATCATACCGTCATAATATACCTTCTCACCAATGCCTATGTAATACAAGGATTTGGTTAGATGTGCCTCTCATACTTCACTTTCAGCTAGATTCCTATCTACACCGGCGTAGATCCAAATCCTAGGCTCTATCAAGCGCTGAGAGAGATTAAATCTCTCGAGGTGAAAACCTCTCACGTATTGTACTCAAGGAGCTTTTCTTATGTCGGTTATAGTATTTTTTTTTTTATTTCTTTTGTTTCTACTTCTTACGTCTACTATAATATATTTTTTACTTCTTTATTTTATTTCTTATATTTCTACTTTTTAGGTCACCTATAATATTTTTTACTTCTTTATCTTTTTTACTTAGATTATATTTTTATTAATGGCCGACGTTACAATATTTTATTTTTATAATTTTGTTATTATTTTGTTACTCAACAAATGCTCGACAAACACACAAGCATTACAAGATCTCCCTCATACTGGGTTACTTATTTATCTTTGTAACGTCTTATATTTTTATTAATGGCCGACGTTACAATATTTTATTTTTATTAATTTGTTATTATTTTGTTACTCGACAAACACTCAACACATGTTACAATATCTCCCTCATACTGGGCTGTAGAGCGCCTCTCAGCGCAATTAATAACCATGCAAGCATATGAAATTATAGTAAATAATTTGCCTCTAACAATAATGCAAAAGAAACTAACTAGTAAAAAATCTTCCTGCAATAATCTTCCTATGAATGATAATTCCTTAAGATAGAGTGATTCTTCAACAATTCTAGTAAAGATAGATAGATAAGATAATTTATTAATATCCAACAAATGACCACAACAAAGTAGGTCACAAATTGAAGAAAGTCCTGCACCATAGTGTGTTAGATGGTTGTTGACTCATCATCATCTAGAAATGCTCTCTATGTAAGCAATAGGTGATCATTGAAGGCCCTTCTCCATAGAATTATGCATGCATCTTCCTTTCTGTGTTTTCTCAAAACATGCACAAATTGCTCATTGAGTTTCAACAAATTTCATTGAACATAGCATAATGTAAATTGGGTTCTACATTTGTGTGGGATGATTCCATTTATAAAAGGGGATCTTTATAAATATTCTAAATAGGTTTGTTTGTCACTAGGTTACGACTGGTAACAGAAATGAGCTAGATTCAGGCTGATTTTGTTACAACCATTATGCCATTGCTCTATTTTTGGAGATAGATCTAGCTGGAGTCTTACCTCAGCTTCCTCAGAAGCTTTATGGGAAGCATCAGAAAACTCCTTTATGGCTGAAGTGATAGGCTCTATGGTTACCGCATCGAAAGTGCTTATTCTCTCCTTTGTATTTTCATAGAGGATGAAGCGTATGAAAGTACAAGGCTTGAGCTCAAGTTGTAGGATTATCGTTGAAATAAGCAATAGTATACCATCATAGTAGTAGTCCAATTTATATGAATTTGTGATTTGCAGTATGTCTCTTTGCTTTGTGGGCTTGTAGTTGGAGCCGATAATAAGTATGTGCCATCTTTAATGAGAATTTTAAATGTCATTTCATAATTGCAAATATTTGTTAACACTATTATTGTGGAGGTGGTATTCATTGAATTGATATATATAATTATATACATGAAAACAATTCTCACAATGCATTAAAAAAATATCCAACATTGGCAATGCATTAAAAATTATTTCCACGTCTTCTACCAATAAGGGACAAAATTCACCATTTTTTTTAAACATGCATACTAGGCATAAAAGCTCTAAAGTTGGTGGTGACTATAAAGATTGATGATGTAAATGATCTGATTATAATATTGCTACTTTTACCTGGTGGAAAATATACCATGGATATCCTTTTACTTACATATGCAACCATCCCCAAATCCCCAAAACAATCTTTTGGAACCATTGACTCCAGTAGGATGCCATAATAGGCAATAAATGAAAATGTCACTACAATTAGTTGTGAAAGTTATTAGTGTGGTTGAAAGTATAGGGTGATGGATATTATACCATTGACTTGAGTAGGATGCCATAATAGGCAATAAATGAAAATGTTACTACAATTAGTTGTGAAAGTTATTAGTGTGGTTGAAAGTATAGGGTGATGGATATTATTTTAATTTTAAACTTAATGAAGTGTATATATTTGAATGCAACTTCAAAACAATTCAATCATTGCTCAAAGCATGGATCAACAACTATAACAAAGTAGTATTTTTGTTGCTAACATGGTAACATATAGTGTTTATTAATCAACACTGGATGTGCTTATTGGACCATGCAAGGAAATTATCTTAATAAAATGCATTTTATTATTTCCTTTTCATATTTTATAAATAAACCATTAAACATATATATTGACAAAACAGACAATATGACAGTTAAAATGTTTCATAAAGAATTTATAAATAAATAAAATATATATAAAAAATTCACTTTTTCTATCTCCTTTCTTTTTATGTTTTTGTCCCTCACAATATTGTGAGGAAAAAGTTAAAATGTTTCTTAAAGAATTTTATAAATAAAATAAAATATATATATATATTTTACTTTTTTCTATTCCCTTTATTTTTATGTTTTTATGCATCACAAGTTGCAGGAATAGTATACTAAGGTCAATCCAAAGCATTACTAATTAACTATTTTGTAGTTCAAACCTAGATTTTGGGGATATATTTTAATTAACGTTTTCTCAAGACATCAAATCGACAGTTCCAAGATGAAAAGAGACTTCAGTCTACCCAATTAGTTGCAAGTGCATCAAAATTATTGGACCGCTAAACTAGAGTTTTGGCACTATATTTTGCGCAAAAGGAACTCTTCAGATTGTATTGTTGACCAAATCCACTTTGAAGGTCATCAAGTCTAAAGAGATTACTGCCAGAAAAATTACACATGCTGCCACCGAAGGAATATCGTTGAAGTTTATCATTCACTTATGGGTTATTTCAGACATGCCACGTTTCAAGTGCTCACAAAAAAGGTGTAAGTTTAGAAAGTGTGAAGCATTGCATCCAAAGCAAAGATAAAGACTTCCACGGGTTTCCAAAGGATATTACCAAGGCCAGGGCGCACCGATACCAGTTCATGTGAAGGAATATAATGTCACCTTATCCTCCAATCCTGCAGCTCTACCTTTCTGTCTAATTCTAGTTTTCCTGCAATATATCTTGCCAGCATTTTAACAGTGGTTTTGACTGCTGGCAACGGGTTGGAGGATGGACAATTTCTTATGGAGGAGTTACGTTTCTCACGGTCTGTGGAGAAGGTCATCAGGTGCCAATGTACTCTCCTGAAAGTGTGCTCATAGTGTTCAAGCATTTCATCGGAGATTCACCTCTACCCAAATCAAGACCTAGCACATAGCCAAGCCCACATGAGGGGATGCTTCTAGTTTTGTTCACGCTTTTGATTAGAATTTCTCCTCCTTCTATCTAATGAAAATCTGATAAATCCCATTTCTATTAATAAAGAAGAAAATAACATAAAAAGCTTCATAATCAAAACAATAATTAGAATGTCAAAATAAAATGTTCAATGTTCATGATCAAAACCTTTTTAAATTTTACAACATTACATTATCGAAGGGTGTATGGATTCAATCTTAAACTAAGGAGACCTGCTAGTAAATTTATTTCATTATATATGCCAGTGGCGGACCATGATAACAACTGATATATTCTTTCGTTGGAGGATATTGAAAAGGCAACGCACAAATTGTGTTTATTGATTCATCCACTTTACTTTCTTTTTATGAATGGGATTGTTAGCATCATGTTCGGGAGGTTGATCATTTATTTATTTTCGTCTGTTTCCTTCTTTTGTGTTTCTGCAAGTAGAATTGTTGTAAATATATGCATTCTGAGAGTATACATCATTTTTAATCATCAAATTGCAGAAATCTAAAACACTTCACTGCTCAGGACGATTGGATTTTATAATATATATTAATAATTGCACCCTCGAGGGAATTCGTCAACCCATAAGATTTTGTCAGTAGCTACAAAGTAATACCTAATTTCGTCAGTAGCTACAGGAAATGCTTAACCAAATCAAATGTACTTGGCCTTCCGACTTATTTCGACTGCATGCGATTGGCATAAACGAGTAAGAAAGATAACATCAAGCTCAAAACAACATTCTGCAACGATGATAACACGTCTAAAAAGTTAAAAAGGAGAATATAATCTGTGCATTTTTAATTATAGATAAGTAGAGTATGAAACAATGTAGTGATAACATCTATGTGAAGTAACTTCGAAAATTTTTGCAGACAGACAGGTCTAATACTATATTGTACATCTCCCATAAAATGTTAATGGTATTAAGTCATTCTCTAACAATTTAACCAGATATCAAGGTTTCAAAGTACACAAAATCTTATAATAATAAGGCTAACAGGTTCTGTTTAGATCATCTGTAGATCATATACCAACCCTAAAAGAAGCAAATAGGCGAGGTGATAAAAGTCATATATAGAAAAGAAAGCACGTTGCTTAAATAATAACATCACCCTGATAAAGAATAATAGATCAATAATAAGCCGAGGGACATATTTGAGGTAGCAAAATCAATACAGAGGATATGTTCAGTAAAAAAATAGGTGCGAAGCTGGCCCAAATAGGCGTAGGAGGGGAATATTCAACTACTTCAGGCCTTAAAATAATCCCGCAATGTTTGGACAAGCTGTGGCTTTTATGCATGTTGATGCAGAGCCTTATTGCCTTAATGTGTATGCAACGTGAAATCAAAATACCAGAATCCGTATGCAACACGAAAACAAAATACTGGGGGAAGAAAATATGAGATGCAAAGAACCCATCGTAGTTTATGGTAAGGACATTGAATTTTGTCTGGGGTTTTATGGTAAGGACATTGCATTTTGTCTAAGCCTGTAAACGCTTCGATGTCAAAAAAATCGGAGTCCAAGCATGAAGCTGGACCCTGTTGTAGTGAAAATTAGTTGCTGGCATGTGATGCAAAGGAGTGAGCTGTAAGAAGTTTGTACAGTTACACTAATCTGGATCAGGGCCTCAGGCCGTTTGCTGAAGACAGAGCAGTCCGAGAACAACGTGATTGCTTGCTTCAGAGGCCCCAAAATCTGAGATCTAGCTAAAACAAAACCCTAAATCCTTGATTGCTCGTTCCACAGGCCCGAAATCCTAAAATTTGAAAGAAACCCAAAATCGTTAAGCATGATAACAACCAAATGGTAAATTGAAAATCGATTTCACTCCATATATATTATGAAAATCGATTTCACTCCATATATATTATGGACGAATTTACCAAAAAAAACTTTTTCCATTATAGTTCAAGGGTTAATTTACTAAAGGGAAACTACCATTCTACAGATTTGGGTGAATTAGAGGGAGCAGGCTTATTTTACTAGCAATGGGAGCTCCAAATCTAATCAAACAAGGGCTAAATGGCTATATTTAGGGTCTCTTTATATATTTTATGGGGCTAATGTGCCATTTATAAAAAATAAATATATAAAAATTGGGCTAATCATAGTAAATGATGGTTTAATCAAAAAATAGCCCACTAAAAAATTAAAACCCCTAAATTTAGCCCATGGTCTAAGATTAGCCGCTAAAATTTTCTGTGGCTCCTACTCATTATTATTCAAACAAACAATAATAATTGTCCCTATTTTTAGGCATCCTCTCGTGAGATGGAATTATCCATTAATACCTCCATAGGTGGTTATTTTGTAGCGCCATTTTGCACTACATTCAACCTAATCTCGTGAGATCATACCTCCATAGGTGGTTATTTTTGTGTGCCAATTTGTACTACATTCAACCTAATCTCGTGAGATCATACCTCCATAGGTGGTTATTTTTGTGGTGCCAATTTGTACTACATTCAACCTAATATCGTGAGATCTAGTTATCAATTAATATCGTCATAGGAAGATAAGAGATCACCAAACACTCTTGGTGAATATATAAAAGCAATAGAGAAGAGAGATCAATCAAAGAAGCACCTTGCCTTCATTAATAATATCCTACATGCAAAGAGAAGTGCCTTGACTTCAAAGGATCAATCTTGCATGAAGAAGTGCGCTCCACTTCTCATGCAATGCTTTATCTCACTAAACTGTCTCTTAGGATGAACTCACTTCTTAACTAAAAATTTTCCCACTTAGTTAGGTGGCTAACTTAAATGCCGTCATGCAAATTTCGCAATTCACGTGTCATCTTTTAGTTTAACATAAGTGTTTTCATGCAATAAAACTTAGTTAACTAAATCTTCTTTGTTGTCACTTAGTTAACTCTCTCTAACTCATTCTTTCTTGATAACATCACTGTAGTGATCAATTCGAGTTCTCTTTGATTTACTAAAGTGCTATCTTTTAGTTTAACTAAAGTGAAAACACTTTAGTTAACTAGTCCTTCTTATTTAATAGTTAGTTAACTGAAATCATGTTGATTGATTTGCTTGAAGTGACCACTGTGAGTTCTTTAGTTAACCCAGGCATACGTTGTGGATTTAACTGAAGCTTGACAATTCGAGTTCACTTAGTCATCTCATGAACAATTCAAATTCTCTTGATATCTATGATTTATCTTTTATTTCTTTATATTTTATTGCACGGTCAATATGTGCTAACTTTAATTATCCATCACATTACATTATACTAAGAAGAATTATCGGTTGTTGTGATCATATTATATTATTCTGAACCAATGATCATATGCTAAAGTAATTCACTTTATAGGTGATCAATCTCTAAAGGAGACTTAATAGCAATGGTGATCATGGTTAATAATACATCACAGAACATTAAATTATTTTATCAAGTAAAGCATGACCTTTATAAGGAAGGTACACCTCTATAAGGGAGGTCCATCCCATGGATACCTTTATACAGAAGGTTCACATGAGAATCATGAGTTGACACACAAGCCCGGAGTCTTGTCCAACAAGACTTTACAACATCATTACTTTGATCAAGTACCTCTATACGGGAGGAATAAACTTTACACAGAAGGCAATCAAAGTGCTCACCTCTATATAGGAGGATCAATCTTAGATATACAAGATTGGTTTGGAAAATGTCTCTTGATGCTGTACATTTACCATTTTACACATAATTTCTTGGACTATTTCATTCCTCACTAGTCTTATCTTATGGAGATTTATTCCCTAATGGTAATTTGGATCTCATAAGCAATTCTTAATCTTTCAAAGAAGATTCCTTAAATCTAATGGAAAGATATTATGGATTTCTCACACTATTTGAAAATGTAAAAATCCTTCAATGATAAATATTGAGTCTACCTAAGAACTAGGATATAAATTCACATTTATATAATGTCCCATTGATGGTTCTATATCGAGCATAAAGGTATAAATGAATCTACACGTTAAGCCACAATGAAAGTACATAATGTAAATGTTGGTGGGTTTTTGTTCCAAAGAGTGTACAAAATCCATACCTTAGTGGGTTATAACTCTAAGGCCAACTAACAATTGAAATTATAGAAAATAAACACACCTGCAACCATTCACTATGAAAATAAATTATTATACTTGAGAGTGTATATTGCATTCATTCACTCATCGACCTACTATTAGTCATTTTGACTGCGTATTACTTTTCCTTTCATTTTTGTGTTTTACCCAAGCTTTTTAGATCCATGATTTTATGCAATGAGACTATCCTATGTTCCCAGATTCTTAACTTGTATGCTATTGGATGAAAATTTGAGGGTCTTAATGCCGCGGCATATCCGGATTGCTTGGTTCCAATGCCCAACATTCAATTCATATTCAATGCACATTGATCTTGATCTTCGATGCTCATCGATCTTAATGGGCCTCTTTATCTTCATGCACCACACCACTTTTGTGAAGCTTCCTGCACCACCGAATCACATATGATTGGATGGTATGTGCATTAAAGTTTCTAGGCTCAATGATCGGATCTGTGATAAGGAGAATGAATAAATTCTAGTTAAAATTATACAATTACATATCTGAATTTTGAGCGATGGAAAATTTTATCTGGCTTATCATATGCGGTCCTATCTCTAGTTGAATCATTGTCTACCTATTAATTTGATTTGGGTGTTTTCATACCAACCAAAATTTCAACAAAGTTTCCAAATTCATAATTTCATGTGGTGCGTTTATCCTAAGTTTTCAAAAAAAAGTTGCTTCACTGTTATTGGTTGAAATATTGAGGGTCTTATTACGTATCCAACGGAGGAATGCTCAGTTCCTATGCCAAACATTAAGTGAGAGAATTGAATGAGACATCAATTCTACAACCTCTAAAACCTCCAGGCTCCAACACGGTCACATCCTCGATCACTTCGGTTCCCTTCAGAGGCGATGGGAGACAACCCTTGGATCTACCTGTTAATTTTTTTTCTTATTTTTCCAAGTAATCCAAAGGTTCCTCAACTCTGCACCCACATTGTTCTTCAATTTGCAATCCGAATTCAGTAGTCGAACTACAAATTACAACTTCAACGAAAACACACCTCCGACTTCTGCATTCTGCAATCCGCAGTGCGGGAATCGGAAGTCAGGACGTCAATGCACCAATCCGAATAAAATCTCCTCTCCGACTTCTGCATTCCACAATCCAGCTTGAGAGAATCGAAAGTCTAAATCCCCAATCGCACATCGCCGAAGAAATGCATCTCCAACATCCGCAACCCGTAATCCACAATGCGTAAATCAGACATCAGAGCGCCCAATACACAGCGCTGAAAACCACGTCTCACACTTCTGCAAGCCGCAGTGTGTAAATTAGAAGTCGGAACGTCAAATTCACCACCTCTCCAAATTAATCATCTGACTTCCACAATCGACAATGAGGAACTCGGAATTCGAAACTCCAACTTTTCCAACTCAAGAAAATCACCTCTCTAACTTACGCAATCCGCAATCCGCATGCAGAACTCGGAACTCTAATTTCGCTATACCCAAAAAATTACCTCTCTGACTTCCACAATCCGCATGCGAAACTGGAAAGTCGGAACCATCATTTCTCAACGTCGTAGAAAATCCCCTTCTGACTTTTGCAATCCGCATGCGAGTTCGGAAAGTTGGAAGCCCAACTGCACAACTTCTCTAGTCCATAACTTCTTCATCCTGAGTCCATTTTGGGAAAATCCGGTACCATTGGAAAGCTCTTGGAGATCACTATTCAATTTCCTTATCTTCATCCATACCTGAGAACATTGATTATGTCCTTCTTCCTATGAAAAGGTCACCCCAAACTACAATCATGCCTCTTCACCACTCTGGAAGAAGCTCTACTCCACTCTTCCATGTCCTCTCTCCTTCATCTAGTCCACAGAAGGGTCATGAGCACCAAAGGGAGAGTGTCTAGTCATTCCTAAGTCCTAGCTAAATTATTCTGTATATTTACCAAACTTAGCCCTAACTCATCAATCGACAATTTATATAAGTACATAGGTGCATGCATATACTTAATAACTACAGTCGAAGGAAGCATCATCCACACACAATGTATCATGCATTCATCAAATCAATAACATGCACAACAAAATTAAACATAATGCATAGGAATTCAACCCTATCACTCATCTGGATCAAACTATACATTCTGACATAAATAAACACACATGCATAGATGCAAAATATGCCTACTTCAAGGCATAGGGAACACTTATCTTTTTCATTGAATCTCTAAGTAAACTGGCTATGGACTGCAACGTTCCAACCGAGCCAAACATAGGTCTATTCCCAGCCTGTATTATTTCATCAATCAGATACCTCCCTGAGCTGGGGCTATGTATCCACTAAGGAGGACTAAGTAGGCTCACTCACAGCCTTGGTTCATAGTCAATCAGGGTCATTCAACACATAGCTATGTTTTCAAGCAGTGGGAGACAGGTAACGGTTTTCTAGGTCAATAAGCTCATCCACAGATCTATAGGCATAACCATATGACCTCATACAGTCCAGGCACCCCCATCACCTCCACTCTCATCCTAAGTAAGGTCCCCTTATCAATTGCACAATCCCTAGGGCGCCCCTTCCCTTAGAACTGGCTTGGGAAAGTATGGTTGGTCTTGACTATTAGATCAAGGTAAATGAGCCCTCTCTAGCTCTACCATGCAGTCTAAATCCTCCTGGTCTCTTCCCACTATGATCTGCACTCGGATCTTCCTCAATATTGCGGTTGAATGGATCTATCCTGCAACAGGGTCTCGACTATCCAATCCGGTTCTCTCATGAAGTTCTGGGTGTCTGATCCTCTTAGTTTCTCCCCAACGTTCGGGTCTGTGGATCCTTCATCGAATTCCACTTTCCACACAATTTTTCTGAGCGATCTTAGCTCTGCAAATCACGGCCTCCCTCAAGATCGTGATTTTGGGGTTTTCCCCTCTCTGTTGGGTCTGCATTTTTCTTCCCAAAATCATGCCTACGTCTCTTCCCATTCCCACTCCCCCGCTCGAGTGGTCCATAATGACCTCGGGATAGAGGAAAAATTCCCCCCATGAGGTGGAGTGGCTTATGGGGAAAGCAACCAACGCCCATACCCTGCCATCTGAAATTCAGGGCTGCCCCATACTCCATCGACCTCATGAACAGTTTTATTCACCCACTTCCTTACAACAACATTCAATGGCAGCTAGGACAGTCAAAGGGGTTCTCAAGGTGACATATGGCAGCCTAGGGTTTAATCCCACAACCCCCTCACCACTCACTAGTGAATTTGAACCCAAAATCCGATGACAAAATCCAGCGACCTCCGACAAAAAGGACTTTGTCGTCGGATTTCAACTTCAAATTTACAAAATTTGATGAGTTTTTTTTTTAAATGATAAAAGGGTCCGTTGGATATCCGACGTCCATAATATATCCAACGACATCCGATGGTATCCGACAAATATTGACCATTGCCAAAGGATATCCGGCTTAATATGAAACCCTAAGATGTCGGATATCCGACGCTATATTATGGCCCTGGGTGTCGGATATCCGACGGTCTATTCTAGTCGGATATTGCCCTAGTATGGCGAATATCCGACGGCCTAATCTCGTCGGATATTGCCCTAGTATGGCAAATATCCGACATCTATTCTCCAACGGTAACTAAGTTCTATTCGTTGGAAATCCGACAAGAGGTAATATTATAAAACCTATAAATTTCGAAACATTCCGACATGTTTGCTATATAAGCGACGGATTGCGGATGTTTTTTTATTCGGCAGACTGTTTTTCATTATTTCTCTTTTTTTTGTGATTAAAGCAAGCGAAGTGTGGAGCTTTATTTTCTAAGATCGATAATATTCATTCAATCTCTTTACAAGAAAATGTCAAATAGCAATATTCCTGATCCAAAGGAACAAAATCGACAATTGCTTGCTAGATTGTGGGATGGAGTGAGAAGAAGGGGTGATGGAAAATGTTATTGTCCATGTAGTCAATGTAGGGCCTTTAACAGGAGAAGAATTTTGATCACAACAACAAAAAAGCATTGTAGGGAACATGGACACGCTTAGGGGGGACATGAATATCATCCATTTGTAAGTTTTGCATTATATATGTTTTTATTTTGATTGCTTTTGTAAATGTATGTATTATTTTAATATTTCTTATATTAACTTTTATCTATTGATGGTTTCAATAGATTGGGACTAGAATGGACAATATATATTATTTTAATATTTAATATTTATTATATTATATTTTTTTTTCTTGTGTGCATGTTGAATCTAGGGTATAATAGAATAACTCATTTATTTGTTCGTTAGTGAGAGTAACCCACTCACCGGGGAAAGCACTTAGCTCTCTAGATTTGTGTCACTTTCCATGATAATAGAAATAATGACTATATTGGCATGTTGTTTCTCTTCTATTTTCTCTATAGAAACCATAGCATTGTTTATCTTACCTTAGTTTACAGTATGGGGAATTTTGAGTTATATTTGAGTAGCTTTGCTCAGTAATTGGGTCAATTTTTATGTTTCTTGGAAAGTTTGGATGCACCTATTTGACCAACAAGTCAATTTTTTACTTCTTTTATTTTAAAATCATTGATGTTAGTGAATTTCTTATATTAACTTTTATCTATTGATGGTTTTCATGTAATTATAAAGGAAAGACATCCTATGGCATATTGTCCGGATGAAGTGCTTCCAGAACAAGTACCGGAGGAACATGGAGCTATGAATATTAATGGAGAACAAGTTATTGATCATATTGAAGAATATGATCATACTGATAACATAGTTGAATATGATGTTACAAATAATTTGATCCATGATTCATTTAATGTTAGAATGGATGAGTATGATGATGATCATTTTGATGATATTCATGATATACCTCTTCTTGAGAAGGCATACGAACCACTTTATGAGGGCTCCAAGGAAAATCTTCTCTCTGCTATATTGTTGATAATGAACTTGAAGGTTATGAATGGTCTTTCAAACATATCAATCACATGGATGTTAAGGTATGTAATGCATTCCATCACATAATATATATGATCATCTAATAATTTTATTGTTAATTCATAAGTCAATTTAATACGGAATATGAAATGTGTTTCATTAATATTATTTCTATATTATATTAACTAGTAGATTTTTATTTTAATTTGTTGTAGCATGGCAGGTGAATATTTGTTACCACCATCAAATATTTCACCTCGCACATATCGAGATCTATGTTCCATCATGAAAGAAATTGGAATGCAGTATGAAGCAATTCATGCATGCTCCGATGACTATGTTCTATATTATAATCAGCATGAATTTGCAACAGAATGTCCTGAATGTCATATCAGTAGATATCGAACAGATCAAGTAACAAAAAAGGTGCCTCGCAAATTTCTACGTTATATTCCCATTATTCCACGTTTGCAACGACTGTTCAGCTGCAAAAACATAGCACAGTTTATGGATTACCATGCATGGAACAGAAGTCAAGATGACATTATTCGGATGCCTGCAGATGGGTCTACATTTAGAGATATGGAGGAAAAATGGCCTCACTTTAAAGAAGAACCTCGTAATCTTAGGATTTCTTTGGAAGCAGATGGTGTCAATCCATTTGCAAAGATGTGATCTTATTTTTGTTATCAACAATAACATTCCTCCATGGTTGACAATAAAGAGGGAGCACATAATGTCGTTGATGATTGTTCCAGGTATATTGTGTCTACATTTTTTTTTAATGTAGTGGTACCTCATTTATCGTATTTTGTCGCATAATGTCATATATATATTTAATGTTTTTCTATTGTGCAATATGGTTTATATATCTAAATGGCATGTCTCATAATTATATTTTTTATATGTTCAAATCAATCAGGTAAGTACCAAATCAAAGATATGAATGTATATATCAAACCTCTTATTGACGATCTACTAAAGTTATGGAATGGCATCACCATGTATGACGTATCTAGACCAATATGACAAAGGCAATCTCAATTCCATGCAATGCTTGTATGGACAATACATGATGCCCCACGGTTAACCCATTTTTGTGGTATGTAATTATAAGTTCCACTTTATTTGCATTTAATTTTATGAACTAGATAGTTAATATACTATGCACACATGTTTTTCTAAATAATCAAGTCATTTTGTATAGAATTATAACTGATCACATAGATATTCCATCTCTTTATGTAGATCTTCAGACAAAGGGAAAATTTGCATGTCCAGTTTGTGGTCATAAGATCAAGTCTCGCCATTCAAAAAGATTAGGAAAGGAGGTGTCTGATGAGTATAGGCACTTCCTCTCTAAGAATCACAGGTATCGAACTACTGAAAAACATATGTTCAATGGCAAGCAAGAGACTGCATTAAAACCGCCGAGAATGACACCTAACCTATGGAAGTTGCAATATAATAGAAATCGTCAAGGTACGTATGAATCATCATATTTGAAATGTTATATTGTATTTTTTTATTGTGTGTTATTTACTGTAATTGACATTGATTTATGTAATTTCATGATTGTCGTTCATGTGATCATGAAGGCATTAATGGGCTTCCACAAGGAATGAAAAGTTATCCTAGATAATTTAGTAGCTTTCCCTACTATGAGCACCTACAAATTGCTCACCTATTTGATACAATGCACATCTGAAAGAATGTGACTGAAACATTATGGCGAATATTGGATGGAGAGAGTGACAAAGAAAAAATTGTCAAAATTTGCAAAGACATTCAAGATAGCAACCATGCAATGAAAGACGCCATTCAATTTCATAGCAATGGAGAGCAAATTAATATAAACTCACTTCCATGGATGTTAATGGACCAACAAAGTAATGTTGTAAAAGAAGTCATTCGAAAAATTAAATTTCCCACCGGATTTTGTGCAAACATGAAGAATATCATAACAAAGAAAGGTGATTTTGTGGGGCTGAAAACGCACGATTGGCATGTCTTCATGAAGGTAATTATTATGGTATGCATTTAATTTATTTTTTTCCTATTCCAGTGAATATGGTTGGTATTTTTTTGGCTACTCTTTGTTGATAAAATGAAATGATTTGTATATTATTGTTACAGTATGTTCTACCTCTCTCTTTCCCAGCCAAAACCCCACATTAGCTTGGGCCATGATGAGACAACGATAATCCACCTGTAGTAGGTTGCTTACAATAATTTGACATCAACATAGTCTAGTGGAAATCATTTAAACTTTGAGCAACAGAAGGAAAATAATGGCATAAACACTCATGGAAGATTGGAAGTTTAATTTTGCTTAAAATTATTGAATTTTTAAGGATTGGAGTAGTTCAACTATGATGAAGGATGGATTTGATTGAGGAAGAGTATTGTAATACAATGTTTTTCTCCCTTGTCTCAAAATCCATACGTGTCTTGGGAAGCATACCTAGATTATAATATCATAATATAGAGGTATCTTTCGCGGAGGAAAGAAACATTGAGGTAAGGTCGTAGAGGAAGTCTATTGTCCAAGCATTGTTGTAAGAAGCAGTCACTCACCGTATCGTGGTTACCTAGGAAGGTTGTCCAGCATTCAGAGGTGTGAGAGAAATTGGAGAGTTCGTGCTCGAGGTGAAATAAATCACTCGAAGCTAAATCTCAGTGGATAAAACCTAAAAATTGCAGGCGAAAACTCAAGGACCGTCCCATCACGATGATAGACGGTTGCAATTGCATTTGGTTTTGGGATATATACCACATTGACCACGGAGTTTTGTATCTTGGTGTTTATAAGGCCAAGTCTGAGTAGTTCATTTCGACGTGTAGTGCAAAGGATTCTTGGTGGGGGCTCTGGGTGTTTGGACTCCATGAGAAGCTCACTAGCCTGGAGCCCGAGACGACCTGTCAAGCCCCCAATCCTTTTGCAAAACGTGGCATTGACGTGGCGTAGAGGTGGATGGTCACTTGCCAGTAATGTGTCATTGGTGTGGAAAATAACGCGGCATTAGGCTGCAACAAAACATGGATGATGATCATTCCATGTGGCAGACATGGTAGAGGATTCAAATGTTGAAGCGTTAGTGTTATAATTAGAACATGAAGACTTAGTACAAAGTCAAATGTTGAATCGTTAGTGTTATAAGAACATGAAGACTTAGTACAAAATCCTAAAGCGCTAGTTTAAAAATAAAATATGAATAAAGTTGTTAATATTTTTTTTAAAACTACATGGAGTAAAAATTAAATAAAAATATATATAGTTAAAAACTTATTTTTAATGTAGAGTCATTTTTTTAAAGGGTTGCATTAGTTTTGGAAAGTTGTGTTACTTTAAAATAGACATGAACTATATGGCATTTATTTTTGTGATCTTTATTTTTGTCATCAGATTCATGTCCATTTAACAAATGTATGTGAAATGGTCGGGCTCTAATCTCGTGGGCCTATGCAAACTCTAGTTGTTGGAGGGTATATAACATAACATCTCCATGTGCGCTGCAAAGAGACACCAAAACTTCAAACCCGAATTAGGATCTCACTTGGACCTTGTGCACAAAATGGGGTCTTCGTTAGTTGAGTATCCTCCCTTGGGTACCCCAAATGTCCCTAATCCATTAAAGCATGCTCTTTTAGGAATCTACTTGGTCAAATTGAGTGTTTTTTGTTCATTTTT